>CM031239.1:623500711-623959536 GCA_018340775.1 Taxus wallichiana var. yunnanensis
GAGCTTGGTTTTCCAAGGTTTACCAAGAAGTATCTCGATTTACTTTACCCCCTTCTAATACAATGAGCAACTAGTGCGTTCAGTTGTATTATCACTAGGGTCACAATGGAAATAACTTTGACTCTAATCTTTCAAGGCATACTAGTCAATTCAATAGTGTGGAGCACTTTCCTATTTTTTTCACAAGGTTTCCTCTTGCGTGAATTACTTTAGGGTTCCTAGGACCACCCCCATTGTTGTAGCTTAAGGTTTATGCCAAAGGGGTTATGTCCTGGTTTAAAGCGGATGAGCCGTAACTCTTAATCGAAACCTATAATAAGGTGTTTTGAATTTGTGTGTTGGTGTGTTTTTATCTTTTGGATTAAGCAATTTTGTTTAGACCGCCGTTAACAACCTCTGACACGTGTGAATGTTATAATTTGGTTTTAAGAGATACCTTCTTTCTTTGAAAAACATTTTATGTCCTTCACACAAATGGTTAGTAGTTAAAAAAAAGATTCACAATATCATAGGAAAAAACAATGAAAAGACTTGTAACTCATCTAGCTACCATCAAATTTTGTAAAACAAGGTTTATTCCCAATTAATCCAAGTGCTTCTTAATGAAAGAATAAAATTACTTTTGGTTCCCAAGATCACACTAAGTGCGAGGAAAGCATACATACATTTTAGCCTTTATTATTTATCAAGTGAAAAAGCTCTTAAACTAAAAGATCATGTTTATGTCAAAAATGAAAGTTTATTCCCTTAAGCACAAAATGAATGATGATTGTTCCTACTTACTCCCAAGAAGCAAAAGTGGTTTAGAGGTGCTTTTGATTCTCAAGATCACACTAGGTGCAAGAGAAGATCATACACAACTCTATTCCAAACTCAAACAAAGTATGAAAACATAATCATTCATCAAACCCTAAGCCAATTTAATAAAAAATCCCTTATCAAACCCTAAGGCAATTTTGTTAGGAATATTGCTCTAAAAATCAATAAATTGACAAAAACAACATCTAAAAACCTTTAAAAAATGATAGGAACTCTAAAAATCAAAAATTGAAAATTTGAAGTTTGAGGAAATTTTACCTTAGTGCACTGCACACTTCTTAGTGCATGGGGCACACTCTGTAGAGCATGGGCGCACTCAGTAGTGCACATGCACATATAGTAGTGCATAGGCACATCCTCTGTCAATTTTACATAGTTAGTAGTGCATAGGCACGTCCCGGTGAGGTGTAGGCGCACTTTTTGATGCACGGGCGCAACTTACACATAGATCCAAAAATCCCGGTGTTGTACAGGCACACCCAAAGTAGTGCACAAGCACATGTTTTGTTACACAAGCACACCTAGTAGTGCACACAGGTGCACCTAGTAGTGCACATGCACACTCTATGTTGCAGATGCACACCCTTTGTTGCACATGCACACCCTTTCTGTAGATGCTCAAAATCTAAGTTTTGAAAATAATTTCTTGAAAAAGATCAAAACTTTGGTATTTTGAGGAGATTTTGATAAGGCTTCACCTCCTTATATCCTGCAAATAACATGAAAACACAACTTCTACTACTAATCTAGTTGAAACAACTACCTAGCTTGAAAAATTGATCTACAAAACTTTGAAAATTACTCTAAAATTTGAAATTAATCTAAAAATATTGAGAAACTAATCTAAAAAGCTTGAAAGTACTCTAAAAAGCTTGAAATTAAACTAAAAAACTTGAAATTAAACTTAAAAACTTGAAATTAAACTAGAAAAATTGAAACTAAGCTAGAAAACTTGAAATGAAAAACTTTGAAACTAAGTTAAAAAGCTTTAAAAATTGAATGCAATGGGGTATGCTCCCATCAGGCATGCCAAATGAAAGCACCCTAAACTTTACAAAGAAAATTACATGACTAACTAAGGAAGGCTAACACCATTGCCACCTCTAGTCAAGGCTCTAAGCCTAGGAATGTAACATTAAGATAGAAGCTTAAAGAAATGCTTAACTAACATGAATACAATTCAAAATCTAACTAAACATGCCTACTAATATGCTCAATTACCTAACATGGGCCTAAATAGACATAAGAGGGAAATCAAATTGGGATGGTTGCTTTACTCAAACAAGGTGAAATGGCCTCTCCAAATGACTTACAAAGTCACTTTAGATATCCATCTACTAACCTTGTTGAAGGCTTTAGGCAAGGATTGAGCTTGGCTATAAATCATATTTATTATATGAGATGCAAATCAAAGCATGGTGTAAAGTATTAAGGTATGAGGTGAATCCTTTTTATAGTTTTCCATTTGGGGAAAACTTGTATTTTGGTGCATGTGGGACTAAAATCCCAAATTAGATTAGAATTACTAATCATAATTAGTGAATTAATAAGTGATTAAGATGTGTGGAGCCTTAATCAACTTCTTACGGTTCACTAGGAGGCTAGGATAAGCTTTTGAAGCTTGTTGAGGCTATGGAGAGAAGTAGGGTGATTTTGAGTGGTTGGAAGAGGGGTTTGAGCCAATAGTAGGGTATATTGACCAAAACAAGGGCAAAATAGGCTTAATTAGCTAATAATTGCTAATTGTCTATTTTGAAGAGGATTTTGACTTACGATTTGTCATAAAGTGGCATCTTGAATGCGAAAGAGGTTTGGCAACCAACAAAGTGCTGTTAATTGACCAAAGTGGTAAGAAACGTTAGTTAATTAGTGGAAATCACTAATTATAATAGAATTGGTGAGAATGAGAGTGATTTGTGTGCATTTGGAAATAAGATTGCAAAAGCGTAATTTAGGTGTCTACATAGTGCTCTCTAATGTTTTCAAGACAATGCTTCAATGATCACGACTCGTTTATTCATAGAAATAATGATAAACTCCTTCTCCTTCAAGTCTAGTTAAGGGTTTTCAAGTCTCTGTAATAGTGACTAGTACTTGTAGTCATTAAGTCTTTGTTTGGGTTCAAATGGAATAATGGTCACAATAGCGAAGGGGTGAAGTCTTTTTGAAAATTAAAAGGTATTTTGGAATATTTGTAACAAGTATTTCAATTTTAACTCCCTCTTTCAATGTCGATATACTATGCATGACGGTCATGAGTGTGTAGCGATTCTACTTGTGGTCGGTTATTCCTTATGATGACAAAGGTAAATTTTTGGGATATAAATTGAAATGAAGAAGTGCGAGGAGTTTAAGAAGTGCCACATGTCAAACTCAGAACTCTAAACATATTGAAATATTTTTGAATGAATGCGGTGATGTCAAAGGTCTAAGGTTCTCATGATAAAATAATGGGCAATTACAAATGTTGGACTTCCTCTCATCTTTCTCGAACCATTTAGTGAAAAAATGTGAAGAGCCTTGATATATGAATGTGAAATGTTAGGAATATATGTGCAAGAGTGTATACAAAAGCAAGTTTTGAACTTAAAGTTGTTGTTGAAAGTGCTATATGGGCATAAGACTAAGGTGAGAAAGATTGAGGGATGAAAATATGTTGATTGTATTGAAGAACTAGGAGAGCGGTGAGAGAGGCTTGTAATGAATTGAAGGTTCTACAAATTTGGAGTTGGTATAGAAGAATTGATGAATTGATATAGGATTACAAATTGTTGTTTAATAACCAAGTGAAGTGTGTGATCAAAATTTATGTGAAGACTAAGTTGTAGCTTAATAAAACTTGAAAGTGGTGGCTTTCTTGTAAGTTCGACTTGCAAATCATCAAGTAGTGGCTTGATTTGAAGTAGTAGCTTCATTGTTTGAGCTGTAGCTCAACAAACTTGTAACCATTGTGAGCATAGTCCATTGGTTCAGTGGTTTTTTTTTCCATTTTGGGTTTCCCACTTAAAAATATTTGTCTCTCTCTTGTGTGTGCCTCTTGTTACATGTGATTTGTGTTATTGCAATCGATACACAACTTAGGAATCTAATTAAAGTTGAATTGTCATATAAAATTTGAATTGATACTAATTCACCCCCCCTCTCAATGTCCTAGTTTCTAAGAAGGTGGAGAACTACGTGTGGTTTGAGGCCTCTTGAGTAGTGTTAATGTAGGTGATGCATAAATTGTACCTAACCTAAACACTAACCTACTTGTAGGGTCTTTTCTTTGATGGTTAGGGTTTGTATTTGATTTCATATGGTTTAGGATAGTTTTACACTTAGGTATTGATAGTGACATACATTTCTAGACCACCGAAGGGAACAAAAATTACATATCCCAATTCTAAGCAAGTCCAAAACTATAAAACATGTCCGAGATCATATAATCAATCTTGACAAAAAGCCCATGATTCCAAACCAAGGTATTTCTAGTTATAGTCTCGAAATGAATCATCTTGAGGAGTTACGTAATCTCATGTTCTCTAGTTTGTGCACCTAATTCCCTCATTTTCACTCTATACATATAAGTGCATCTCTCTCTTGTGTTTTTGAGCTTATAATATATCATTATCAATATGTGTATGTATTAATGCATTACTACGATATTATATGATTAATATTGGAAGTTAATTAATCGGGATAACCACTGTACCAAACCTTACATCATTATGTGTTATGCATACCCATAACACCATATAATCAATTAAGAGTGAAAACATTTGCTGAATCTAAATCTTGAATCAAACATTTTGGCTCAAACCCTGGTTACCCTAGGGTTTCTTCTACTCTCTTGGTGTATGATTCTTTTCATAGCTCAATGTGTACATGCTTCCTTTATATGCCCTTTAGGTATAACAATTGGCTTAACAATAAATCCACTAAGCATATTGAGATTTCTCCTCATGCTTGTAAGCATCATATCCTATAGCTTCTTCATCATTACCTATCTCCAAGCGTTCCATCTATACTTGATCCTACTAATGAGGTACCATTGCATGACATGGAAATAAATAGTGAACAATATTTTGATTATGACCAGGAAGAGGACAACACTTTGGAATAAGAATAATTTGAACTCATATCTCACTTTTGTGCACAACTTCATGAAAATCCTCATCACATAAAGCCTATTATTAAGATTCTCCTCTTTGCCAAACTCACCCATAATCAGAAATCCAATGAAGGTTTCCTTTTCGGTAAGTCTCCACCCTCTTCTCTTATACAAACATTTATTATTCCTACATCTACAATGCCTACATCCATGGGTGTGTTAGTATGAGGATTTAATTTACTTATTATTGGGTTATCTTCCCTCACACATGGTGAGTCATCTCACCTTAGGTGAGGTCATAGGTCTCTCTAGGTTTTCATTAAGAGTTTATGATGCGGGAAAAAGAATTTCGTTTGTGTTAGTGTGCATCAATATGCCATACAAGATTTACATTATATTTGTGAATCGTAAGCTCCTTTCTCCCTTGTGGAGGTATGATGAGTCTTGCATTAGGAGTTACACAACACTCATATTTGTATTTCTTTATTTGATCTATGAGAAGAGTAGACCTTTTTCTTACATGCACAATTTCATGGTGGTTTATTGCTTGCTTACTACTTAGAGCTACGTCATGTTTCCATTCAAGTGTAATCATGTTAATGTGTGCGTATTTATGGCTTGATACTCATACCCACTCTCTCTCACATGGTATTAGAGCTACATTGTTGGGAATCATGTCACTCACCACATTCATTGCCTACTACTCTCAGTTTCATGATTTTACTAGTTTCTTGTGTAAGTTTTTAATCGTATTTGATTTGTGCTCTACTTGCATTAATTGGTTTAATCTTGGTTTTCATGGATTTTGTTGGTTTTGTGTTGTTTTTGGTGCATGTGTAGGTTACATTTGGAGTTTCAGGGGTTTCTTCGCTAAATCCAACTATCTACAACTAAACTTGGTAGAAAACTAATTTTTGGGAGGTATTTTCTAACTTTAGTGGTTGATTGTTTTAAGTTATGTTAAGAATTTTCCTTTCCTTCCTCCTCTCTTCACCTCACCCTAACCTACTCTATCACGGGCCACCCTTTTCTCCTACTAGCTTGTTCCTCCCAATGTGCTCCCATTGGTCTCTTCCTTATGGTTGGCTTGTCCCATCGATTGACTCTTTTAGCCAACTCGTCCAAGTTTGTTCTCCCTGGTTCACTCTACCATTTGAGTTACACCCTCTGAACTCGAGATTCCATGTTGTTAGGCTCATTTTAGGAGCATTTTGGCTCACCCTATTGGTTACTCAAGGTATGTCCTTGCTCATCTCGGTCATGTTTCCTTACTCACCCCACCAAGTTCTCCTCGCTCTAGCTCTGTTTTCTATGCTTGTTGTGTCGACTCGGGGTTTTTCTTAGCTCAACCTTGTTATTTCCTATTCTTCTCACCCTATCATGACTCATCTATTAGGATTCACTCCTCGCATGTCTTGACCTCTCTCTTATTACCTCGAATGTGTCGCATGTGAGCCTTGAGCTCGGTTTTCTCTCATCTTAGTTTTTTCAAGTCTTGTCTCAAGCATTGTTGTGAGATTTCCCATCTTCCTTGTTCGACCTCCTTGTGAACATGTCCTATGTCTATGAGCTTGGCTCATTTGGAACTTTTGCCCTACTACCATGTAAATGTTCCTCCATCGCCCTCTGGATTTCTGAGCCACCCACTTTGTCCTCATCGTTCGACCCTACCTCCCAAAACATTGCTTTGCCTCCCTGACTCACGAGTCGAGCCCCTCGTGTCACCTCAAGCCCCTCCCTTCCCAAACCACGTGTTTCTCCCTCCACCTTTTGACCATCTTTTGAATTCATTTCCCTCCTACCTAATTCAAACTAACCTTTTAATTTTATATAAGCTATGTGTTTTTTAAAAATAACTTAGGTTATTTATTTTAAAACTTAGCTTACATTTTAATAATAAAGGTAGGGTCTTTTACTTAAAGGAAGGAAACTATATTTCTTAATCGGTCATTAACTAAATAAGGGCTAGCTATTTTTTTAATCAAACCCTTTTAATTTTTTAAATCATTTTTTGATAGTTAAAATTAATTGGGAAAATATTTTAAAAATAGCGTTATTTTTTTTTTGGATAACGTGTTTTGGTGTATTTTTGTTTTTTCATTTTTGGAGACCCTTCTTGGCATTTTTTCACTAATATACCTTTTAAGAACATTGTGGAGGTTTGTAGGCCTCTTATGGAGGTTATTACACATTTTGGGAGGTTTGTTCGCACTTGAGAGGCTCTTTGAATCTTTCGTGAGTTGTTTCTTCATTGTAGTGTTCTTATTATTGCTTGGGAGATAGTGAGCATGTCCACCACAACCTTGTGATAAAGGAGCCCCCTTAATGACGTGAAACATTTTTTCTCACATGAGAACTATGTTTTTCCCTTTTTGTTTGCTTATGCCTTATTGTGCTTATTTACTGTGTTACTTTGTTGCTTTCAACTTAAACTTATTGTGGCCTCCACACTTTCATAATTTTTCACCTACATCAAAGTGAGTGGTCAACTATTTCACATCACACAAACATACCTTATTGTAACCAACACACTATTTATAAAGAGTCACAAAATATGGGGTTAATATAATGTTTTGGATGTTGTAATTGTATACAAACACATTCTCGACCAAGTATGACGTATTAGACCTTGTGTGTGTTCTTGCACCCTTCTTTTCTTGCATTCTAGATGCATTTTTGGATGATTTTGATGTCCATTCGGGAGTGTATTTGTCTCTCATGACTCTTTTACATTGATTTCTCTTTTTACGGATGCACCATGGAGGATGTTCTTTCCATACTTATGCTTCATAGGACCAATATTGCATCACAACCTCCACCTCTTCTTCTTGGTAGGGATAATTATGTATTGTGGCATTCAAGCATGGAATGTTTTCTCATTCACGATGACCTTTATCCATTCTTTATAGACAAGTACCTACCCCTAGTGATCTTGATCAACTTGAAGACTGGCTTGACACTTGTAGCATGGTCGTTGGTCATTTGTTGACATACATTTCTAGGCCTCTCCACCATCATGTGGTGCACACGAAGTGTCCTCGCACTATTTGGAGCATTCTTTAGTCCTTATTTGGAGACCCTTTAGAGATTTCCATTGTTGCTCCTTCTTCGATATTGTTGTTTCCACACCTACTTCATGTGATGATAGTTCTGTTGACACATATTTTCCTATTCATATTCTTGATGATGAGGTTTGTTCTTCTAGTTTTGATGACAAGAGTACTGATGAGGACACATCTCCTCCCTCTCTCAACCACCTTTTAGAGAATGTTGAACCTCCTCTTTACCCATTAGACACTAGGTAAAGATGTTCCAGACTTCATACCTTCATTGATCTACCTCCATTCCACCTTCATTTGCACAATGTTCCTTCTACTCTTACTCCTACTTTGTGTTGATGATACATACTTGTTGGACATTACTCTTTTGTTTAATGAGTAACCCTTTTGGGATGAGTTTTCTACTTGAACTTAGATGTATTTTTATAGAACCTACTTGTGTTACAATATAAGGAGTTTTATTCCTTTTTACGAGCCTTCCCACATTTTTAATTCGGAGGAGTCCTTCATCTCCTTTGATAGGAGTTCCGCTTTTAGGATTTTCGACACTTTTACTATTTCAGAGACCATCACTAATCCACCTCTTCTTGTGGATCCTCTTTTTTTGTTGTTGGGGGTTGTGCCCTCACTTCATATGGACATTATTTCAACAAATGATCCATACCCATACTTTGACAGTTCTACTTGAGTAACATTACCTTCAGTTCTTGAGCACCTATTTTCTAGACCTATGTCAGGCTTGATTGTGGACAAGCTTAGAGTTCTTCATCTTTGTTGCCTTGGTTTCCTTTCGGAGTGGGAAAACCTTCAGTATAGCATTTTTGTTCTTCCTAAGGGTATAAACATTGTTTGATGTGGATGGAACTTCTTTAGTCTATAGGTAGAAGACCACATCATTGACACTCTTCTTGGAGACTTCATAGAGTTGTAGACTTTTCATTATCAGTTCTGAGACTTCTTTCTTGAACCATTCATTAAAGCCAAGTATCCTTACTTGTGATTTCTTATTAGGTGAGGTCCACTGCAACTTCACATCTTCAATATTTCTAGTCTCCATCTCCTTCTTCTCTTACTCTTCTTCTAGAAATATTGTTATTTGTACATGGGTACCTCATCAGGCCTTTAGTTTTGGGACCCATATGATGCATCTTTCTTAGGTTGTTTAGGGAAGTCTTTTATCTCTTATAAGTGGATGTTTTTCCCATTAGGTTTTCTTCCATTACTTGAGATCCTTATTATACATGGGTACCTCATTAGGCGTAAGTTTCAGAACCCATTTCTCTTTCTGACTTTCCTTACCTCATCCTAAGCTATGATGAGGGGGGTGTTTGTGTGAGGGATTTCATTTACCTCTTATTGGGTTATCTTCCATCACACATGGTGATTCATATCACTTTAGATGAGATAATAGGTATCTAGGTTATCATTAGGAGTTAATGAAGCATGATATATTCCATCATAGAATCTATCATTTTTGTCGGTTTGCATTCAATCGTCATACATGATTTACATTCTATATGTGAATCGTAATTCCTTTCTCCCTTGTGGAGGTATGGCGATTCTTGCATTGGGAGTTACACAACACTCATATTTTTACTTCTTTATTTGATCTATGAGAAGAGAAAACATTTTTTCTTACATACACAATTTTATGATGGTTTATTGTTTGGTTACTACATATAGATACGTCACATTTCCATTTGAGTGCAACCATAATGATGCGTGTATATTTCGGCTTGTTCCTTGTCCTCATTGTCTCTCATAGGGGGCACCTAATATTCCAACACATAATGTATATATGCCCATTCCTATTACTATAATCGTTCTATATATGATCACAGTGCTTCACATTCTTCTTCTAGCACATAGGATATTAAAAAAAAAATTCATGCTTTACAAGTTCAAATCTTACAATTACTGATAAGGTAATTTTTTTCCTTATCATGTTATTGATTCTACTCAATTGTTTCATAACCCACTTATGCTTCAAGTTACTTATTATATTTTGCCTCTCAATTTTTTTGCTCCCAAGATTCTTATTTACGATGACAAGAGTGACCTGTAGAACACCTTTGATCATTCCACATTTATTTCTTTGACTCACATCTAATGATATATTACTTAAATATATTCCCTATAAGTCTCAAGGAATTTTCTTTACAATGGTTCTATGATCTCTTCGTGCATTATGTGTAATCTTTTACCACTTTAGAAAATCGATTTCTTGCACAATTTTCTATCGATATTAGGGAAAAAGTTTCTTATGTTCAACAAGGCCAACCAACCAATGATAATAGATCATATATGAAAGAGATACATCATGATAAGAAGTTATGATAGCCACAAGTCGGCTATATCCATCCCATGTAAGATATATAATTAAGGGTGTAACATGCCCCTCCCTTCAAAGCAACATTGTCCCCAATGTTGGGAAGCCCTGGATGTTGCTGCATGAATGCTTCATCTTCCCATGATGCATCCTCAATATTCATATTCTTCCACTTGATTAGGTACTCGGTAATGACTCTGGTCCTCAGTATTTTGGTGTGTCTGAAGAATGCCTTTTAGGTTCCAATATTATCCTTCCTTCCTCGTCAGATTAGTTGGAAGCACTTGATTGGGTAGAAATATGCTGCCCAATAACTTTCTTTAAGTAAGAAACATGGAAGATTGGATGTATTCTACTTCTGGAGGGAGCTCTAGCTTATATGCCACACTACCAATTTTCTGCAAAACTCGGTAAGGACCATAGTATTTAGGAGCAAGCTTATTATCCTTTTTTTGTTGTTTTAAGGATAACTGCTTATATGGCTGTAACCGTACAAAAACAAAGTCTCCTCTTCAAAGTGTCACTCACTACGATGTTGATCATCTTGTTGCTTCATGTGGTTTTGTGCCCTTGCCAAATTCTCTCTAAGACTAGAGAGTACCTCATGTTGCTGAATGTGATCTTGATTGCTCTCACCTTTGGTTTGACCTTCAAGCTAGATATGAGTGATGGAGGATGGTACCCATAAAGTGCTAGAAATGGAGACATTTTGGAGGAGGTATGAAATGAAGTATTGTACCACCATTACTAGTGGAAACCATTGCACCCAATGTTCTTGTTTATCTAAAGTAAAACATCGAAGATATCCCTCTAAACATTTATTTACCACCTCAGTTTGCCCATCTGTTTGGGGATGATAAGAGGAACTCTGGGCTAGTTGGGTACCTAGACAAGAGAACAAATCAGTCCAAAAGTTACTTGTAAATATTGGATCACGATCACTTACTATAATTTTTGGCGTGCCATGGAGCTTTTGAACTGTATCCATAAAAGAGATGGCAACTATACTAGTTGTGAAAGGATGAGCCATGACACAAAAATGAGCATATTTGGTAAGTTTGTCTACCACGACCATGATGACACTTTTCCCTTATGATTTAGGTAATCATGTGATGAAATCCATTGATACATCTTCCCATCTCTCACTAGGAATAGATAGAGGTTGGAGAAGACTAGGTGTCTTAATGGTCTCGCCCCTTTTTTTGGCAAACCAAACATTTACGCCACAAATTTTTGAACATCTCCTTTCAACCCCTCCCAAAAGAAATCCTTCTTAACTCTATGATATGTTTTTCAGGACCCCAACATGGCCACCTATTGGAGAAGAATGTAACTTTGAAAGAACATGGTGTTTAAGTGTAGAGTTCTTACATAGATATAACCGATATTTGTACCACAATGTATCCCCCTTCCATATAAATTGAGCCGATATGGATGGATGGATCTGGAGATTTTGAATGAGAGTATGTGTGGTTACATCTTTCTTCCATTCTTCACATGCTTGATCTACCCAATCTGTATTTAGTATAGATATGGCACATAACAATGCTTCGATAGACTCATCCCTCCTAGACAGAGCATCAGTGACCAAAATTTCCTTTCCTTTCTTATAAACAATCTCAAAGTCATATCCCAACATCTTAGTGACCCATTTTTATTGTTCTTTTGAAGATAGACGTTGCTCTAAGAAATATTTCAAACTATCATGATCATTTTTTACCTTAAAATGTCTACCCATCAAGTATGGTCTCCATTGTTTGACTGCATGTAGTATTTCCATCATTTCCTTTTCATAGGTGGGCTTTAAAAATTATTTCCTTTTAGTTGTCGGCTCTCAAAAGCAATGGGGTGGCCTTCTTGCATTAGTACTACTCCGATTCCATTTCCTAAAGCATCGCGCTCAACTACAAAAGTTTTGGAGAAATCTAGGGTTGCTAAATCTGGAGTGGTGCACATAGCTTCCTTGATTTTTTAAATGCCCTAGATGTTTCCTCATTCCTTTGAAAGGAGTCATTCAATAATTTTGTGCGTGGTGTTGCTTTATACTACCATATTTTTGATAAATCTATGATAATACCCTGTGAGACCTAAGAAACCTCGTAATTTTTTGAGGGTTTTGGGGTTTCCCATTCCACCATGGCTTGGATCTTGTGAGGGTCCACCTTAACACCTTCCGAGAAACAATATGGCCCAAGTATTCCACTTCTTGTACCCCAAAAGAACACTTCGAAGGCTTGGCATAAAGTTGATGTTGCTCTAAGAATTCTAAGATAGTATTGACGTGATGTAAGTGTTTCTCCCACGATTTTTTGTAGATGAGTATATCATCGAAAAATACTAAGACAAACTTTCTTAGGAATGGTCTAAATACTGAATTCATCAAGCTTTGGAATGTGGAGGGAGCATTGGTAAGACCAAATGGCATCACTAGGAATTCATAATGGCCTTGATGAGTTCAAAGGTTGTCTTATGAATATCTTCTTGCTTGACTCTAATTTGGTGATACCAGAATGCAGATCTAGTTTTGTAAAATAAATGGCACCATGCAACTCATCTAATAAATCATCAATGATGGGAATAGGAAACTTATCTTTGATAGTGAACTTGTTAAGCTCTCTATAATCTGGACACATGTGCCATCCTCCATCCTTGCAACGACATAACATCACCATGGGAGCAGAATAGGCACTCTAACTGTGATGAATAATACCCATTTCCAACATTTCCTCCACCATCTTCTCGATCTCACTCTTTTGCACATATGAATATCTATAAGGCCTGATGTTGGGGGGTTGGCTTCCTAGAATCAATTGAATAACATGATCATGCTCTCTTTTAGGTGGTAATCCTCTTGGTTCCTTGAAGACAACTACATGTTGATTAATAACCTTTTGAAGATCAGGATGCAATACCTTCATTTGTGGTTGGACTTCTATAGAGAATAATCGAGCTACAAAACCTTCAGACCCCTTTTTAAGAATCTTTTGCATTTGGTGAGAACTTACCACTAGAGGATCTTTAGCTTGTAGACCTTGAAGTTCAAATTTTTACCCTCAGAATGAAAGCACATGAACAATTCCTAGAAATTTATCTCTATGGTGCCCAAAGTAGTGAGCCACTGAACACCTAAGACAATATCAGCTCCTCCCATGGGAATAGCAAACATCGTAGATTCCAATGTGTAATCACCCATCATGATTTTGACTTTATGGCATTTACCTGAACATTGGATTGTACCACCATCTTAATCATTACTTGAAATTCAAGTCTTTGGGTAGATGAAACAATTTATGACTTATGATTGATGAAATTATGTGTGCTCCTTGAATCAATCAAGATTACCTTTTGCTTCTTAATATAACCCACAACTTGAAGGGTTTGTGGAGTACTAATACCTGATAGAGCATGACATGAAATAGTGGGCTGAGGATCTCCAGATTCTTCCTCTAATTTTTCCACTTCCTCTATTGATGTTGCCTCATATTCTTCCTCATCACTAGATCCTTCAATGTAGAATAATTTTTCTCAGAACATTTATGATTTGGTCCATATTTGCTATCATAGTTAAAGCATAACCCTTTGGCTCTTTTTTCTTCAATTTGTTGAGGTGTCAACCGAATTGGCCGAGGGTAAGAAGGAGACAAGGTGTTACGATCTTTTATGCTAGAAAAGGACTGCCTTCTATTGGAAAGAAATTTTTCCTCTACTCGACATGCCATGATAATAGAATTAGCAACCTTGAGTGGGTTAAACATGCATACCTCATGCTCAATGTGGTCCTTAAGACCCCAGAAATAGGTCATTCAAATACTCTTCTGTAATATCCTCCACACGCAAGGACAAAGTTTGGAATTGATGGACATACTCCTTAATTGAACCAGTTTGGCGTAACTTTGCTAATTGGCTAAAGTAATTCTCAAAAACACTAGAACTATAGTGTAATTGAAGCTCTTAGTGAAAACTGTCCAAGTGACATTTAGGCCATTCTTCTGCCTTTGAGCACATAACCAACGATACCAAACAAATTGATTAGGTTCTAGGTATAAGGATGCCACAGTTACCTTTTGTCCTCCTGGGATCTGATGGAGATCAAAGAAATTTTCCATTTGGGTAATCCAATTGAGTGGATCCTTTCCATAAAATTTACGCATTTCAACTTTTGGAATCATGCCCCTCCATTGGTGAGAAGATCCACTTGAATGATTAAAGGATCCTCCCTGATTGGAGTGATTTGTATATGTGTGACCATTTCTAGTGGAACCCATATGATTGGCATTAGAAGTTGTATTTGAAATAATATGCAACAAATCCTACTTGCATTGCATGAAAATCCTTTTGAATCTCACTCCTAAGGCTACCTTTCAATTGATGAAGCTCAACATTAAGGTCATCCTTACTCACCATATTGTTAACCCTTTCTTGAAGTTGGATGACCACCTCAGATACTCCCAAACCAGTAGACTCTGAAGCAATATCTTCCTTATTTGGGGTCATTCCTAGAGTTGCTTGTCCTTTTCCTTGGCCTCGGGTAGATCTACCAGCCATGACGAAGGGTTTGGGCCTAGGGGTAGACTTAATAGGGCATAATTTTAGGGTTTAGGGTTTCATAATTTTTTTGGCTGAATATAGGAATTTATAAAAAAGAAACCCTAGCTATTTTTTGAGGGGTTTTTGAAAATATAAGAAATTTGAAAATTTCCAAAAATTACGCCCTAGGGAGCCAAATTATGAATAAATATAGAACCGTAATAACTTTTTCAAAAAAAGTCAAAAGCTGATTGAAATTTGAGAGAATCTTACTTGACGTATTTCAACACACCACAAAAAAATTGTAAAAAAATCGCTACCAATCTTGAGATATAGCCGAACCTTCAAAATTAGGGTTTGACGTTGTCTGGCTGAGATCAAGCTTTGATACCACTTGTAATGAAATTACTTGATTAATTATGATTATCACCAGCAATAGAACACAAAATAACACAATATTGTAGATAAGTTCTCTCAATATGAAAGTAGAATAGCTTGGCCACTTCGAGGGGGCAACCTCCAAAACATATAATAAGACTCAAATACTCAACATAATGATCATCCACTACCTATAACCCCTATTTATACTATTCCTATGATATGGCCATCAACAAGGCTGACCAACCAATGATAATAGATCATATATGAAAGAGATACATCATGATAAGAAGTTATGATAGCCACAAGTCGGCTATATCCATCCCATGTAAGATATATAATTAAGGGTGTAACACATGAGGAGTTACACAACACTCATATTTTTACACCCTTTATTTGATGGTATGAGAAGAAAAACTCTATTTTCTTTGAAACATAACACAATTTTATGATGGTTTATTGTTTGGTTCTACTATGAAACGTCACGTTTCCATTTGAACTAACCATAATGATGCGTGTATTTCATGTATATGTTACAACCCCTATTGTTCTGTAAGGGGCACTTATTAATATTTCAACACATAATGTATATATGCACAATTTTCTTATCGATATTAGGAAAAGGTTTCTTATGTTCAACAATAGTATGATCAACCAATGATAATAGATCATATATGAAAGAGATACATCATGATAAGAAGTTATGATTCCATGGTTTCACATATATCCATCCCATGTAAGATATATAATTAAGGGTGTAACATGCCCTTCCTTCAAAGCAAAATTGTACCCAAATGTTGGGAAGCCCTAGATTACTCTTGGATTTTATTTGTATTTCAGATTTTGGGTTTGGAAAAAATTTGAAAACAACAAATTCTTACAAAACCCCAAACCATGAAATACAAAGAAATATATGTTTTTGGGTTTTAGGTTTCATTTGTAATTTGAATGCAAATTGTAAATCGAAACCCGATCGATCTCGAAAAGCGATAGGAAACTCAATGCATTTCAAGTTTTGGGTTCCATTCTACAATTTTTAAAATGAAACACGAAAATGAAAATCAAAGAAATTAGTGTATTTCCCCGGGTTTTGGGTTCTAATTTACAATTTACATGAAATTGAAAATTAAATCATAAACTCGTAAAACGACCGGATCTTGTTGTCTTGATTTTTTGCACATGATAACCGACAATCAATGGTCAATGATGATTAATGCCACCCACTCGCATAAGTGATTGGATATATGTAATTAATGTGCCATTTTTAATTTATAGTTAGATTTCCATGTCATTTCCACTTGTCCTTTTTTGTATGCTCTAATATGAAAAATAGAAACAATGAAAAGTTTGACTTTTGACCACATTTTCTTTTTTTTAAGCATTTTTGTGATTTATCCATTCGACCCATTTGAATTATTGGTAAGATCTTATGTTTTAGAAACTTTTTGGAGTTATGTCATTATTTGTGAAGCATTTTTTATTTCTTTGAATATCAGGGTTTTGGGTTGAGCTTTTGACTGAGCATGTCATAATCAAAGTTATCTTTTGTTTTTCACTTGAATATGTCGATTTTCTCTTTCCTTGTTTTAATCATTGTTTGATGGGTAAATTTTTTATATTTACCTAATTATTTCTCAAAGATCATAAAATAACATTTGATCATCATGAAATATTGTTGTAAAGTTTTAAAGTTAAAAATAAGGCCCTACTTCCACCCAGGACCAAGTTAGAAGTTCACGGTTGCACACAAGGTCCATGTTCTAACCAATCCATTTTGGGAGTCGTAGGTTGCATTACAAGGCTCAAGTTTTGACCCTTTATATTTCAAGGGGTTGTGGTTGATTTCATGACACATGGATTTTCCATGAAATATAACATGGTGTTTTAAGTGACTTTTAGGATTTTGAAAGAAATGACGGTCTTCATCAAAGTTGAGCATGTACTAAAAGAAAATGAATTGAAAATTCCAAGGGTAACTCCTCCTTCTAACATCACATTAGAATTTGATTTTTTCTAGGGGACAAACTCAATCATATTGACCTGACTTTTGAGACAAAATTAAGAGCTCATTAAAATCTACTTGGATTAAAAGTGGATTTACGATAGTGGTATATATGCCACGATTAATACTTTACCACCTTTTATGCGGTTCATTGAAGTTTGTATACAAAATGGTTGGAGTAAAAATATGATTCTAAATCTCATGATAGTTAAGGATCAAGATGGAGTGGTAGTGATTATATTGGATATTGACTACCTTGAGTAGTTATTGAAGCTCCTAATGTTGAAGGTTATGCAACAATCTCACCTAAAATGGCTCTAGAGCATTATAACAATAACAAAGATACTTACATCAAGATTCTTAACAAAAGCTACTTAAAAAAGTTGAATTAATTAGTCACTAGGTTTTAAAATATATTTGTCTTTTGACTTCATCCACATGAAGTTAATGAATTTTACCTTATAGCAATTATGTGGTGGGATGTAATTCGAAGTAGTTGGATTTCGGTGGATGTACCAGTACATCTCTATTATTCATAAGAATACCACCCTCATATGTATGGGATGAGCACATTAGTAATGCCTTACTCATATTTGCTAGAATTTTATACCAAATGGATACATGACTTCCATCCCTTGTGTATGTGAGATTACAGGATGGTAAATTGAAGCTCTAGAAAGGATGAGAAATTATCTAGGGAAGAGAATCCATTAGAAGAAACCAAGTGAAATATATGAATTTTATCACCAATTAACAATGAAGGAAGGGCCAAAACATTTTATAAGTGTGAATGATGCCTTCTTCTATGTTGTTATATGTACATTACTGTATAATCGTGGGGTTTCTAGAGATTATACATAGGTTAATTTATGCATCATATTAACTTAAAATATTTAATTTTTAATAAGGTAATTAGTTTATATATTGTTATAAAGTTGTATAACAACTATTTGTCATATTATTGCATAGGTTATATTGTTATGAAGTTGTAAAAATTATTATTTGTTTGTATTTAATTATTGTTGCTTCGAGGATGTATTTTGGAAGTTGTGATTTTGGTTGTCATTATGCAACCAATTTATTTTTTGTATATTGATGTCGATATGTATAAATATTGCAACACTCCATTGTAATGTTGATTTTTTCACATTAATAAATTACATTTGCATCTCCATCGGAGTAGGTACACAAAGGATATGTGGCAGGATTACGGTCAGAGTTTGAGGAGCATTGGAGAAGCTACATGCAAGAAAAAGGAGAGCGAGTTGTCTTTCTGCAACTTCCTGCACCCCATCCCATGCAATAACATCATCAAATTCCTCAAAACACCACCATCAAATTCATCAAAACCACCTTTATTCATTGCAGATTAAGGTTGAGGAGGACAACAATACGCCAAGGAAGAGATTACAAGCTCAAAGGAAGGAAGAAAATTGATCTAAGGCACCATACACACTCAAAACCACCTTCATTCTAAAAAAATCACCTGTCATTTTTTCTCTTTGCTGGAATTTTTCTCAAAACCACCTTTCCCAAACCATGGTTTTTAAAGAGGTATGGTTTACAGTTTGGAAGTGTTTAATTACAATTTGCTCTTTAAACATACTTAAACAAGCTTAGCTTGCCAAGTGGCTAGCATAGCTTTTATAAGACACTTCCCATCAAGAGAGGTCAAGGGGTCAAATCCCCCTCCCTCACCCACTACCAAATTTGGTGGGAAATTTAGTGGAACCACTAACTTTAGCGATAAATTCAAATTTAGTTATAACTAACTAAATTTAGCGAGAAAAACCCTATTTTAGGGAAAAACTTTTTTCCTCCACTCTGCATATTTTTGCATTCTGAGCACATTTTTCCAAAGGAGGGCTACCTAAAAATTCATTTTGAGCTATTTTTTTACGGATTTTTTCTCATAGTAAGTCGTATTGGGCTCAGAGGCCACAATGCCCGCAAAACAAAAAAAATTGCATGCCATTCAATTTTTTTCTAAATTTTTGAATGTAATTGCATGCTTTAGTATATTGTACTAATTTTCAGGTTGCCATAGTCAACCAAAAATTTGTAACTACTCAGAAATTGGTAGAGAATTGTAATAAAAAAAATAAAAATTGGTTCTAAAACACTCACGAGATCCTAGATCTCATTCACAACATTCGGTATATACGGTGCCTCTAGGAAGCACTTACGGGTAATCCGTTGTCATGACTACTACTACACTTAACACCTAATATAGCTACAACAATGTCGTGCACAGGCATCGACCCTTTAAATCGATGGGGAGTAATAAGGACACAATGCACACACTATGAACCATCCCATCCATTTGTGAACGATTACATGACATAAATATGGACTGAGAAATTATCCAAGTATATAGTGAAGTTACGTGCATGCGTATGAGGATATTTCTTTGAGCCGGTGTCAATAATCACACATACCCCTTTCAGTATTATCTTGGTACCACATATTGAATTCTTTCATGTACGTTAATGCCTCTTTCACATACCACGGGTATATAGAAAGGGTGAGCTTCTTCCACATACCTAGGTATATCGAAGGGCGTGTATATATAAAGGTTTAGTATATATGGATTTGTGGTATATAGATTGGGAGACTTTATACCTAGAGTGATAAGAGCCAAACCTGTCAGTGATTTTTGTAAAATGGGCACCAATGCCCCCAAATTTTTCTTCTAGATTCACAACTACTTAGAGGAAACAACTATGCTGCATGGAAGACTAAAATCAAGACACAACTTGAGTTTGAAGAGATCTGGATTGTTGTGAATGGTACTCTGACCAGATCAACTATTGATACAACACAACAAGTGGTAGTTTGATAAAGCAGATCAGAAGGCCAAACTCATCATCTTGTTTGGAGTGTTTCGATGATGTGCAACCCCACATTTGAGATGCCAAAACAGCTAAAGAAGCATGGGATAAATTGAGCACAATATATGAGGCCAAAACAAGAATGTCATACTAAATTTGCTAGAGTTAGTTACACACACTAAAGTTCAAGCAGAATGAGAAAATTGAAGCTTTCTTAAGAAGAGTTACAGAGTTGAGGGCTTCACTTCTATCCTGGGAGAAGTAGTCATAGATGATGCTCTCATTCCCATTATTTTGAGAGCACTCCCCTCTTCTTACCGCATTTTTGTCACAACACTAAACGTGTTAATATACGACAAGTTAGTTTTGACAAGATGGTAAACCTACTGCAACAAGAGGAAGCCATGCATAATAAGGATGATGAAGAGAGGCACTTTCTTCACATCAAAAATGGAAAGGAAAAGGTAAAGGAAAACCTAATTCCTATCAAAATTCCCAACATCAGAATCAGTATCAAGGGGACAAACAATAGAAGAAGCAATGTCCAATTTGTAAAAGAGGACATGACTTAAAATATTGTTGGTATAATACTTACAAGAAAGGTTCATCAAGCAACTCTGGACCTCAAAACAAAAATCTCACAAGGGACATTCAAACTACAATCAAGGGAAGAAAAAGGGGACTGGAAAAGAAGACCCCATCAAGCAAGGAAATATTGTTGAGCAAGAAGAACATTCTAGATAATGAAGACTTCTTGTACATTGCTCGATCAAGTGAACCATCCATGTCATCTAGTGATGTCTGGTATGTTGATTCGGGAGCCACTTGACACATGACCAGCCACGAGAGACTAGTTTATTTCAATGAGGACACACCTTGAAAAACCATGTTTCGTTGGGAGATGATTCTTCATATACAGATTTAAGGGATTGGGAACATTTCTCTACCCTTGGTTCATGCAATGTAGACTATCGATGTCTTATATGTCCCTAGGTTGACAAAGAATCTACTTTTAGTTAGTCAACTCCTAGATCACAACCTAAAAATTGACTTTGATACTCATTTCGACAAGAAAACGTGTTTGATTCGAGATAAATCACGAGGCTCAAAAATAGTTGCAAAAGCCTCCAATGTGGGACATGTTCCAACTTGATTTTGTTCACATAGAGATGATCAAGCACTTGTGGCTAAGAACTCTACCTCAACATATTTGTGGCATCGAAGACTTGGTCATGTTAGTTTCAAGTATCTCGAGACACTTCACCGGTGTAATATGGTACATGGGCTACCATCTCTTCAGAAGGATACAGACAAGTGTCCTCACTTCCTAACAAGAAAAAAACACAGAGCTTCATTCCAGAAGAGTACATATCGAGCTCATGGTAAGCTTGATCTGGTTCATACCGATCTTTATGGTCCGATGCAACCAAGTCATTCTGGATTTTAGTACTTCATGCTTTGTGTTGATGACTATTCAAGAAAAATGTGGATTTTTTGTCTTCACAAGAAAAGTGAAGCTTTTGAAACCTTCAAAAAGTTCAAAGTAGCAATTGAGAATGAAATTGGTCGTCACATCAGAACTCTCCACTTAGATCGAGGGGGAATTCACCAGTAATGAGTTCAAAGACTACCTACAAACTCATGGGATTCGTCGACAAATGCCTCCTCCACACACACCACAACAAAATGGTGTTGTTGAGAGAAGAAATCATACTATCATGGAAATGGTGTGATGCATGATCAATGATTATGGACTTGCAAAGACATTCTAGGAAGAAGCAACAAAGACAATTAGTGTATTTTTTGAACAAGAGTGCCCACAGTTGCTCTTGATGGAGTAACACCACAAGAAGCATGGTCAAAGTGGAAACCATCTATTGCACACCTTAGAGTATTCAGGTGCAAAGAAAGTATGCACATACCCAAGTAAAACATAAATAAATTGGACATGAAGTCACAAAAACTCATCTTCATTTGGGTAAGTGAAGAGACTCTTGGGTATAGATTGATGGATCTAAAGACTAGAAAAGTCTACACCAACAGAGATGTTGAGTTTTTTGAGAAGAAGGAAATAGAGCTCCTCCTAGACTCATTGATGTAGATTCTTCACCACTTGTAAAAACTGAAGTTGATGTTCCCAGATGATGAAAGTGATGATGGGGATGATGGTGTTGATTAGATAGAACCATAACCCATGGGAATAGTTCAACGTATGCCCAAATGGTGTACTAGCACATTACTGAGATGCAAGAATGGATGCTCCACCGAATACATCCACCCCTGGACCATGGACTCGTAGTAAAGCAAGAGAAGAAGTTAACTTTTCTTTGATGAGTAGAGTTATTGAAGTCGATGAGCCCCTACTCATAGTCCAGAAGCCCTATAGTCAAAAGCTTGGAAAGATGCCATGGACTTTGAATATCAATCAATAATGAAAAATAACACTTGGCAACTTGTTGATCTTCCACCAGGAAGAAACCCATTGGATGTAGATGGATATTAAAACAAAGTACAAAGCAGATGGGACAGTGGACAAGTATAAAGAGAGACTAGTAAAAGGGTATGCACAAAAAGAAGGCATTGACTATGAGGAGACATTTGCTCCCACAACTAAGATCAAGATGATCAGGATGATCTTTTCTCTAGTTGCATAGTTTGGTTGGAAAGTCCATCAGATGGATGTAAAAGTGCCTTCCGAATGGATATTTACAAGAAGAAGTCTACATGACTCAACCTGAGGGATATGTAGTACTGGTCAAGAAGCAAAGGTATGCAGACTCAAGAAATATTTGTATGGCCTCAAACAGGCACCCGGGCATGGTACATCAAAATTGATGAGCATCTCGTATAACATGGATTTGTTAGAAATCCATACTGATCCCAATCTTTACCTCAAAAAAAAGGGGGAGATTGTGATTTTTTGTCTATGTCGATGATCTAGTCATCACTTTGGAAGTTAATGAGGATGATCGATGCAATGAAGAAAGATCTTAATCGATCATTCGACATGACTAGATCTGGGCTAATGCACTATTGTCTTGGATTGGAAGTATGGCAAAAAGAGAATCACATTTTGTTTCTTAGATGAAATATACCAAGACAATGCTTGAGAAATTTAGGATGATGGATTGCACACCGATTGCTACACCTATGGAGAACATATTGTAGTTATCTCATTTAGATCCATCTCTTGAGGTAAATGCCACTCTCTATCGGTAGTTGATTGGGAGTCTCATTTACTTGACCTACACTAGACCAGATATCACTTTGCAGTGAGCTATCTATCCAGTTCATGCAAGAACCCAAAGTTTGTCATTGGAAAGTAGCAAGGCACATCTTGAGATATCTCAAAGGATTAGTGGATCTTGGTCTAGAATACAAGAAGAATGACAACTTCTTCTTGTCAGGATATTGGATTCAGATCATGCAGGTAATATTGATGATAGAAAATCCACTTCAAGATTTGTATTCTTTATGGGATCACCAATATCATGGGGAAGCAAGAAACAACACTTTGTTTCTCATTCTTCCCATAGAAGCCGAGTATCATTCGTAGAGAGAATTATCTCGTGAAGTGATATGGCTACGTCGCATACTCGAAGGACTTGGAATACCATAGGACAAACCGACCACCATGTATGTTGACAATGAAGGTGTTCTCAAACTTGTTCGCAATCCAGTGTTTCATGAAATAACAAAACATATTGAAGTACAAGTTCATTTCATATGTGAACATGTGTTGAAGCACAATATACAACTTCAATTTTGTCCAATAGTTGAACAAAAAGTAGATATTTTCATGAAGTCACTTGCACGTGACAAGTTTGAGTTGTTTAGAGAGTTCCTCTCCTCATCCCTTGAGGTAATGCAAAATTAAGGGGGAATGTTAGGTTAATTTATGCATCATATTACCTTAAAATATTTAATTATTTAATAAGGTAATTAGTTTATATATTGTTATATAGTTTTATAACAATATTTTTCATATTATTGCATAGGTTATATTGTTATGTAGTTGTAACAATTATTATTTGTTTGTATTTAATTATTGTTGCTTCCCGGATGTATTTTGGAAGTTGTGATTTTGGTTGTACCTGTGCAACCCATTTATTTGTTTGTATATTGTTGTCCAATATGTATAAATATTGCAGCACTCCATTGTAATGGTTGATTAATTTCACATTAATAAAATATACAAGATTTCGTCCCTATTTGTGAAATTAGGAGAAATGCAACATATGACAATTAAGACTTTCCACCCATGAATTAGCTTTGATTTCTAGGGCATCATCAACAAGATCGAGCTAACCAATGTTCATATGCCTCATTATATAATATATGCATTGATTGCAAAGATGAGGTGGCCATAAGAGAGACATATTATTACAAGTTGACACTTGAATATATAGTTAAATATGGTATTTTGGATGTTCTTAAAGGAATCCTTGACAATGAGGAGGTCTTGGACCCCACATATACTCAAATGAACATAAGGCGCTACCCTACCTTTAATCAATTGGTCACTCTAGGAGTACACGATTATCAAAGAATGTGCAATGATGTGCATCCTCAACTATACCCATCAATGGATACTTCCTTGGGAATTTCGCCTCAAGGATTCAGGTGGCACATTATTTCTTTCAAAACTGAAGTACAATCATGGGTGGGCCACCCTACTATTACAAACAAGAAAGGCCCCTACCCAAGCCTTACAAAATTAAATTTTTAAATAAGGGCGAGAGGTCCTTCTTCTTTTTATCTTCCACTTTGATCCTTTCTCCATTCACTCATGTTCAAGTGTTATAGTCTCCTCTCTCACCTCCTCTTCCTTCTTCCCCATTTTTAGTTCCTTCTCCTCCTCCACCTATCACAATTCCTCCGATTCTACAACCTCTATACCTTCTCCTTCCACTTCCTCTTTTCCCATCTTGTCCACCTCCTCTCCTTCCATGGCCCAAGTATTTTCTTCCCTTCCTTCTCTTTCATATAGAGATAGTTTGGATTTGAGTTCTCCTTTAAGGACTCCTCTTCCCTAGATTTATCTTCCCACTTATCCTCTTATCAACCTTCCCATTTCATCCATACCTACAGAAATCTTGTCCATTCCTCCTCCACTGGTTACTCCTTCCTTTCCACTCATTACCATTGCAACAACTATCCTTTCATCACCCATTCTTTCAACCCCTATGGTTTCCTTTCCCTTTTCATCCTCTCAACAAATGATCTCTTCTTCCACTCCTTCCTAGCTTATTGGCCAAACCCTTAAGAAGAAGAAGAAGGTATCTATATCGCTAATGATTTTGATCTTTGCATCTAGATCTTACTTCGACACTACTAAAAAGCCAAAGACCATGTCTTATCTATCGGTTGATCAATGGGAGAGAGGTTTTTTAAAATCGTAACACTGTTATGGGTAAATCAAAAGAAGATATTGTAGCAATGATTACTAGATCTCTAATATCTCTTTGGAAAAGGCTACGCGTGAAAGTGAAAGGAATAATAACTTGATCGCACAAGCCAAGAACAGGATGCTAATCAAACATCACGATCAATAAGATGAAAGTAATTCTCCGTAATAAGTTTACATAAACCTTTGCAAACAAATGAGTAGCAATATCATATATTATTATGGAACTCAATGCAATACATTGAGAATGGCCCTTGCTTAAATAGGCAAGGAATAATAATCTAAGAACCAGTCAATGTCGTAGATCAAGCCATAAATCAAGGAAATAACTAGTCATCAAAGAACTAGTCAAGACCATAGATTTAGGAGATAACTAAACAACAAGGATGTAGTCAATACCATAGATCAAGGAAAGAACTATTCAATACCTTAGTAGATCAAGGAAAAACTATACCTAACAACTAGATAATATCTCCCGATATCTAAATAAGATAAAATAAATATCCACACACATAAGTGGGTGAGGATAAATATAATAAAGGTAAATAAAGTACCTAGGTGAACATGAGCTAAGGTAAATACCTACTCTAACACCCCCTCAAGTGAAGCTAGGGGCCAAAATAGAAGTGGCATGTCCACAATATGAGTCCCGGCAACTAGGCCTGATGAGGTACTCATGTACAATAACTAGGAAAAAAGGGACACCGCAAGGTACCCAAAACCAATAACAACAAAGTAAAGAGAGAAAAAACCCGCTCCAAGGCATCCCAAGAAGCTCGGCTCAAAAACTCATACAATGCTAAAGAATTTTGGTGTGCACTGTGGTCTGAATCCATGGCTTGATCACAAAAATCAAAAACAACTGACACTGGGTTTCACCAGAATAGCTCCATACAAGGAGACTGTCAACAGAGTGATGTCGAAAGTGTAAAAAAACACCAAACATAATTCGATCAACTACTTGCAAATAGGTGTGCCACGATCCAAGAACAATAACCAAAGCAACAAGGCAAGGACACAAACTCCAGAGTGTCACAATCCAAGAAAAGCTAAGGTAACAAGGCAAGGACACGAAACCTAAAGAAGTAGGATCAACACCACACCCTCCCATACATCGCGAATGGGTGGAGTGACGCTACAAATTTGTATGAGTTGCCAAAATCAACTACTCGAACAATGACAAAATAACACTAGACTTCACTAGAATAGATCCCCCAGAAGAGATACTGTCATCAACATGCCAAAAGTGTTGAAAATACGATACAAAATCTCTTAACAAACAAGAGAGATACACTACACCTGCTAAAGAAAAATTCTCAAAATAAGAAGCATCACAATGCAGAAGGTATAAAAAGTGGAGCAAGAGGTGAATGGTGGAGGAGCCACACCTATAGAGTCCTCTCAACAAATGCCTATGTTGTCTCTATGAGTGATTAGATATCCACCCCAAATCAACACGGATGGATGAAGAAGATGCATGTATATGACTTGGTGCAAATGCACAATGGGTGGATGCAAAAGAACATCAAAATGTGTGTCAAGTTGATCATGTCCGATAGCCTGAAATATCAGTTTTCTCAAGCCACTGAGTGAAGGTGCATAATTCATGTGTTGCTCATAATCCTCGAGAAAGAGTCGAGTGAACAAAAAGGAGCTCACAATGTGTGTTCCCAATGATGTATCTCTTTAAAAACTAATGTCATGACGATAATTCCACTTTAATTGTGGAATAGAGAAAATAATACCTATGAATGTCCGCAATGACTTCGCTTAGTGAGACCCTATAGAATGGAGCATGCAGAGAACCGAAGATGCGGTGGTATGCTTCCAAAAAAATCCATGCAATCGAAAGCAGTAGGATACACAACATGTGGTACCGTAATAGGCACGTAGATGTGGAAGAGCATGCAAAGAATAAGCCTCATAGGTTTAAAAGCATCAAAAGTATGTTCGTGCTCAAAGACCGCGAGATCAATGACGGTGGGTACAAGAGCAACAACCGCAAGTTGACTAGGAGCATGGATATGGTTGTCCACAATATGATGGTGATCTTGTAGACTAGCAATTTTTTCTGCAGGAGTGTATTATTGTATCTTTGTCGTGAATGAGTGAATGTAGAAGAGAATTTCACTTCTTGAGTGATCTATTTTCTTCCACAAATTTTACAATATCCTCTTGAAGTCCACATACTTCAGAGAAAAGCATATCATTCTTAGAATCCATGATAGATACAAAATGCAACTCCCAGAATTTTAGGACGTCGGCTCAAATTTGAAATTGCATCCACAATTGATTACAACACTCCTCCATATTTGACACTTTATAATTATAGTGTAAGTCTCAAAATAAATATTTCCAATGGAAAGAGTGTGAAAAAGAAGAACTTTTACAAAAAATGACACTCAAAACCGAGTTACCGATCAAAAGTTACAAGTTTTTTAATATTTTGCTCTTATTTATTTTAGTTGCCACTAAAACAAAATAAATTGTTGTTGCCTTCACCACACAAATAAAATTAAAGGGGGCTGAAGTTAAGCACCTACTAGTAGGAATCACAATCTTTAAGCCCTCATATGACCATACCACATGATTAAGGGCTAAGGATTTTAATGGGTCCTCGCGTAAACCGAGACAGATATGCCATACCAATGTAAAATTACCCCTGTGTAGATCTCAAAAAATCCAATGAGACTCCGAAAAAAGAATCTCGTGATTTCTTTTCTCGGTGGGCATGAATTTCGAGGTGAACCAACATGTGCTCTCTCTACAACAACAAAAAAATCCACAAACCGATTGTCTCCAAAAATGGAGAGTTTATAGTCGATCTTAGGGTTTTCACACCTTCCGGATCCAATGGAAGCCTCTATTTTGCATAAAACTACACGCAACAACAAAATATGACCAAATCCCAAATATATGAATATACAAAGATTTTATTTGTAAAATAAAACTTACAGATGGATGTCAACAACAATCTCCTAGCTTTGATACCATGAAAGGAACGATAACCAGATCGTACCAAGCCAAGAACACAGATGCTAATCAAACATCATGATCAATAAGATGAAAGTAATTTGCTAGAATAACTTTACATAAACCTTTGCAAACAAATGAGCAGCAATATCATATATTATTATGGAACTCAATGCAATACATTGAGAATGGGCCTTGCTTAAATAGGCAAGGAATAACAATCTAAGAACTAGTCAAGGTTGTAGATCAAGCCATAAATCAAGGAAATAACTAGTCAAGACCATAGATTTAGGAGAGAACTAGACATCAAGGATCTAGTCAATACCATAGATCAAGGAAAGAACTAGTCAATACCATAGATCAAGGAAAGAACTATACCTAACAACTAGATAATATCTCCTAATATCTAAATAAGATAAAAGAAATATCCACACACATAAGTGGGTGAGGATAAATACAATAAAGGTAAATAAAGTACCTAGGTGAACATGAGCTAAGGTAAATACCTACTCTAATGAAAGTGCAAAGCATGATGTCTAAATTGTCATTGATAATCTTCTCGGAAAAGTTTAATAAAGATAAGGTCACCAAGGATGAGTTAAAAAAGTGGAGCAACTAATAGTCGCGCTTCACAAGATCACACCTACTCATTCCACCATCCTCACAATCATGAAAAGCTTCGATGCCACTTCTTTTCTCTACAATAAAGAAAATTGGTTAACAAGGGCAAACAGGTTTAAGCATAGATAGACCATCTAATCTAGGAAGGAGAGCAAGTGATTAGAGATGCGATGGTTATGCATGATGAACTTGAAATAGAGAAGGATATTGTGACCAAGATGTGTAATATTTTGGGAGATGAATGTGATAATTGGGAACTCACTCTGGAAACTTGGAGGGAGTTACAAAAAATTAATCTAGATGTTATCCTCATTGATGAAGTCATTGATGATCCTTCCAAGCTCTTTGAATACTATGAGGCCATCGAGTTACGCATTTAAATACTCAAAGAAGTAACTCATAAATTGGCTAGTGTAAGGAATGAGGGAATTGATGCCGTTGATGATATCATTGATGAATTTGAAAAATTCCATTGCAAATTCCAAGATAATGACCTAGAAACACTCCCAACAGATGACATAATTGTCAAATTCAAGAGCTTGGTTGAGGAGGGTCCAAGAGTAACCCAAATTTTTTATCTTCAATATGTTGACAAGTTAGTACTATATCAAGGCTTTTAGTCCAACTTTAGAAGGTTATGGGTAGAGTTAAGAGAATTCCTAGAAAACTAAGTAGAACAACCGACTCCACCGAGATTCCATGGAGAATAATTTGAAATTTGGGTGTAAAGGTGGGGTTTTCCTTTCTTTTTATTTTTCCACACATCGTGAATGATGGCGTATCTTCCCATCAATTTTTTCCCCAACATCCATGGGTAGACATGGACATCTCGATGGATGCGTGTGGCCATGTTTCAAGTGGTAAAAAGAAGCCTCCACGTGTCCAAATGCATGACAACTCCAAGGGCAAGGGCCCAAGGGATAGTCCTCAAATAAGCGCAAGCTTTCCATGTGTCCCAAGTCCAAAATGAAGACAGAACAAGCCCAAATCGGCTAAGTATGGAAGGTTCAATGATGGATGCCACATGTGTCTCATCAACACAACTTCAAGGGTCAAAGCCAAGGGTGGTTCCCAAACTTGCACCATCCCTCCACGTGTCCTAGGTCCAAAAAGGGACAGAGCCAATTCATTTAATTGACTAAGTATAAGAGGGTCGAGCAGAAGCCTCCACGTGCCTCAATGACACAACTTTAAGTGAGACCAAAGGGCCAATCTCCAAATGAGTGCCACTCACCACGTGGTTAGAGTCAAAGGAGAGACAAAGTTGGCCTTCAAGAGTCCAGAAGAATGGAAGGAGCCATGCATCATCTCGACACCCTTTCAGGAGGTGAATCCAAAGTGGAAACTCAAATGAGTGCCAACTCTCCACGTGTCTAGGGTCACAAACAAGTCAAGTGGGCAGCAAGCCCAAATCGCTAAGTATAAAAGAACCAGTGGAAGTCTCCACGTGTCTCTTCGGCAACTTCAAAGGAAGAATCAAGAGAGGTGGGTCCCAAGTGTGTGCGAGCTCACCACGTGGTCATAGTCAAAGAAGGGGGCAGAGCCAACCATCAATGGCTAAGTAAAGGGACTCAGGAAGCCTCCATGTGTCAAAAAAAGGAAAAATTTCAGAGGAAGTCCCAAAAAGCCTCCATCGAATCATGGGAAGTCAGCTTCAAACCCAAAGGTCAAAGGAAACCGTGGTCATGTCCCAAAAATGTGTGTGAGCCTCCACGTGTCTTGGTGTTTATATGCCCACCAAACAAAAGGGACTTAGTCAAAAACACAAAAAAGTGGGAACTGGCCCACAAAGGGACATTTGGGAATTTTGGCTTTGTTTCAAAAAGGAAAAGGTAAAGCCCTTTTTTGTTTTGATGCTTTGAAAAGTCAAAGTGGGAAAGTGGGCCATCAGAGTGATTTGGGAATTTGGGCTTTGTTTCCATAAAGAGCTTAAAGTTATAAAGTGACCCATGCCCCACCCATGCCAAGGGATAAAGTCAAATGTTGAGCCCACATCAAAAGTCAAAGCAGGGAGGTGGGTCATGGAGCAATTTGAGTTTTTGAGCCCGCATTGAAAAGAGGTAAAATTATAAAAGTGAGTGACTCCATCACCACTCAAGTAAAGCCACGTGTCAAGCCTATATCAAAAGTGGGTGGGTGGGCCAAAATGTTCCAAAGTGCCATTTCTCTAAAAGGCACAAAATACAAAAGGTGTCCTCAGCCCGCTTCAGTTTAAATCTCTCCCACGTGGATGGACTCAAATTCAAAGTTTGCAAAGGTAGGATGAATGATTGTGATTCAATGCATCTAGTTTTTCCACCAGGCATGGAAATGGCCGAGGCATTAGAGAAGTTTAGACGTCAAACATCGGTTTTCTTGAATCAGTTTCATCATTTTTGTAACCGAATGTAACCATTCTTGGAAGCTATTTAATGGCTTCTCCATGCCATTGTTAGGGTTGGATCCTAGTACTCTGTAGATGTAATAGATTCAAAGTAATCAATACAATTTTTTTCCCTTTCTTCCTCTACTATTCTTCTTTCCTTGTCTAAAATTTGGAATCATCCATCTTTTATGATAAGAAACTTTGTGTTCTTGTTTATATGATTTCTGGAACTTTGTGTCTGTGGAATTATATTGGTTATGAAAGTGAATGATTCTATTTTCTCATCTCCCTGGTTCAATACGTATAAGGTTATACTGCTATCTATATTTCCTGAAGGTATTGTTATGTTCTTCCTCTCTCATCTCCTTAATTCTTCCATTCTTTTCGTATTGATGATCTTTGGGCATAAAATTTCAAAGTATCAGAATCCACACTTTGAAAGTTGTACATTTGTATATAAGTTTTTTGCTTGCTTTCAATAAGGGAACCTCTCCCATTAAAGAGGAGGGACTTGTTGTCCCCGACGTGGTTTGTTAAAGTCCATTTAAAACCCAACAGTTTTTGGTGACTCTACTGGGGATTTCATTTCAAATGGATCCCTTTCTAAAAGAACAACTTCAAGATCATTTTTGGTCTGGTGACTCTATGGTATACATGTGGGAAGAAATCTCTCGGGGTTGAGGATTCCCATTTTCAACTTCTGAGAGCAACAAAACTTCTCTCTTCCAGCAAGAAGGAACAAAGGAACTCATTCTACAAGCACACCTCCTGTTAAAGACATAAATTCCAAGGATAGCATTCCTCAAGAACATCTCAGTCCTAATCTTCATGCTTTGATACTTGTTGGTGTTTCAGTTCCCCTTCAATCAATTTTTCCAAAGATGGCAGCCCCTTTGCCTTGGGGACAATAAGTTGGGCCTCTTGCTCTTCCTCAGCCATTGCATGAGTTACCTAGGGGTAAACAAAATTTTTTTCCCAAGTTCTGGGGTGATGGGAAGGTTCATCCAGATGAACACATCAGCAGCCTTCATTCATTGCATGTGGGATTTGGGGTTGAACATGAAGATGTCTCTATCAGATTTTTGTGGAGACATTGCAGACAATGTTGTTGATTGGTTTTATCATCTTCCTGTTGGGACGATCACTAATTGGAATACCATGACAACTCAGTTTGAGCAAGCATTTCAAACCTGCTGAAGATGTGCATGCTCTATTAGCACTCAAATTTCTCATATCAAGAAGGAACCATTTGAGCCCATGAGGGAGTTTGTGGCTAAATTCAACAAGCTAATTCATAAAATTCCATAGAACACTCATCCAGTGGATCAAATCCAAAAGTGCTTCTTCCTCAATGCCCAGTTACCCGAAGTGAGTTATGCACTAAGGAGAGCTAACCTTGCAACTCTGGATGTTGATCAATGGTTAGCTATCAGTGTTGAGGATGATTTAATCATGTCTAGTAAACTGAAAAGAGAATCCTCCAAATCTAAAGCTTCTTCTTCTTCCTCTTCCCCTGGAGCCAATTTTGATCAGTTAGTACAGAAGCTTGCAAATGATCTCATTGCTATCAAGAAACAATTGGCTCAACATACCCTTACCAAGATGTTCCAAGGAAGAATTTTCAGCCCAGAACCATCTGCCTTCTTCAAGACAGATTGGCTATTGAAGGCCCACCCATCAAGGTTCCAAGTCAATGCAACTTGTGAAGTTGAAGAACCTGATGATGAGGAGTGTAATGAACTCTATGAAGAACCAGAAGAAGAGGTTGATGAAGAACTGGAGGAGCTTGGTGGATCTCAAGTTCATTTCCTCACCACTGAAGGTATGGATGATGAAGATGAATATGATGAAAGAGTGGTAGATATGAATAGTGAGTCATATGTTGTTATGACTCGGGAGAAAATGAATAAAAAAAGAAAAAGTGGTGCAGCCTGCTAAGAAGTCCAAGGAGTTTCCTATAACTATTCCAGTGGTTGCAAGAAGAGGAGCTCCTATTCCCACTACCTCCACACAAAAGGTGAGTAATGCTAATCCTCCTTCTTCTACTTCTATTTCCAAAACTTTTGTCCTTCAAATCCTAAAACTGATAAATCAAAAGTCTCTCAAGTTCCTAGCAATGATGCCCCATCCACCTCTGGATCTTTTGATATCATTGATCACCTCAAAAAGACCAAAATCCAAATTTTAGAGGCAGAGTTTTACCAAACCCATCCAAAATATTTTGCTAAAATGGTAAACTTTGTCAATTCCAAATCCAAAGCCTCATCCAATACTTCTAAAGGTATTTTTCCCACTCCCTCTTCCTCACCTCAATCAAGCCTTGTGGCTGCAATCACTTCCCCTAATGAGAAAATTGAACCATTCTATGTGACTCTTCTCATAGCTGGCCATAAACTCAATAATTGTGTTATAGACTCAGAGCATCAGACAATGTAATGCCTACAAAAGTAGCTCATGCTTTGGGCCTGACTCTAACACGTGCCTTTGGTTCCTATTATTCCATGGAGAGTAGGAAAGTGCCTTTGGTTGGAAGAATTAAAGATGCACAAGTAGCTTTTGCTGCTTTTCCAGAGAAAAGGGTCTTAGCCACTATTTTGGTAGCTGATATTCCTCCCTCATATGGGATGTTGCTGAGTAGAAATTTTTGTAAGGAGGTAGGAGGTGAAATTCAAATGGATTGGTCACATGCTTTGATCCCTGGTCAATGGAAAATGAAGAAGTGCTACCTGAGAAACAAACTGAATACATTGTGCAAAAGACTGATGATCCAAAAGCACATATACTCTATGAAGATATAGGGCATGGTAACTACATGATCATGTCACAAGATGAGGAAAAACTTCCTAAGGGAGTGATTCATGATCCCAATGGCATTTGGACTCTGGAGTTTGATGGAAGCTACTCTTCAGCTAGTTCTAGAGCTGGAGTGGTGTTGACCTCTCCAGAAGGGAACATTCATCCTTTTTCTTTCAAGCTTTGTTTTGAAAATACAAAAACAATACAATGAATATGAGGCACTCATACTTGGATTGAACATGGAAAAAGAAATGGGAGTGAAGAATATTTGTGCTCGTGGTGATGCAGAGCTGATTGTGAAACAAGTCAGAGATATTTTTCAAGTGAAGAATAGGAGATTGAAACATTATAGAAATCTTGTCTGGGATTCCATTGAGTTTCTTGATGCTTTCTCCATTGAAGTTGTGCCAAGAGAAAGGAACACTAGAGCTGATTCTCTAGCTGTCTCAGGATCTTTGTTGATTCCTCACCCAGATTTCTCTCAGGAGAAATTTACCATTGAAATGATTCATAGGCCCAATGTACCAGATAATGCAAATAACTGGTAGGTTTTCAATGATGATCAACATTTTGCTCTCATTCTTGGAGCTTAAGGATAATTTTGACCAGTTGTATTTTGAAGGAAGTGAGACTTTTCCTAGAGAGTGTGTATCCTCTAATGAAGGAGATATCAAGGAAGAGATGGATCAAGATGGCTGCATCAAATTGAAAGGTAACAAGATCCCTAAAGGGTCTGGTGAGTTTGGAAGATTTGTTTGATAAGCATGATAGGTACATTAAGTCTAAAGCTTCCCAAGGAGCTCAAAAAGTCTTGCTGAATGTGAAAAGATTAATATTGGGAGTCTTGATGAACCCAAGATGGTGAACATTGGAAAATGTTGCACTCAAGAGGAGAAGAAGAAGGCAGTAAATCTACTAAAAAGGTATGTTGATGTTCTTTCCTATTCGTATGATGATCTCAAGGCTTTCAACCAAAGGAGATGCAACACTTTATCCCTCTAAAACCTGGGATCAAACCATTTCAAGAAGAAACAAAGGCAATACAATCCCAAGGTTGCTGGCACTATTTTTCAAGAGATCCAAAAGTTACTAAAGGAAAAGATCATCTTCCCTATACATCATTCAACATGGATTGCCAACATTGTGCCTGTGTCAGAAGAAGAATGGTGAGATTCACATCTGTGTGGATTTCAAGAATTTGAATCAGCCTCTCTGAAGGACAACTATCCTCTCCCCATGATGGATCAAGTTTTTGCAAGTTATCATAGGCTCTGAGATGTTTTCTATGCTTGATGGATTCTCTGGATACAATCAAGTGGAAGTCAGTACCCTAGATCAACACAAAACTACTTTCACTACTCCTTGGGGCACCTTTTCCTACAAGAGAATGCCTTTTGGTCTTATCAATGTTGGTGCCACCTTTCAGAGGGAAATGGACTTGGATTTTGGTAGTCTAAAGGGAAAGTGTGTTGTTGTGTACCTTGATGATTTGATTTTTTCCAAAACAAGGGCAGATCACTTTCAACATCTTGAAGTAGTCCTCCAGAAATGCAGAGAACATGGAGTTTCTCTCAATCCAAAGAAGTTTGTCTTTTGTGTCACTGAAGGCAAGTTTTGGGGCATATTGTCTCCAAAGAAGGAATCAAGATAGATCTAGAAAGAGTTCAAGCAATCCAGCAGATTCCTCTTCCCACAAGCAAAAAGGGTGTTCACTCTTTCTTTGGTAAGATAAACTTCCTGAGGAGATTCATTCCTGATTTTGCAGAACTGACTATGAGCATTTCTCACATGATGAAAGGAAAGAAAAATTTGGTTGGAATTTCAAGGTAAAGGAAGCATTTGAAGGTATCAAGAAAGCCATTGCTAAAACTCCCATCTTAGCATGTCCTGATTTCAACAAGGATTTTATCATCTATTGCTATGCTACAAGAGAATACCTTGGTTGTTGTGCTAACTCAGAAGAATTTTGAGGATCATGAACTTCCAATTGCCTTCATGAGCTATGTTTCTAAAACTCATGAATTGAAATATACTATGATGGAGAAACATGCTTTTGCAGTGGTCAAAGTTGTCAAGTAGTTTCATTTTTATATTCTTAATTCTCACTGTTGTGCTTGTACCTGATACAACCATCAAGTCTATTCTTACACAACAGAGTTTGGAACTAAGAGAGGAAATTGGGTAGAAAAAGTCCAAGAATATGACCTTGATATCAAGCCAACTAAGCTAGTCTGGGGTAAAGGCTTATGTGAGCTTATTGCTGAAGGAGATGATGCAAATTGTCCAAAGAAGTAGTTGATGTTCCATGTTGTCCTCTTCCTCAGTTCAACAGATGAATGGTATGTTGATATTGCACATTTTCTTACTTATGGAGAGTGTCCATCCCACTTGAGTGCCAAGGAAAAGAGGGCTATTAAGCTAAGGTCTGCACAATATGTATTATGGGAGAATGCTTTGTTCAAGCGAGGCATAGATGGAAGATTCTTGAAGTGTGTGGAAAAGAGAACAACAAAAGAAGTTGTTCTCAACTTTTCATGATCAAGCTTGTGGAGGCCATTTCTCTTCTACTGTCACTACCCATAAAATCCTTCGTGTTGGGTACTATTGGCCTACATTGTTCAAGAGATGCATCAAAATGGGTAGGTAAGTGTGAAGCCTGTCGACTTTTTGTTGGGAGACCTAAGTTGGTTGCTTTGCCACTAAAGCCAGTAGTGATTGATGAGCCTTTTCAACAAAGTGGGGATTGGATTTCATTGGAACTCTTAACCCACCTTCCAGTGTTGGGCATACTCATGTGCTAACTACTACAGACTACTTCACAAAGTGGGTAGAGGCTATTCCAGTCAAAAGCACTACTTCTGAGGTGGTGTGTAATTTCATTAAAGAGAACATATTGATAAGGTTTGGGGTACCAAACAAGATTGTGACTGATAATGCTTCAAATTTTTCTTCTTCTGAGATGATGGATTTTTTACTATGGTTATGGAATTTCCCTTGCTCATTCTTCATACTACTACCCCAAGGGAATGGACAAGTAGAATCAACAAATAAGAATCTGGTAACCATCATTTGGAAGCTTGTCAATGACTCTCAAGAGGAATTGGCACAAGAAACTTTATGATGCTCTCTAGGAAGATAGAATTACACCCAAAAGAGAAATTGGGATGTCTCCATTTCAAGTGGTGTATGGTGTTGAAGCTCAGCTTGCTCCAGTAATAGTGGAATTACCAGCCTTGCACTTAATGAAGGCTATTGAAGATTCAAGTTTTACCAGTTCCTTGGACAAGAGGATCATGTATCTCCAGAAGCTGGATGAAGATAGGTTGCAAGTTTTTGATAGAATATCATCTCATCAACTGAGGGTGAAAGATTTGTTTGACAAGAAAGCTAGACCCAAGATATTTTCAAGTGGGAGACATTGTTTCTATTATGGGACAAAAGACATGAACCTCGAGGAAGCCATGGTAAGTTTGATTCTCTTTGGCTTGGTCCTTTCAAAATCAAGCACTTTGCTGGAGAAAATTTTTCTATTTGGATTATATGGATGGATCTCCTCTCCCACTTCCTTATAGTGGGAAGTATTTAAAGTTGTTCAAGTCCTAGGTGACTAGGTAGTCCTTGTATATTGTGTATGTTTTGTTTTTTTTTTTGGTCATTCCTTTGTGTTTTGTTTTTTGTCTTTCCTTTTTGTTTTTTTTCCTTTTGTGTGTTTTGTCTTCTGTATTGGTTTTTCCTTTGACTCTATTTTCCCAATGGATAAGGCATTGGTCTACTTTCCCAAAGTTTTTCTATGGTTCTTGATCTTGCCTCATTCCTCTGTCAAGTCATCCCTAGAAAGAGCCAGTTGTTGTCGCCCTCAAAATTCCCCTCTTTTGAAGTCAAGTTTTGAAAATTTTGAGTCGGTACCTTGGAGTAATCCATGATTTTTCTTGAAAATATTTTCCTTCATTCGATGATGTCATTGTCAATCCTTCTCTTTGGTGTGGATCACATAGAGCCTGGTATTGTTTGCAGTTTTTCATTCCATGGAGAACAATTTGAAATTTGGGCATAAAGGTGGGGTTTTCCTTTTTTTTTTATTTTTTCCACATTCGTGAATGATGGGTGTATCTTCCTCATCAATTTTTGCCCCAACATCCATGGGTAGTACATGGACATCTCTAGATTGATGTGGCATGGCCATGTTTCAAAATAAATGAAGCCTCCATGCATCCAAATGGTGCAACTCCAAGGGCAGGGCCCAAGGGATAGTCCTCAAATAAGTGCAGGCTTTCCACGTGTCCCAGGTCTGAAATGAAGATAGAACAAGCCCAAATCGGCTAAGTATGGAAGGTTCAATGGATGGCGCCACGTGTCTCTCATCGACACAAACTTCAAGGGTCAAAGCCAAGGGTGGTTCCCCAAACTTGCAGCCACCCTCCATGTGTCCCAGGTCCAAAAAGGGATAGAGCCATCATTTAATTCTAACTAAGTATGAGAGGGTCATGGAAGCCTCCATGTGCCTCAACGGCACAACTTTCAGAAGTGAGACCAAAGGGCCAATCTCCAAATGAGCCAACTCACCACGTGGTCAGAGTCAAAGGAGAGACAGAGTCAATTGTCAAGAGTCAAGACCAGGAAGGAGCCACACATGTGTCAGCTCGGTGCCTTTCAAGGGGGTGAATCCAAAGTGGAAACTCAAATGAGCACCAACTCTCCACGTGTCTAGGGTCAACAGAAGTCAAGTGGGCAAAGAAGCCTCAAATGGCTAAGTATAAAAGAACCGGCAGAAGTCTCCATGTGTCTCTTTAGCGCAACTTCAAAGGAAGAATCAAGAGTGGGTCCCCAATGTGTGCGAGCTCTCCACGTGGTCAAGTCAAAGAAGGCAGAGGAATCAAGCTGGCCGAATCATCAAGCTAAAAAGGCTTAGGGTGGAAGCCTCCACATGTCACTTTGCAAAACTTCAAAGGAAAATCCTAGAGGTAGGTCCAAAATGTGCCACATGAGCCTCCATGTGTCTAGTGGTCGACATATGGCCCCACCAAACAAAAGGGACTTAGTCAAAAAAACAAAAAATCGAAGCCCACAAAGGACATGGCCCACAAAGGTGGGACATTTTGTGGTCATGTTTCAAAAAGGGGAAAAGTGGGTAAAGTGAAAGGAATTTTGCCCTTTTGTGTTTTGATGCTTTGAAAAGTCAAAGTGGGAAGGTGGGCCATCGAGTGATTTGGGAATTTGGGCTTTGTTTCCATAAAGAGCTTAAAGTTATAAAGTGACCCGCGGCCCCACCCATGCCAAGGGATAAAGTCAAATGTTGAGCCCGCATCAAAAGTCAAAAGGGAGGGGGGGGTGAGAGCAATTTGAGTTTTTGAGCCCACGTTAAAAAGAGGTAAAATTATAAAAGTGAGCCACGACTCCATCGCCACTCAAGTAAAGCCACGTGTCAAGCCTATATCAAAAGTGGGTGGGTCGGGCCAAAATGTTCCAAAGTGCCATTTCTCTAAAAGGCACAAAATACAAAAGGTCCTCAAGCCCGCTTAGTTTAAATCTCTCCCACGTGGATGACTCAAATTCAAAGTTTGCAAAGGTAGATGAATGGCTATGCGATTCAATGCATCTGGTTTTTCCCAAGTGCATGGAAATGGCGAGGCATTGGAGAAGTTCAGACATTAGTTTCTTGAATCATTTTCATCATTTTTGTAACCGAATGTAACCATTCTTGGAAGCTATTTAATGGCTTCTCCATGCCATTGTTAGGGTTGGATCCTTGATACTCTGTAGAGGTAATAGATTCAAAGTAATCAATACAAAATTTTTTCCCTTTCTTCCTCTGCTATTCCTTCTTTCCTTGTCTAAAAATTTGGGAATCATCCATCTTTTATGATAAGAAACTTTGTGTTCTTGTTTATATGATTTCTGGAACTTTGTGTCTATGGAATTATATTGTTATGAAAGTGAATGATTCTATTATGCATCTCCCTAGTTCAATACGTATAAGGTTATACTCTGCTATCTATATTTCCTAAAGGTATTGTTATGTTCTTCCTCTCTCATCTCCTTAATTCTTCCATTCTTTATGCAAAGATCAACAACAAGAGGATGGACACTTGAGTAATGGTAGCTTAGAAGCAATGGATGCAATGTAATGTAGAGAGAGATAACACAAGAGATTTGAGCTTGGCTATGCAATTCCTAGCAAGATTATGGTAGAAAAACAATACAAGATACACAAAATTCTCAAGCCTTTTCTTGAATACAAGCATGGAATATATAGGAATGGAGGCTAGAAGGTTACTTCATGCACAAGGAATTGAAGAGGTAGTTCCACTCATTAAATCTATTTAAAAATAGAAGGAACTAGGAGAACCAAGCAAAACGAAGCTATTTTTAGCAAATTCAACTCACGGACGCGTTCAAAAGATAAACTTAAGTGAATCATCGCATGTAATTTCTTGCGTGAAGATTTTGGAAAATTGATTAGACTGCCCCCTGCTAGGTGGCGGTTTTGCAATCGCCCAAGTAGGATGGTAGTTTTGACACTTACGAGGTTAAAGAAAGCACGAGGATGAAGGGGAAAACTGGAAAAATGCAAGGAGAAGCTATGTAAGGCTATTTAGGCTAAACATATATAATAAAAGTGGGCTTTGGAGCTCAAACACCTTCTCGAAAGGATTTTGAATCATCATTGGGACCTTTATAACCATTTTCCCACCAATGTAGCACATGCAATTTTCGAACCTCTCCCATTAAAGAGAAGGGACTTGCTGGATTGTGGTTTGTTAAAGTTCCATTTAAAAATGCAACAGATCTAAACTTTATGTGTGTTGGCATGATGATAAAAGTGTAGGAAATCATCAAATGATTTTTTGAATATCAACATAAACAAACTAGAGAGGATTTTCAAGGAATATATAAATATAAAGATAAGAGCACATAAGCAAAGGACCCCCTACACCTTGCCCCATGCTACTAAGTAGGAAGCACGTGCTTATCACCATGGACAAAGCATATGCGAGTAAGGGCATTTCCTTCCTTTCCCAACACTACGTCACCAAGTAAGAGACGCAAGCTCAACACCGAAGGTTGGTGGCAAAGAAATGTGTAAAATAAAAATTTTATTTATTTGCATTTGACTTACTTATTTGGGAAAAATGTTTAGAATGTTCTTATTTCAAAGAGATTTTTATGGGATAGATGTGACACCATGAAGCTTCTAGAACAAACTATAGAAAAGACGCCTAACCCAAGAAGAAATCAAAAGTAGAACCAAGTATGTAGGTCCTTGGTATGGTCACTATAAAAACTTTGTCTTTGTCTTGTTTGGATTGATGAGATGATTTAGAAATAAGTGATGATACTTATGAAGATTTGAAAAGATATGATTTGAATGTTTTATCAATTCTTTTAAAAAATTTAGGAATTGTTATAAGAATAAATCCCTTGATCAAAATTTTACAAAATGAACCGATGGATGAAAATGCAATGGAGATACAATAATGTACATGTGAAAATATAGGTGAAACTATATGTCATGATAGCTAAGGTGAAGAAAGTTGACAAATATTGAATTCTTCACCCTAAGAGTACACATCGAGAGAACCATGATCCTCAAAATCTCCATTCTTTGATAAGGGCCTAGCATTCTACGTCTAAACTTACAACCCTTGCTCGAAGTGTATATTTCCAATCATTAAACTCATTTTTCTGAGAGAGGCATTCGTGCACCTCCTTGTCACATTCTTGAGACATGGTGTGTGGGTGATCATGACTATGTTGCTTGGCCTTAATTCCTATGTAGAGTGTTGTGTTTAATTGTGATTCTTTGAATGATGAGGTCCTTGCCCCATGGATATGGCAAGATTAGTTTCAGACACACATGGGTTAAAACTAGGGTTTAGAATAGAACAAACCTCGTGAGATGGTTTTTATGGGCATTATTTTAATCTCAAACTTCCTTTCTTGATTTGTTAATTCTATCATGTTTACACCTAGACCTAGGTTATCGGAGGGAAGAGATGCTAAACCGAGAAGACTACCCATACCTTGTGGATCAAATGGGAGGAATATCAGATCGTCACTCTCTAAAAGATTCATAATTTCCACTTTGTGGTTTTAGTGGAATATTTTCCAAATATTGATTTACCCTTACCTATTTTTGCCACCTCAAATGTTTTTGGGTTAATGACTTCAACCTTTGGAACGTCCGAGGTGACCAAGACTAACTCTTTTGTTGGAGGTGGTTTGTTTAATTGGTTTGTAGGAAGTTCATACTCCATATGGACTCCTTTCTTCTTCTTGAGGTTTTCTAAGTGTATATCGAAGGGCTTAGGATCCCCTTGAGCGATGAATACCTTCCCAAATGGAGGAATCTAATCTCCTAGAATAGTGTAGAAGGGATAGCCTTCATTCGATGAATCTAGGGTCTTCCCGGGGATCATGTTATAAATTGTTTCCTTATCAATAATGTAAAACTATGTCAAGATGGTTTTAGATGAAGTGTGATTTGGAAGAACTATGGTTCCAATCGAGGTCTCTTTAAGACTGTCATACCCACGTAACATGTTTCTTGTAGAGGAGAAATTTGTTTCTCTATATCCCAAATTTTGTAAGAAAGAGAAAGGAACCGCATTTACAGCAGCCCCGTCATCAATCAATGGTTCTCTTAATGCAATTTTTATAAACCCCCAGACTTGTAAAAATAAGGTAGGATCACCTCTTGGGAAATTTCGCTTGTCGGATGGCATCTTGTCTATATCAAAAAACAAACCTAAGTATCCCTATCATTATATCTGGAGGATGTATGTCAAAGTCAATATGATTTATTTGAGTACTAGGAGGTGGTGTAACATGGATTAAATAACTAAGACATAGTGCATTGAGTAATGCATAACGATGCGCAGGTGAATTCTTCAACAAATATAGAAATGAAATGTGAGAAAAGGTCTTGTTGAAATATGAGATTAAATCATAGGCTCCTACTGGTTTTGTGATTATAGGAACGTCATCCTGTGGGAAGGAAAGATCGGGTAGGGGTGAAATAAAACGTACTCCTTTGTCTTGAGTTGTTGCATTAATTTCACGCTCAACCTCTAGCTCAACTAATCCCAAGATTTTTGTGTTATCATTTGAACCAAGGTTAGGAGCGACCTGAGAGTTATTGGAAGTTGAGGCTTCATGTCATTATTTCCTATATGAATTCCTTTGTTTGTGTTTTGTGAATTCACCTTGAAGTATTCATGATGTGTAGGGAGTAGATCTCGAAATATGCTCACATTAGCATTCTGAGGGCTACAGGTCCTGTATAGTTAGATTGCGAGTTTGTTTCATGATTTGCTAGGAACATGTCTACAAAGAGTTACCTTTGGTTTTCGGGAAGTCTTTAAAGAAACTTGTTACAATCTCACGGAAAGTTCTATCGTCATGACCCCGAACCTTATGGAAACCACAATATAGGTTAGGGTCGTAATCTCTTGGTCTTTGATAAGCATCTTGTTGTTGTTGATTATAACCTCGGTTGTAATTTTTAAATTGATTGTTATAACCATGATTTTTTGCCCCTTGACTAGAGTTTTGATATTGGTTTAGGATTTGGGTTTGATTTTGTTTTTGTAGTGGATGGTTTACATCAACTGTGTTGACAGAAGACATAGTGCTAGGGCCTCTTTGATTGCCCAAGTTGTTGTTATTGTTAGTGTTTCCATTGTTTGGAAAACCAATGTTCTTGGCTTGATTAGTAGCACCATTTGTGGTAGCACCATGATTACGATTCACATCCTTAGGTCCTTTGGTTTTAGCACTATTCTTTTGATCATTTGCATTATTTTTATTTGGGGATACCAATTTCCCATTGGGACCATAGCCCACTATCTGTTTAAAGAGGTTTGGTCAATCTAAAGCACACCTTCCAAAAGCGCCTCATAAATACGGAAAGGAAACCTTTGGACCTCTTCCTTAGTCTCTCGATTGAGTGAGTGAAGGAAAAGATCACAAAGTTCCATCTGGTCCATATTGGGCACACTTTTCAGAGGAATAGAGAACTTAGTGCCATCTTTGGATGAAATGAGTGGCAGATTCATTTTTCTCCTATCTAATATGTAGGAACTCCCTAATCCTTGTACGTAACAACTTGTTCATGTCAAATGCTTTGATGAACTCGGAAACAAGTTGTTTAAAGGAATGTATAGAAGCTTTGGAATACGGTAATACCAATCCAATGCGATTCCTTTGAGAGTCTTTGGAAAGATCTTAGCCACTACAACATCCCAAGGAAGTAATTCCCTGATAGCAATAGCGTAGGCCTTGATATGAGGGTCTCCTTCTCCTTAAATTTTGGAAGATCCGAGCAATGGGTGTGGAAGCATGACACCACGTATGGTGAAGTCAAGAGGCTCCTTTAAGTACTCAGGCAGTATGTACCCATTGCGTAAGATTCCACCATTGAAGATCCTTGATAAGGAGGTGGAGGAGGAGGAGTTGGATAAGCTGCACTATAAGCATTGATGGGAATGTATGGGGTCCCTTGATATGGCATGTAGGGAGTAGGAATGGTATATGGGTTCATATGGGGAGTTTTTAATACATATACATGTAAGGTGGGATAGCTCCAGGATATGGACTAGCAAGTGTAAAACCAGGGAACGTCACATTTGCCTATTGTGGCGACATTCAAGAATGCACTTCTGAACCCTTGCGTAGGATAATCTTGAGAAGGATGAGGACCCATCCCTAGTGTGTCTAACCCTGTGAGAAGATCACCTAGATTTGAATGAACCGGATAACCTTTTTGTATAGGATATTGCATTGGTTTTTCATTGGAAGGGATGTATCCTTTGATGTCAACTGGATACCCCATGTTCTGCCCTACTACAAGTGTTGGTTGTGAATTCTCTGGGAACTTTCTAGTTCTCTAATCCTCCCTACTAAAGTAGAAATGAGATCATTGGGAGAGGATTGAGCCCCTTATTATGGTGCCTGTGGTGTAGAGTTTGATTAAGCGGGCTCATGATACACTATCATGAATTGTTCAAAGTGTTATAATTCTTTTCTTCCTCTAGAATTAATAATCTTAGGATAGGTATTCAAAATCTCAGAGGTTGTGGCCTTCATTCTATCCAAAGATTCATCTATCTAATGAAGAGGATTAGTTATTCATGCAAATAGATCATCCTCTGTTGATTGCATGGAAATGTGAGGTCTTGACAAGACTCTATGGTAAGAACCTATTCCATTTGTGATAACAACGTGGTTTGCATTGGGTTGATCATTTTGAATGTTTAACGGTTGATCAACCTCCTCCATCCTTACATAGCTAATGGGGTTTGAAGTGTAACTAGGGGAGGTTTGGACGTTTCTTGTGTAATTGTTGCCCCATCTCAAAAGAGAAGGGGATTGTTGTGGTTGCACGTTGGTGTAATATCTATCAGAGCCAAATGGCCCACCAAACTCTCTTCCAAACATATTTTAGAAAGTATAAAATACCTACCAAAATAGGGGAAGAAATGGAAAGATGAGGTAATGAAAATGAAAGAAAAGGAAACAAGAAATAATTAATCGATTCAAGTCGGGTTCATGAATTTTTACGGATGAAAATGAACACGTGATCTTCAACCGAACTCGACCCCTCGAGGTGTGCCGAGAAGCTTGATGTTTGATGTGTGTGGCTAAGCTATAGGAGGATTAGTGACTAAGATCCTGTAGTGTGATCTCCTGGTAGTTGAGTTGGACAAAGGGGAGATTTAGAGGCATGAATGAGTAGCATAAATTCCTATAGTTTGTTTTCCTAATTTGGATCTAAGTGTTGACCTAGTTTAAGTGTCCATGTAAACCAAGTGAAAGTTAACAATCTAAGCTAATAACTTGAAAGGAAACTAATCTAAACAAATCACAAAACTGAAATATTACAATCACAAACAACAATTTTATTCTATTCTAAATGATCAAATCTACCTCTACACTAAAAATAAACAAGAAGAAAACCCGGTGTGGTTATTCACTGTGATGAGTGTATTGAACCTAAACTAACTTAAAACAAGAATTTTCAAATGATCTATGATATGTAGACAACCTCCTACGAGATATTCTATCCTTTAGATCCACATGGATGGGAAGAAGAGGGGCCTTCACCGGGGATTGCTAAATGTTCAAACCCTCTTGGGAAATTAACTAATTACTTGCAAATGAAAGGACATTGATTTCTACTCTATTTGATATGTAATTGAAATTAACAATTCGTAATTGACAATTTGATAAAAAAAGAAAACAAATACACAACTCAACCTAGAAGAGTAATAACCTTAGCAAATCTAGTAGTATCGATATATGTCCCCTCAATTCTTTCCTTTTGTTCTCGAGTGTTATGTGAGTAAAGGATTGGGAATGCAAATAACAACAACAAGAGGATGGCACTTGAGCAATGGTAGCTTGAAGCAATCTGGATGCAATGCGAGTAGAGAGAGAGATAACAAAGAGATCTCGAGCTTGGCTATGCAATTATTAGTAAGATTATGGCAGCAGCACAACAATGATCTGAAGATACACAAAATTCTCAGGCCCTTTGCTTGAATACAAGCATGGAATATATAGGAATGGAGGCTAGAAGGTTACTTCATGCACAAGGAATTGAAGAGGCAGTTCCACTCATTAAATCTATTTAAAAATAGAAGGAACTAGGAGAACCAAGCAAACGAAGCTATTTTTAGCAAATTGACTCACGGACGCATTCAAAAGATAAAATTAAGTGAATCGTCGCATGTAATTTCTCATGTGAAGATTCTGGAAAAATTGATTAGGAATCTTTGCCTTGCACAGGTGGCGGTTTGCGAAACCGTTGCCTGAGAAGGGCAGTGGATTTTGACACTTAAGGCCAAAGCAAGCACAGAATGAAGGGGAAAACTAGAAAAATGCAAGGAGAAGCTATGTAAGGCTATTTAGGCTACAAATATATACTGCAAGTGGGTTTTGGAGCTTGAACACCTTCTCGAAAGGATTTTGAATCATCACTGGGGACCTTTATAACCATTTTCCCGCCAATGTAGCACATGCAATTTTGGGTGCTTACAGAACCTCTCCCATTAAAGAGGAGGGACTTGCTGTCCCACGACTATGGTTTGTTAAATTTCCATTTAAAAATGCAACGAGATCCTAAAAAGCTACTATGTGTGTTGGCACTTGTGACAAAGAAGTGTAGGAAATCATCAAATGATTTCTTGAATATCAACATAAACAAACTAGAGAGGATACTAAGGAAGTGTATAAATATAAAGATAAGAGCACATAAACAAAGGTTAACACTAGTTCTAACTAAATTTCCTTCAAATCACTATCATTTTTACACAGGTCCACCAACATGTAGTCAAATCATTTTAATTTTTAGGTTTGACTCGGTTAAAGCTACACAATCGTTCGACTATTTTAAGGAGGAATATTTGATAGTTTTGAATACATCCTATTTTTAGAATGTAATTATTTAGGAGGATCAGCTGATATTGCTCAACCTCTTTAGCTATATATATAAGGATGTATAATGTATTAGGGGACTTTTTGATCTATGGTGTAAGGAGACTCTTCCTTTTTGAGCACTTGCACACGTGGTCGAGCCCTAATATTATATATAGAACTGATATTTTTCCTTCTTCCACTTGCATGTGTTGTGTATGTTGATGGTTGATTATCATACTTGTGAATCTTTATTTCCTGGCACTTATATGATCCATTTTACCTTAATATGAAGTTAGTTCTTCTCTTTGCAGGTTGCATGTTATGACAAACTAATATTATATGTAATAAATTGTGGAATCATATGTGAATCCCTCCTATTATTATTTAAGTTTCTAACCTTCATGTAAAATACTTATGTTAAGAGGTTAAGATAGGAATTTGTGCATATTATTGTCTTTCTTGTCGAATGTTTTGTGCTTATACAAGCCGATCATTTTGTTCCTTCACTATTGGTGCATCACCACACTTTACTTTCAGTTATCTTTTTTCCCTTTTTCTTAGAAAAGTATTGAATAACTGCACGTAGTTTTATTTCCAATAGTCATAGGTTTTGTAGCTTGATCTTTAATTAGATGCATGTGTAGTTTAGGAGGAAGATAGCCTATTTTGGAGGTTCACCCCAAGGATCAGGTCTCATACCTTGGGAATGTTCATATGTTACACTGGATCAACTTAATGATCTAACATGTTCACAATCCAAGTGAAAAATGTTTTTAGCACGCTTGGTGGGACAGGATAAGATTCGATGCTTCTCTTAGTTTGCATTTTTGAAAGGTACCTAATAAATCCATATATCTAGTTTTCAAAGAACAATGCATACACTTATGTAAGGGATTCAAGAAAGGGATTCTTCATGAAAAGGAAATGAGCAGACCACCGAGATTTCTCTCTGTCTGCCAAATAGAAGAAAAGGTAGAGCTACATCCTCCTCCTTTAGAACACAATCAACACCTCCATTTGGAAGATTGTCTCTGCCAAGAGGAAATCAACTATAGTTCATTGCAATGATAATAAGGAACTAAGTCTTCCCCACTTTCAATGATTGTAACCCTCTTGTTCTCGCTCAACGAGATGACATACATGCAACAGCTACTCTGAAAAGCATACCATTTTTCATTGGAAAAATCAATGTTACCCTAATATAACACATACAAGATGTTGCCAATATTTGTTTGGTTCATAATATCATAGAGGATAATGTGGTGGTCGGGCTTCTCATGAACCCTTTCAAAGGGAGAATGCTCTAACCATACTAAGGCTTGCAACAAAATTGCACAGGTAATGGGACAAGTTGGGGGAGCGACTATGTAGATAATTTGAAGACAAAAGTGATCATTTTTCCCTAATGGAACAGGTTGACTTCCGTCAAGAGGAGCTCCTTAGGAGTTTATAGTAGATTTTAATTTCTATTTTCGAGAAGACATGGGATAGGATTCCACCTTTGATTAAGCCATCCCCAAATAATGTGTTTTTGTATTATTTGCGGGCCTTGAATAGCGATGTGGCAGTCATGATTCAATCAATGGGTGGAATGACTCTCTGAGCTCTTACGAGATCGTTCTATGAGCTGAAAATTTCCCAATCCAAGTTGAAAAGATATCTCCAAGGCCACAAATGCCCCTATTTCTTGAGTTTCCCACTAATCAACCTAGCATGGCTCCTCTTCCTTCAATTTCCAATCAATCAACTCAACTAGCTTTTCCTTCAAATGATCTCTATGAGGTGAAGTCCTTACTTCAAAGTTTTGGTAATGAGTTGGTTTCCCTCAAGAGGAAACAATCACAATATAACCATCCTTACCAACCTCCAAATTAGCCATATCAGCCCAATCGACTGACCTTTCCAAAGCAATGCCCAAATCCAAGGTCAAATTGCTAATGTAAAACCTTTGAATACTAGAAATCCCCTTGTTGCTAACTCTTCTAGAGCTATTATTCTGGTCCAAAATAATCTTGTATAAGATTATGAATGGTGTTACCCTTTCTCTCAACCACACAATCAGAATATGTGCCCCAATGGAGTTCTCATCCAAGTGCTCATGGTTTAGAGTATATCTACACCACGGAACAAGTGGAAGTGCCCTCGTAAGAAGTCACGACCCAATGACAAGCACAAGGAGAGTCGACTGCTAAATTAGTAAGAAGAGGATTTTTGTGGTATTAATGTGGAATCTACTAGCCATTTAGTAACAATGGCATATAATATGAGATCGAAGAATATAGTGATGGAAAGTGAACCACCCAAAGATGATCAAGTGTTTACTTCCCGACTCACTCGTAAGTAGTTGTGAACAAAGGTACAATAAGTACACCTTTTGAATTCCGGGCTAATCATATCACAAAGAAGGACAATCAGCCTAACACGTCAACACTAAACACCCAACCTCGGGAGGAAGATGCGGTAATTGCAAAGCCTCAATCAAAGGTAGGTGGTGATTAAGATAAAATGTGAAATAAGATCCTAATCTAATGCTATTGTAGTGGTAAAAATATGCAATTAAGTACATAAATGATACTTAAACAAACTAAGCAATAAAGTACAAAACCCTAAGTGCAAACAGAGGGTGAGAAGCCTTAACAAGAGAGGCACAACCAGAAAGAAAAGGTCCCACAAAAAGAGTTAAACAAACTTAACTCTTACAGAAAGTAATAGAAATGGGACCCCAACTGGTGACCAAAAAAGACCAAGAGCGGGACCCCAACTGGACCAAAAAGACCAAGAAAGAAACAGGGCATCACAGTTCACCCATAGTTCGCAAAAAGTTCAGAAAGCTACAAGTCTTCCAGGAGAGACAGGAAACCACACGAGGACCCCAACAGGATCACCAACTAATCTTCCTCCGAGCTACTGATACGGAGATTGAATCTCCTTCTTTTCTTCTCTCCATCTTTCTCCTCAACTCTATCAAGAAGCCCTTTGACCTATTTCTCAAGCTCCTGCATCCGATTTTTAATCTGAACCTGGTCCAAAACCATTTTCTTCGAGATATTAATAATATTTAAGATGGATTCCCTTTGCCCTTCATTTGTTTCCTCCATAGCTTTGAGAACCCCTCTAAGTAAACCATCCTTTTGTTCCACTCTTTGAAAAATAGTGGGATCACCCACACACTCATTTTTCCTGGAAGCATTGGCTTCCCCAACATCACCCTCCGTGAAATTTCTGTCAATACCTCCCCCTTTGGGAATAGTTTTTCCCTCTTTCATCTTTGTAAGACATTCCACTAAGGTAATATCTTCTTCCTCTTCATGTTCCTCCAGAATAGAGACCAAAGGGTGATCCAGAATAGGCTTACCATTTCTCAAACAATAGAAGAATCAAACCCTCATGAAGGGGCAGCTTGGCCTTCTTGTTCTGGAATGCTATCAATGAATTTGAGAGAGAGGTAGCCAAGAAAAAAGGAATGCTAACCATAAATTTATGTCGAAACATGTTGAGGAAAGTGATATGGTGAGTATATATTTTTCTATACTTCCCTTCCAATGTGATATACTTCATAACTTGAAGACAGACCTCCTTCCAAATACCAGGGATACACGATCGAGCAATGCCATCAAGTGAAGAAAAAACAAGTCTCCTTACCAACAAAAACCACTCAATCTCAAGATCTCTGCGAGTTCTTTCCTTATAGATTTTCAAGCCCTCCATCTTCATTTCTGTCACCCTAGCAATGTTGGCCTCCGAGACCTCGACCTCCACACCATGAACAGTAAAAACCCCATCTTTCCATGCTTGGCCAAAATCCTTAGAGAGAGCAGGGTCGTGACCATGTAGTTTAGCAATAAAATTGCTAAAACCCCCAACTTTTAACTTATTCCACAGATCCTGTTGCTCTCTCCTTCATATTCTGACTGGTGGGTTCCACGTGAATCCTATCACCACCCATCTGAACTCTATCAAAGTAGCTTTTCCAGCTGAAACTAGAGACAATCCTCGAACTGTATTTCCAAACCAAATTCAAAAAGACCCAGTGATTTTTGTAAAGACTATCTTGTTTCCTGAAATATCTGCCCCCACTCGTGTCGGCATCATGAAACTTAGCGCCTCTTTTCCTTAATGATTTCATCATTAATGTTAGAGGGTAATCTCTCCCCTTTGTGCCAGATTTTGTATTCATTACAAAGGACTCCCATATTAGCCATCTTGTCTCGCACATTTATTTCCTTGCCTCAAAATATGATTAATAGAAACCTTATCAAAGAACTTAAGCATTTCCTTGATGTCTTGGATAATATTTTTAATCGACCAATTAATCTTACTTTCATTGAGAAGAGATTTTATAATAATTAAAGAATCTCCCTCAATCTGAATATCCTTAAGACCTTTTTCCTTTGCAATCAACACTCCCCAAAGGAGGGCTCTAGCTTCAGCCATATTATTAGTTTGTTTACCCAGGGGTCCAAGCATAGACAAATAACCAATCTCCTCACTATCCCTTAAGATACCTCCTCCCCCGCTTGACCGGATTTCCCTTAGAGGCTCCATCAAAATTAATTTTGATCATATTTCCCAAGGGTTTAATCCAGCTGACAACATTACCTGGGCTTTTTCTCTTGTCCTGACTATAGGTGAAATTCTCCAGAACTTTTGTTCCTCTTTCGGACATTGGAATTTCTTTTTTCCTTTAAATAATTTAAGGTTTTCCTTAAAAGAATTTTGAATTTTCCTTTTGGCCACCCCAATTGAGGGTTTCAGGTCTCTAAAAACACTATCATTTCTAGTTTTCCACAATCCCCATAAAATATGAGGCAAGGCAATCTTCCACGCCCAGGCCAAGAAAGGATATCTAAAAGGGCTCTCCCATTGAGTAGCACAATCCTCAATGTTCGAGGGAAGAATCCAATGCATCTTGAAAAGCTCCGAATCAGAGAAAAAACTCCTTCAGAGAAGGGGCAAAGAAAAAAAGGTGATTCACATCTTCTTCCCTTTTCCAGAGAGAGAGCACCTATTAGGAATTTGCATTCCTCTTTTTATAAGATTTTCAACAATAGTCAGGATTCTATTTTGGACAGCCAACCAATAAAAAATATTAATCTTGGGAATCAGATCTTTAATCCATAACTTTCCCCAATACTCTTTTTGGATATCTTTCTTAAAATGCATTCTGTAGGTAGATTTAACAGAATAATTCCTGAATCTTCCTCTTTCCAAATGATGGAATCCTCCTTTATTTGGTATATGGGAATATGGAAATCCCTGAGTTTCTTATTGAGATCTTGAAAGGGTTTGAGATTACCATTAAAACCTAGGGGGCTCAATGATTTCCCATTGGACCCTATCTTCATCATACCTCCAGAAGTCTCTTAACCAGGTTTTACCATTTTCCTCATAGAAATGAGCCACCTCCTTCCAAATTCCCTGATCAGCTAAGGGAGATTCTTCTAACCAGTTGTCCCACCAAAATCTGATCCTATTCCCCATACCAATCTCCCAGAGGGAACCCTTAGAGAGGATGTTCTTCGAATCCAACAGGGAATTCTAGAAAAAGGATCCTCTAGGAAGATTTTCCTGAGAGAAGAAAAGGTCAATTCTGCCTAAATTCCGCAAATATTTCTTTTTTATTATATCAATCCACAAACCCTCCTCTCTAGCTATTCTCCAACCAGCTTTAGCAACCAGAGCTTTGTTCATGATAGGGAGGCTTTTCAGACCCAGTCCCCCACACATCTTAGGCCTAGTGACCTTGTCCCAAGCAACAAGAGGGTATTTAAACTTTTCCGAGGCTCCCGCCCAAGAGGAATCTCTTCTGAATTTTTTCCAGAGCTTCAATAATTTTGGTCGGAAGCTTGAAAAGAGACATAATGTAAATGGGGACCCCTTGAAGAGAACTCACAAGAAGTTGAATCTTTCCCACCTGGGAGAGAAGAAGACCTTTCCAGGAAGAAAGTTTCTTATTCATTCTTTCCATCAGGGCATTCTAGATAGAGGAATCAAGCTTATTGAGGATAAGTGGCATACCTAAATAAGAATCTAGAAAACACTTTATTTTGCAACCCAGGATCCGAGCAAGCCTAACTTGGACTTGTTTCTCCACATTAATAAAGAACACCACACTTTTGAGAAAATTGACCATCTACCCCGAGACCAACTCATAGTCCATAAGAACAGATTTGAAATTAGTGGCTTCTTGAATAGATGCCTTTCCCATCATAAAATTATCATCAACAAACTGATTTAGGCAGATCGAGGGAGACCATTAGTAATCTTGATACCCTGAATCCTCCTGGATAAGTAAGGCCTATGCATATTCTACTCAAAGATTCAGCCATGATAACATAAAGGAAAGGAGATAGTGGATCCCCTTGTCTCAGACTCTTCCAGCTTTGAAAAATCCCTCCGGGCTTCCATTGACCAAAACAGAATAACTGGTAGTAGATATATAGGTCATGATCATTCTAACCAGAGAATTATCAAAGCCCACTTTATTGAGGATGGCCTCCAAGAAAGACCAAGTAATTCTGTCATAGGCCTTGTGCATATCAAGCTTCAGGAACATAGCAGATCTATCAAATTAACAATGGAATGAATAGCTTCTTGAATCACCACAATGCTATCAGTGATCTGCCTCCCTGGGACAAAGGCACCTTGATTCCCAGAGATGAAATGATCAAGGACCAATCTAATTCTTCCAGCTAAGATTTTAGCCAGAATTTTATATCCTGTATTACAGAGACTGATCGGTCTAAAATCTTTGACTTCATTTGCTCCAGCAACCTTTGGAATAAGGACCAAGAAAGTATTATTAAGTTGTCTGAGAAGTTTTCCATTCCTAAAAAAATCTTGGACCATTTCTATGACTTCATTCTTAATCACTTTCCAGAATCTCTGATAAAAGAGAGCCTGAAAACCATCAGGTCCTGGTGATTTTTTTGGTTCCATATCAAAGACCACAAATCTAATTTCCTCCTCAAGTAGGGATCTTTAAGATCTCCCGATTTTCTTCTGGGGATATGACTTCCTGGAACAGGTTCAGGATGTTATTTTGATTTTTCTCTTCAATCCTTTGACCTTGCTGAAAGAGATTCTTGAAATAATTGATGATGACTCTGCTTATTTCCTTATTCTCTGAAAGAATCTACCCATTTTCATTTTTAATTTCATTTATTTTGAGGAGATTTGAATGAGAAGTAGCCGAGAAGTGAAAGAATTTGGTATTCCTATCCCCCTCCTTTAGCCATTTCACTCTCGACTGTTGTTTCCAATAGACTTCTTCCTTTGCCAAAATATCATGATACTCAACCAGAAGATTTTGTTCCTGCTCCTTTAGAACCGGATTAAGACCTTCAAGATCAATAAGTTCCTCAATATTCCTCAGATCTTCAGCCAATCTACTTTTTTCCTGAAAGATATTACCAAAGACTTCTTTGTTCCACTTTTTGAGACAACCTTTGAGGTACTTTAATTTGTAACTAAGTCTATAACTGGAAACCCCAAAGACCCCTACATTCCACCACTCTTGGATTTTATTGGGAAGATCAGGATGATCTAACCACATCTTTTCAAATCTGAAAGGTCTAGCCTTCTTGACCAAATTTAACCCAAGATTGAGGAGAATAGGGTTATGATCAGATCCAATTCTGGGAAGAGACTTCAGAGAATATATTTGATTTAACAAATAGGATAACTTACCACAAACCTATCAAGTCTGATTTGGATGAGCTCAGACCCAGTTCACCTATTTACCCAAGTAAACTTGGATCCTTCCAACTCCATATCCACCAAACCATTACTAAAAAGAAAATTAGCAAGATCCTCCATACTTTCAGTGTATGAGATGTTGCCACCTTTTTTTTCCCCCGGTGAAAGGGGGTATTGAAGTCACCACCAATAATCCATTCTTTATCTTTGAATAATTTCCTAAAATTAGTGAGATCATGCCATAATTTCCTTCTTTCACTAACAAGGTTGGGAGCATAAATGTTTGAAACATACCAGGATTCCTTAGAGGATAGATTCATAAAATTTATAGCTACATGCCCCTGAGCCGAAAGAATAGGAACCCATGGACAATACTAGGATCCTAGAGTGTGATAATCCCACCAGAGGCACCTGATGAACTACAACCTTCCCAACAACTTTCTTTCCAAATAGACCTCCCCACTTCTCTAAATCTTTCCATACTCATTTTGGATTCTTGAAGCATGAAAATATCCGGTTTATTTTTAACTCTAAGATCCTTCGCTATTCTGTGTTTGCTAGGGTTATTCAACCCCCTGATATTCCAAGAGAGAAAAATCATTTAACACTTCTTTTTACGACCCAGCAGACTCCCCAAAGTTTTCTGGATTCCTGCATCTACTTCATTTCTAGAAATTGACTCCCTTACTTCCTTATTACTTTTTCTTCCCTTTTGACTGGAATCTTTTCCAACATCAGCTCTTAAGCTACTATGAGTGACAGGTTTGGATTTACTCACCAGAGTCCTTGGAGAGCCTAGCACCTCATAGGTATCAGCAACATAATCTGATAAGATCCCAAACCATTTGACAAAGTTAGATCTTCTTCTCCTCTCTGTGCAAAAGAACTCTGACCTATAGATGAAACCTCATCCAACGAGAGGCCTTCAACAACTATCAAAGCCTAGTTTATTATCTTCCATTTCTGAACTTTCCCTCTCCTCCGAATCCTGTCTTCCTTCTACCACTCCAGACAAGCAATATCAACTTCCTTTTCTTTAGTTTCATTGGTGGTGCTTCTTTGATGTTGGGAACAAACTCCTCTCCTTCCTCTCTAGTTTGATAGTAAGATTTAAAGGCTCTGCTTTGGGATCTGACTGGAGAACCCTTCCATTCTTCCCAATCCTTCTCCATTCCTTCGTTTCTTTTCCATTATCCAATTTTTGAGGCATAGGTTTTGCTTCAGGCTTCTTTTTTTGAGATCAAGACAAAGACGTTGTTCATGGCCCACCAACTTGCAATTTTTACAAGTGAAGGGAGTAGGATCATAGACAAAATGCTACACCCAATCTCCCTCAGGGGTCATTAGCTTAATATCACTTTCCAACATGACTCTTGTCTCATATTCACATAGAATTTGGCATGGGTGAGTCTGGTTTTTGCTTTGGTGACTGGATCAGGGCAATAGGATTCCCCAGAATTTTTGCAATACCAAAAAGGATCTCGGTTCCCAAAATTCCAAAGGTAAACCCAGAAGATTAACCCATATCGAAACTCGTAACAGATTTCCATAAGGATTAAAAGTCGGCTCCCATTTCTGAACAACTATATGAGATTTTCCAATAAACCAAGGGCCTTCAGCCAAGATTTTTGCCACATGCTCCTTACTAGGAAGGATGGCTAAGAAATAACCATTAGCATACGCTGAGATTTCAATGGTACCATTAGCCACCCAACGTCTCTTTTCCCAACCTCTAAAATAATCTATATTTGGTCTAGATCCCATACATTTTGCAAAGAGAGCTCCTTCCATGGAGATTTTTGTTCTAGCCAACAAAGAATCAGGATCTTGAGGGAAAGATTACCTTTCTCTTTAACCGGTTCTAGGTTTTCGAGACCCCTGAAACCTATTTTTTCCCCCAAAAGCTCCACCCATGTGCTTTGTCTCCCATCCTTATCCCTATTACCATTGGGAAAGAAGGACATGGGTTGATTAGTACTTTTCTTACTTAGAAATCATATGAATAAGTAATAGTAATCAGTCACTAGATAATTAACTAGTGTGCATGATTTTGTGTCTACATTTTCCCCTACTTTATGTTGGTGAGTGGAAAGCTTAGTAACAAAAATTAAATAGATATGCGTACTGATAACCATGTAGATCGATGATGCAAGTGAGTAGATGGAGTAAACAAAGCGTGGAGTGATAAAAATGTGAAGCATGGATGCCAATGAGGAGAAAGTGCACAAAAGTGATGATGAAAGTGAACCTAGGGGTGAAATGCATGCGTAGATGTCGTGATGTACCTATTATTGATGTTGATGTTGTTGTTGATGTGAATGATGCAGATGATGTTGATCGCCGCTTCCCATACATATGGGCTCGCAAAAGAGAAGAATGATCAAGTAGTCAAATATGTATATATATGTGTAAAAAGTATGTAAAAATGCTGAAAATGTGAAAAAGGAACATGTGCACTGATCTATGATGAGGAAAGAGTGTAGAAAGGATCGTAAAGATGGGGTGATTTTTTTGGGCGATCTCACACCATGACAAAATAAGTATAGGGAGGAAAGTCTAGTGTCATCCTCCAACCTTTAACCGCTTCCCAAAGTTGTAGAGTGCTTTGAAATGTTGGTTTTTTGGGTGATCCTATGCCACAGAAGTAGTGTAGAGAGGAAAGTCTGGTGTCATCCTCTAACATTTAACTACTCCTAGAATGAACACACCACTATAAATGGTGTGCAATGTCGATGAATGTGATAAGGAATATTTGACCTATAAAAGCCAACGTGTGGAGTTTTGTAGACTATGCTAAACTACCAATCGTTGTGTAACTACCCTAGTTATTGACATCTAGGAAAGACATTGTTGTGCTAAGGAATAAAGTCGATTTTGAACCCTATCGAAAACTAAAAACTATCTTTCATGAACAATATTGTGTTATGTTGTGTATAACATTGTATGGGATAACTTATTCACCTATATGATGCCCCTTGTTTGAGGTGCATACGATGTCATTGAAGGAGTATGAATCCCTAAAGAGGACTGAAACGATGTCTTTGAAACTATTGTTATCCATATTTTGCCCCCTGAAAAAATATTGGATCAATTTGACCCACCTTAGACCAAAGAACATGAGAAATCATGTTCGTTTGCTATAAACAGTTGTAGGGGACTCTATAATGGAAGTGACATGAGCTTGCGAAGATCGATAACCCTATGCAGGATAAATTCAAAAACAGATCTATCTAGAGAATTCGGGCCTTAAATCCATTCTATGGGTTACGTGAGGGATCTGAAATAGAATAACATGTGGTCAAAGGAGAAGGAGCAGTGTCACAGAGAAGCCAGGAGCAAGAAAAGGAAGAAACAACGAAGATCTGAATTCTTCGGGCTCAAAATAATTTGAGAATAATGCCAAAAATTGACTAAGTATGGAGGTAGCAGAGAGAGCCATGTGTTGAAATGACACTTCTCCAAGGGTGAATCAAGAAAGGAATCTCAAATGAGTGCCAAGATTCCATGCGTCCAGAGCCCCAAAAGTTGTACGGCCGTTGAAAATTCTTGACTAGGTAGGAAGGTGCCACGTGTTGGCTCGACGCAAATCCAAGATGGGAGCCCAAGGTGAAGACTCAAACTCATGCCAGCCCTCCACGTAGAAAATGGTCAATAGAGGTCAAAAGGTAGACAAGGCGGGCCTAAAAAAGGGCTAAGTATAGAAGTACTGGTGGGGACTGCCACGTGTCCAAGTGACGCATCTCCAAAGTTGAATCCAAATGCAGAGGCTCAAACAAGCACTAGTTCACCACGTATCCCGAGTGCGAAAAGGTAGGGCGAAGTCGTTGAAAAGTCCAAAGACTCGTAGAGGCTTCCAAGTGTCAACCTAACACTCCTTCAAAGGCAAATCTTGGACTCCCAGGCTTTCAAACGAGTGCGGAGCCTCCACGCGTCCAGTCTCTTTAAGGGGAAAGAGTCAGGTTGAATAGTCAATGCATAGTGGCAGGCCGGTAGAGAGTGCCAAGTGTCCAAATGGTGCTAACTCAAGGGTCAAATAGAGAGAGGGTTCTCAAACAAGCGCGCCAGACCGCCGCGTGTCCCCGGTCAAGAAATATGCCCCCATCAAGCAAAGGACTTAGTCGAGAAACATAGAACCGAAGCGAGCAAAGCCAAGCAGAGGAAACCATGTGTCATCCCCACACTTTTCCAAAAGAAAGATATAGAGGCTGCCCTTAGACATGCGCCAGCTAACCACGTGTCCCATATTAAAGAGGGGGCATTTTTCAAACTATTTTTCCCGCTTTCGCTATACGGACCCGATACAAACTTTGAAGGGGCATATCTTTCAACTCAGGGCTCAAAATATTACAAATTTGACACCGTTGGAAAGATCTCGGCTTCACCCACACCATGGAGATCTGAAACTTTAAGTTTGGGAGGTTAGGTAAAGGAAAATGGAGAAAATGTCTTTAGGGCCATTAATGCAGAATCTATCGCCTCACCAACTAGATCGAGATTCAATCTACCTGTCATTTCCTCCTCCTTTAAGGCATCAAACCAGTGGTTGATGCAGTCAAGGTAGATTTGGGGGTAGATTTTGTAGGAGGCATTAATAGCAAAGTGGTTGAGCTTTGACCTACTTTTCCCTTCTCTCTCTCTCTTCTCTCCTCTCTAATTAAATCTATAAATATAGGGTTGAGACTCATTGTAAAGGGTTGGACATTCTTCTATTTTGCAGGCTCCCCTTTCCTTTTGGCAAAGGAACTCATGGAGTTTCAGACCTCCCCTCAGAGTTGTAATATGTTTCTTTCCTTTCGGCCACTTGTAATGCATTGTATCAATCTGTAGAGCAATAAAATACATTCGTGATCGATTTTAGATCCTTTCTTGTCTCATTTGCTCTCATCTGGTCTTTCATTATGAATCAAGTTACTGTTTCTTGATTATCGTAGGTATTTTGTTGGTTTGTTTATATTAGCAAAAATAATGTTCATCATTCCTTTGGTGCATCACCTTATAGCTTAGTTTGATTTCTGCATTCCTTTTATCCCTGCCTCCTTGGTAAAAATTAGATTAGGTTTAGGAATAGGCCCTCTGCGCAGTATTCACACATGCACCTAAACAAAGGAATAGGAGCCAACCTTTAATCTAGAGAGTTTTTCTTCTCTGCAGAGTCCTATTGAGTTGTGGAGCTCAATTAATTCATTTTAGCATGCAATTGGAACTTGCTGGAAAACACAGAACGACATCGGTTAAGGGTAGACCGACATCGGTCAGGGAAGACCGACATTGGTCAAGGGCAAGTAGGAACCCGGTAATGGTTAGGTAGAACTGGCGTCGGTTACCTGTGCGATGAAGTTTTAATTAACTCTCGGGAATTATATCTATTTTTAGCATTAAAATAGATTTATTAATTGTAATTGCATGGCTAAGTTCCCTAAGTCTATAAATGACTATATAAGCACAAAAGCTAGGGTTTAGAAGTAATGATAAACAAGAATTAGAAAGAACTTGAAAAAGGTTGGTGAGAGAGAATTCTTGGTGGTAGAGCAAAAGCTTGAAGGAAGAAAGTATTGAACATCTGAGAGGTGTGGAAGATTGTAAATCTTCATTGTATATCTTGTCAAAGATTTGGATAATAGATTGGCTTGTTTCTTGGTGGACGTAGCCCACATTGGGTGAACCACGTTAAATTTGGTGTTGATTTATGTCTCTTATTTTGTATATTTCTTCTGGTAGAATATCCACTTTTATTTACATGTATGCTTAGATCTCGATATATTATCATACAATCGGTGTGCTAACCCCAACAACTAGTATCGAAGCTTTGTTTGAGGGGTTTGTGTGTTGATAGATTTACTCATAGAGGGTTTTGATTGAGTGGGAGCTACAATAATGGCGGAGAAGATAATAAATACAAGGTAGAGAAATTTGATGGTTGAAATTATCAATTATGGAAGATGCAGATTAAGGATTATCTATATTAAAGAGATTTGTACTTACCATTGGATGAGAAGTATAAACCTATGAAGATGTGATGAAGAATGGAATATTCTTGATAGAAAAGCTTTGGGATCTATAAGATTGAGCTGACTGACATCCCGTGACTTCGAATATTACAAAGTGACTTCTACGATAGACTTAATGAAATCTCTTGCTAATTTATATGAAAAACCTAGTGCTTCAAATAAAGTTTATTTGATGAAGAAACTATTATATTCTAAGATGCATGAAGGTGAATCTTCCTCTAGTCATTTTAATGATTTTCGATCTATTGTAAATCGAGTTAAAATTGGTTTGTTATACTATTTGATGATGAAGTAAAAAAACTTTTATTCTTATGTTCTTTGCACGATAGTTAGGACAACTTGGTAATGGATGTTAGTAATACAACATCTTGCTAATAATATTTTGAAGTTTGATGATGTGGTTAGTATAATCTTGAATGAAGAAATTCACAGGAAGAGTACAGAGGAAACATCATCTGGAAATGCTTTGAATGTAGAAAGTAGGGGTAGGTAGAAGGAGAGATCCAAGAGTAAGAGTAATGGGAAATCAAAGTCAAGGGAAAGCAAATCTAAATCCAAAAGTAAGGGAATTACTTGTTGGAAATGTGGAAAGAAAGGACATGCAAAGAAATATTGTTGGTCAAAGGATAAAGAGAATCAACAACCAAAAAAAGGTAAAGAGGTGAATCTTACTTCATCAGAGGTAATGCAAGATGCTCTTATTCTTTCTTTGGATAATATAATTGAATCATGGGTTTTAGATTCAAGAGCTTCTTTCCATGCAACCCCTAATAAGGGTTATTTCAGAAATTATGTCAAGGAAATTTTGGGCATGTTTATTTAGGTGATGATGAACCTTGCAGTATTATTGGTAAAGGGGAAGTTCATCTAAAATTGCAGAATGGAAATACATGGGTATTGAAAGATGTGAGGCATGTGCCAAGCCTCGGAGGAAAATCTTATTTCTGCGGGGCAACTAGGTGAATGCAGTTATATGGTTACTTTTACAGGGAGACTCTTGGAAAGTCACCAAGGGTGCTTTTGTTGTGGCAAGAGGTAAGAAGGTAGGAACATTATATTTATCTACATGTATTACTGATTCCTTTTTGCATTATCTACTTCAGATTTAGATGCATGCATGTGGCATAATCGGTTGGGTCATATGAGTAAAAAAGGAATGCAGATCTTAAAGGCTAAGGGTAAGTTATCGGGATTTGAAAGATTTAGATCTTGATTTCTGTGAGCATTGTATCTTTGGAAAGCAAAAGAGAGTGAGATTTCTCAAAGTTGGGGCAACTAAGAAGGAGCATAAATTGGAGCTTGTACACTCAGATGTGTGGGGACTAGCTCAGGTAGCTTCTCATGGAGGATCCTAGTATTATGTTACTTTCATTGATGATGCTATAAGAAAGGTATGGGTTTATTGTATTAAACGTAAATCTGATGTTTTTGAGACTTTTAAAAGATGGAAAGCCCTTGTTGAGAATGAATCAAATTCTAAGTTAAATTGCCTTAGATCTGACAATGGTGGTGAATATTGTAGCAAGGCTTTCAATGATTATTGTTTAGTGAATGGGATACATAGAGAAAGAATGGTTCCAAGAACACCAAGAGAATGGTGTTGCAGAAAGAATGAATAGGATAATCATGGAACATGCTAGAAGTATGAGGATACATTCGGATTGCCCTTTAGATTTTGGGTAGAAGTAGTTGATACTGATGGTTTATTTGATTAACAATGGCCCTTCAAGTTCACTAGATGGAGGAATACAGAGGAAGCTTGGACCAGAAAAGAGGTAGATTTTTCTTTTCTTAAAGTTTTTAGTTCAAAATATTTTGTGCATGTTGATAGGGAAAATAGAAAAAGTTGGATGTAAAATCCAAGAGGTGCACTTTCATTGGTTATGGATATGGTGATTTTGGTTTCCATTTTTGGGATTTAGAGAATTCTAAAATTATTAGGAGTCGTGATGTTGAATGGAATGAAAAGAGAATATACATGGATAAAATTTTGGTACCCAAGGATGAGAAAATTGAGAAGTTTATTGATGAAAATGAACTCTCGGGTTTTAAAGAAACACCTACAGAAATACACAGTAACCATGGTGGTTAGTCACAGTTACCGACATCGGTCGGGTATCGAATGAACCGCCGATGGTTATAGAGGATCGAAATGACATTCATTAGCAGAATTGATGTCGGTTAGAGGTGACCAACATTAGTCACTTGTCAGAAGTTTATACTAATGTTCAGGAGGCCCAGATAGAGCCTCAGTACCCCAAACTCCTGTGAGAAGGTCACAAAGGGTAAGTAAACTTCTAGAAATATTTACACCTTCTCTATTTTATTTATTATTGACTGATAGTGGTGAACTAGAGAGCTTTGAAGAAGTAATGTAGGATAAGACTCATGTTCAGTGGGAGCATGGCATGGATGAGGAGATGGACTCCTTGGAATAGAACCAAACTTGGGATTTGGTTAAGTTTCTAGCAAGTAAGAGGACATTGCAGAACAAGTGGGTTTATAGGATTAAGGAAGAAGAGGGTGGATAGAAAAGGTACAAGGCAAGACTTGTAGTAAAGGGATTTGCACAGAAAGTAGGTATTGACTTTAGTGAAATATTTTCTCCTATTATTAAGATGACTTCTATTCATATTGTATTGAGTTTAGTTGTAGTAGAAGATTTACATTTAGAGAAACTAGATGTGAAGACGATTTTCCTTCATGGTGATTTAGATGAAGAAATTTATATGTGACCTCTTGGGTATGAAGTCAAGGGTAAGGAGAAACTAGTGTGTAGGTTGAAAAAGAGCCTATATGGGCTCAAGCAAGCTCCAAGGCAATGGTACATGAGGTTTGATAGTTTTATGCATGAGCATGGTTACTTGAGATGTGAATTTGACCATTGTGTTTATTTCAAGAAGCTTGAAAATGGGAGTTATATTATTTTGTTATTGTATGTGGATGATATGCTTATTAGGATCTAGTATGCGAGGACATTGGTGAGCTTAAGAGAAAGCTAGCTCACACATTTTTATGAAAGATTTAGGAGCTGTAAAAAGAATCCTTGACATGTAAATACATAGAGACAGGAAAAATAAGAAATTGTATTTGTCTCAGGAGGATTATATCTACAAGGTGTTAGAAAGGTTCAACATGTAGAATGCAAAACCTATTAGCACACCTATGGCTGGAAACTTCAAATTGAGAAAAGATCAATGTCCTTCATCACATGAGGAGGTCAAATACATGACACAAGTGCCATATGCTTCAGTAGTTAGAAGTCTCATGTACGCTATGGTTTGTACCAAACCAGACATTGCATAGGTAGTGGGAGTTATGAGTAGATATATGGCTAATCTAGGTAAAGAGCATTGGAAAGCAGTCTAATAGATACTTAGGTATTTGAAAGGGACATCTAGCATGTAGTTATGCTATGGAGGTTTAGATATTTCATTACGTGGCTATGTTGATTCGGATATGGCTGGAGATCTGGATGGTAGGAGGAGCACTACTAGATATATTTTCATAGTAGGTGGAATGACAGTTAGTTGGATTTTGAGATTGTAGAAGGTTGTGGCTTTGTCTACTATAGAGGTAGAGTATGTTGCAGCTACAGAGGCTAGCAAGGAGATGATATGGATGAGTAGGTTCATGGAAGAGTTGGGAAAGGAGCAAAGTGATTGTAAACTGTTTAGTGACAGTCAGAGTGTAATTCATTTGGTAAAGAACTCAACGTTTCATTTAAGAATGAAACACATTTAGTTGAGGTATCACTTCATACAAAAGGTATTAGAGGATGGACAGTTGAATCTAGAAAAGATTCATACAAGCAAGAACCCTACGAGATATGCTAATGAAGCCATTAGAAAAGGAGAAGTTGGAGTTACACTCCACTTTTGTTGGTCTTCGAGTTTGAGACTTGAAGAGGAAGAAACAAATCCAAGGAAGGATCTAAGAATGATTATGTATAGGTATGGTGCAGTAATTAAACTCCAAGTGGGAGATTGTTGAGTTGTGGAGCTCAATTACTTCATTTTATCATGTAATTTAAACTTCTTTGGAAAACACAGAACTTGCGGGCATCGGTTAAGGGCAAGCCGACATTGGTCGGGAAGACCGACATCGGTTAAGGGCAAGTAGGAACCGGTGATGGTTAGGCAAAACTAGCGTCGGTTACTTGTGTGACGAAGTTTTAATTAACTCTCGGGAATTATATCTATTTTTAGCATTAAAATAGATTTATTAATTGTAATTGCATGGTTAAGTGCCCTAAGTATATAAACGACTATATAAGCACAAAAGATAGGGTTTAGAAGTAATGATAAACAAGAATTAGAAAGAACTTGAAAAAGGTTGGTGAGAGAGAATTCTTGGTGGTAGAGAAAAAGCTTGAAGGAAGAAATTATTGAACATTTGAGAGGTGTGGAAGATTGTAAATCTTCATTTTATATCTTGTCAAAGCTTTGGATAATAGATTGTCTTGTTTCTTGGTGGACATATCCCACACTAGGTGAACCACATTAAATTTGGTGTTGATTTATGTCTCTTGTTTTGTATTTTTCTTCTGGTAGAATATCCGCTTTTATTTACATGTATGCTTAGATATGATATATTGTCTGTACAACCGGTGTGTTAACCCCAATAAGTCCCACACTTTGGATAACAACTCAATGTTATGCGAATCACACCAAATGAATCGCCTTAGAAAAGTAGATCGGCGACTCATTTGGGGGTCTTTGTGATTTTGCACTAATAGTTTTGGCACGCCGGGTTGGACAAAGAATTCTCCATCTTTATTACAGTAAGATCGATGTGTGCTTGTTTGTGATTCTAGCTTTTAAGAAGTTTTATAAGAACTACACATTTGACGACTCCAAAAGGAACAAAATCCATTGGTTTTAGCAATCCAAGTTTCCTAAGTTCATGAGAAGGATACAAACAAGGTCAAGAATAAGAGAAGAAGGATAGTTTGTACACATACACTTGTCTCCAGGACAAAAAGAGAAGAGGAAGAAGAACCCATAAGTCTCTATCTCCAAAATAGAGCCTTATCAACACCTCCTCCTAGTAGGTCGTTCTTTCATTCAAGAAATGTGCTCGGGATGATCAAGATGGCACACCAACAACCAAATCCTTATGTTAATTTCATGCTGGCAACCCACTCTCTCTAAATGCACAAAATCCGATTCGGTGGTAGCATTAAAGAGCATCCCATATTTCACTGGGGAAAACCAAACTTCTCCTAGTGACCACGTTCAAGATATTGCAAATTTGTGTACAATCCATGAGATCACCGAGATGGACATTGCAGGTCAAATTTCTAGCCTCTTCACTCAAAGGTAAAGCTTCACAATGGTTCAGAGCCTCAAGAAAGCTCTATTCAAACTTGGGACCAGTACATGATGAGCTCTTCACGACTAGTTTGGAGAAAAGGGGATAACTTATCCTTGTTGGAGCAACCAACAACAATCAAGAGAGATCCAAATGAGCGGTTGACGGATTTCAACCTCAGTTTCAATAGATCGGGGACAGGATTCTAGCAGTGAAGAAAGCCCACTAATGAAGGTGCCTTCCTATACTTTCTTAGAGCTTTAAATTCTGATATTTATTTAATGATTGATCGGTGGGAGTACAACCTTACATGTAACTTATAGCCTTTCCATAGGAGCTGAGAATCATTTACTTCAAGATAGAAAACTTACCCTTAGGCCATCCATTCCTCTATACCCGAATTAAGAAACCCAAGTACCAGCTAAACACCCACAATAGCTCCTATACCTACTCCCAGGAGTCAAAGTTTAGTGAAGCCTTTACCTCATCATCTACCACCTCAAAGGAGGTTCGGGAGATTATGAAATAGCTTCAAAACCCAGTGAATGAGTTAGTGACCATCAAAAGATAGTAGGCACAAAGTTCTAGGCCATATCGCCTCAAGTTCAAAGATCATCGGGATAGACCTCTGTATCAACAAATTAGACCACCAACCTAGGCTACAAATTAGAGTCAACACCAAGGGCAACCTCAAGCTGCTAGACCTTTCAAGTCGTATGATCCAAACACATATTCAACACCAAGAGCATTGGTTCCAAAGACATAATAACATGGCACAAGAATATGATTGGTGTTTCCCATGTATTCAACCACATAATCAATTGATGTGCTTCAATGGTTCATTAAATCAGGCTTTGATGGTGTAAACCATTGGTGTGTCATAAGAACCTAGCCACAAAGAAAATTAGCAAAGAAGGAGCTTAGCAAAGAGGGACCTCCCAGTGAAGCGATGCTTGTCAATTGGCAAGTCGAAGACTTCGTGGAATGAACTAGGATCCTTCTCAAAGTATAGCTGCCAATACATGGTCCAAGAAGAGAAATATTAGAAAAGGACATTCACCAAAATTAGGTGACCCTCAATCCTCCATTGCTCCACAAAGTATTGGCATTCAAAATACAACTCCTAATATGCGAGAGCCAATCCAAGCCACCTTCTAAATATACCTCGAGGCACCAGTTATAACAATCCATGTACAAGAAAAATGTGCCAGGAAGGGGCAACAAAAGGACAGATTCATTTAATATCATTGAGAAAATGAAGAGGACAAGTGTTAACATCTCACTATGAGATTCACTAACCATTCCGGGGTAGAGGATCTATTGTAGACTGCCATGCAAAATTGGTCAAGCTCAAATCAACCCCCTAACCAATAAGAGAAAGTGCTTACCAATACGGCTCAACCTAAGAGAAACCATGGAGAAAAATGAGGTAAGAATATGAAGCCTCCTCCATTTTATGTTTCATTAATCATTGGAGAAAAATTGGTGCATAATTGCATGATTGATTTGGGGGAAAGTAGTTCTATAATGCCCAAACAAATAGCTGATCAATTGGGTCTCCAGTATGAAGTCATCTCTAGAGGAGTAGTATAATTGGATGGGATAACAGTGACCACTATTGGAGTCATCAAGGATTTGAGCCTCACTCTGCATGCCTACCCTAATGTGACTATATTGCAGAATGTATCAGTCATAGACTTGCCACCACATTTTGCATTGTGTTTGTCTAGGGACTTCACTACCAAAATTGGAGGATTTTTCCGTTGAATGGTCACATATGCTCTTTAGAACAAGGTATGGAGTGAAGGCCACAATCAGATCCAAGCCCATAGTGGATTATCACATTGATTCTTATGTACCAAGCCCAATCAATGCAAATTGTTTGGCTTTTGATCAGGAGGACCTCCTAAACACTTCTGAGGCAAATACCAAGGTAGGGTGTATCCCCTACACCGACTCTCGACGAATGGGTGGTCAAAAGGCATGATTTTCACCTCTATAAGGAGATGGAAGAATTTGACTTAGGAGTCTCGCCTACATGAGGGTAATCATCCTCTTCCTAACATCATTAAGCCGAGAGCACAAAGATGATAATGAAGTATGACAATTATTCTTTGATGGTTTGAGGAGCAGCATAAGGAGCCAGAGTAGGGCTATGATCATGTCCCCGAAGGTATGAAGTATTGCTCAACTTTCCATTTTCACTTTGCTTGCTCAAATAACATTGCAAAATATGAGGCTTTGGTTCATGCATTGCATTGGGCTAGAAGATGAGGAATCAAGAACCTGCAGTGTTTGGTGACAGATGAACTAGTTTCCAATCAAGTCAAAGGACAAAATCTTTGTCAAGAATGACTTGCTAAAAACTAAAAGAATAGGGTATGGGATCTCATTGAGGATTTTGAAGCCTTCAACATCGTGTCCATACCCAAAAAGGAGAAGTTTGAAGGCTGGCTTTGATAGGCTTGTAGTAGTTGGAGAAACATTTGATGCGGTTGACAACATCAAAAGGGACAAAGGAAAACCACATATCCATGTAGTTGTGAGGCCAAGAAGACTAGATAACAACACATCTTTGGAGGTGTTCGAGAATGATAAGAAAATCATCAATTTTTGCAAGAGGAAGTTGAGTTCTTAGCTAGGAATGAAACAAATTAGAACAACAATATGGAGATCAAGTAGTGCAGCTACATACAAACAAGCTTCCCAAAGGCTTAGTGACGTTGGAATCTATCTTCAATCCTAATTATTAGTTTCAAAAAGAGAAGGCTAACATACGAGATCAAAGGAGAAGGAAAACGCTTCAAATTGGCAAAGTGGCCACCAAGCAAGAGAGGTATGAATTCACACAACTTTGCCAAGAGTTTCCATGGGATTATTTTCTTGTAGCTATGAAGACCTAAGAGGGTTCAATATGAAGTTAGCCCAACACACAATCAAACTAGATCTACACTGCTGCTAAGCCCATCGAGCAAAAGCAGAGGCCGGTCAATCCACATATTGAGCCTCTCGATGAAGAAAGAGCTGAACAAGTTCATTTGGTAGAGGCAAGTATCATATTCCCAATCAAACACTCAAGCTAGGTCACAAACTTGGTCCTAGTCGGGAAGAAGAATGAAGAGATTAGGTTGTGTGTTGACTTTCGTGACTTGAACAGAGCTTCCTCAAAGACCACTACCCACTCCCCCTCAATGGAGCAAATCTTGCGGTGGTTTTACGGATCGAGAGATTCTCTCTCCTAGATGGTTACTCAGTGGTACAACTAGATCATGGTGAAAGAAGATGATCAGTTAAAACAAATTTCACCACCAAACGAGGCACCTATGTGTACAAAAAGATGCCATTTGGATTGTCTAATGCGAGCCACTTTCCAAAGGGAAATGGATATCGAATTCAAAGCGGTGATCAACAAAATAGTAATGATCTATTTGGATCACATTACTCGTGTTCTCTCAAAAATGTAGTATACTACCTTTTTCACCTAAGACAGTGTTTCAAAGGTGTAAGATATTTGGGGTATCATTGAACCCTAAAAAATTCATATTCTTGGCTCATGAGGCCAAGATTCTAGGACATATTGTGTCAAAGGAAGGTTTGATAATTGACCCGAGAGAATTGAAGTAATAAAAGCATTGCCATTGCCAAGCCATAAGAAGGCTCTTCAAAGCTTCTTAGGAAAAATCAATTTTATCCGTAGGTTTGTACCAAAATTTCTTGCCCTTGTCATGCCAATAACGTTGATGTTGAAGAAGAGTTTGGAGTTTAGGTGGACGGTGAAGGAAAAGCAAGTTTTGAGGCCATCAAAGAAGCTATATCACAAGCCCCAACTCTTGTGATTCTAGATTTTTCTAAGGACTTCATGTTAAATGCCTTTGGAGGCAATGACATAATTTTGCAATCCTAGTACAGCAGAACTATGAGGATACAGGCAGCCAATTGCTTTCTTCATCCGTGGTCCTGGAATATTATGAAGTGAAATACTCCTTCATCGAAAAGCAAGTCCTGGAAGTGATCAGAGGATTAAAGAAGTTTAAGCATTTGGTTTCAAACAATAAAATACAACTGTTAGTCTCCCATGTAGGAGTTAAATACTTCCTTCTTAGCAAGGATCTGAATGAAAAATGTGTAGGATGGATCACTTGTGTCATGGAGTATGACATTGAGATCAAGGTTACTAAGTTGGTCTTCAGGAAGGGATTGTGTGAATAAGCGCCTCGAGTCAACAAGAAGAAGCAAGTGATGAAAAAGAAGTTGTTTTTGTCCTGCAGGATAGTCAAGAGGAAGAAAATGAGGATGTTCCCACTCCTTGTTGGACTCAGAGCATTATGCACTTCCTACAAATAGGCATGTGTCCTCCAGAAATGAATAAAACAAAAAAGAGACACTTCAGACTACAAGCCATCCCATATGTTCTTATTAACGACGTATTGTTCAAAAGAGAAATCAATGGCATTACGTTAAGGTGCATTGGGACAAATCAAGTTGGAAGAGTGTTATAAGAGTTCCATAATGAAGCACCAAGAGGCTATTTTTCTCCACAAGTGATGACACTTAAGATCATGAAGGTAGGTTATTATTGGCCTAGGGTGATTAGTGTCCACTATGCATGGATCAAAAAGTGCAAGAAGCTGTGCATTCTTCGAGAGGCAAGGAAAGGCTAGCAGCACTTCCATTACACCTAATTTCAGTTGACCACCATTCATGCAATGGGGATTGGATTTCATCGAGGTCATCAATCCAAATTTGAGTCAAGGCCACAAATGGATTCTCGATGGCAACAAAATATTTCACCAAGTGGTCGAGGCAAAGTGGCTCTCAAAGAAGCTAATGAGTGTAGTATACTAGATTTTTATGAAGGGATAATGACCAGATTTGGAGTGCCAACCACCATTATATCGAGCAATGCATTGGCATTCATGGGCTCCAAAATCATAGGATGGGCTGTGAGGAACAAGATTTACTTGAGCACTTCATCAAATTATTACCCTTAGGGTAATGGCCACAGAGTCTACAAACAAGAACTTGCTAAAGATTATCGAGAAGAACTCGGATGAAAATCAAAGAACTGGCACATGAAAATAAAATCAACCTTATGGGCTGAAAGGAAAACACCCAAGAGGTCTACGGGTAGCTCTCCATTCAAACTCATATATGGGAAAGAGGCATTGTTGCTTATATCACTCGAGCTTCTAACATTGGAACTCATGAAGCAAATTTGGAGATGTTTGAGTTTGAACCAATAGAGGCTAGGTATGCGGAGTTGATGGAGTTGGAAGAAACTAGAGAGCATGCACTTTAAGCAATAGAGAAGGATCAGGCCTTAATCAAGATATGCTTTGACAAGAAGGAAAAAACAAGGACCTTTTAGGAAGGAGACCTAGTTTTGAAATGGGATGCAGATCGGGCAAAACTAGGAAGGCATTCCAAGTTTGACACCATTTGGAGTGGCCCTTACATGGTCACAAGATGTAAAAGTAGCAATGCTTTTCAATTGTCTACATTGTATGGTGAAGATTTATAGATTCCAATGAATGGAATCTATCTTAAACACTCGCTACTAGAAGGAAAGTACTCACCTTATATATATTTTAGTTTCTCATTCCTCTAAGTGCTTGTGCACATTATCTTGTTGTAGTTTAGGTTTCTTTTCTCCTAAGTGCTTTGCACACTCGCATGTTCTACTTGAAGCATGTATGATTTTAAATTTTGTATACGATTGTGGTGCTATTTTGTTGCTCTTACATAGCCCATTTAGAGGTAGATGAAGCTTCGAGGTCAAAATATTTTCTACTCTCGAAATAATCGTTTCAAAATTTCTTATGAAAATTAAGAGTGCAAATAGTCAGCTCATGAATTAGAGGTAGGATCAAGATATCGCAGACCATCGTTCTCGACTCCATGCCCAACGGATATGACAAGGTAATTGGTCTTTTCATCTAGCAAGAAGATACCCCTGTGAGTCACCAAATTGCTATCCATATTTTGCCCCCTGGGCAAAATATTGGATTAGAATGACCCCACACTGAAAGAACCTGAGAAATCACATTCGATTCTTGCAAACAGTTGCAGGGGACTCTATAATGGAAGTGGTGGGGCCTATGAAGATCAAACAACCCTGTGCAGGATAAATTTAGAAAATGGCTCTGTCGAGCGAATCCGGGCCTTAAATCTATTCTACGGGTTACAAGTGGGCTCAAAAATAGAATAACAAGGTCAAAGGAGAAGGAGCAGTGTCACAGAGAAGCCAGGAGAAAGAAAAGGAAGAAACGGCAAAGATCCGAAGTCTTCGGGCTCAAAACAGTTTAGAACGAGTCCAAAAAATCAGCTAAGTATGGAGGAGGTAGCGGAGAGAGCCACGTGTCGCACGAAACTTCTCTAAGGCTTAATCCAAGAAAGGAAGCTCAAACAAGCACTAGGATTCCACATGTCCTAGGATTCCACTGTCCAAGGCCCCCAAAAGTTGCATGGCCGTTGAAAAGTCTTTGGCTAGGCAGGAAGGTGCTAGGTGTCACTCGGCGAAAATCCAAAATGAGAGCCTAAGGTAAAGACTCAAACTCACGCCTGACCCTCCACATAGAAAATGGTCAATAGAGGTCAAAAGGTGGACAGGGTGGGCCTAAAAAAAGGCTAAGTATAGAAGTATTGGTGGGGACTGCCATGTGTCCAAGCGGCGCATCTCCAAAGTTGAAACCAAATGCAGAGGCTCAAACAAGTGCCAATTCACCACGTAGCCTAGGGTCCGAAAAGGTAAGGTAGAGGTCATTGAAAATTCCAAAGACACAGAGGCTTCTAAGTGTCAACCCGACACTCCTTCAAAGGAAAATCTTGATCAGTCTTTCAAACGAGCGTGGAGCCTCCACGCATCCAGTCTCTTCAAGGGGGACAGAGTTGGGTTGAATAGTCAATGCATAGTGGTAGGCCAACGAGAGTGCCAAGTGTCCAAATGGTGCTAACTCAAGGGTCGAATAGAGAGAGGGTTCTCAAACAAGTGCCAGACCATCGCGTGTCCCCGATCAAGAGATATGCCCCCATCGAGCAAAGGACTTAGCCAAGAAACATAGAAATTGAGTAGGCTAGCGGAGGAAACCACATGTCAGCCCCACACTTTTCCAAAAGCAAGATACAAAGGCCGCCCTCAGACATGTGCCAACCAACCACGTGTCCCATATTAAAGAGGGGGCCCATTTTTCAAACTGGTTTTCCCGCTCTCTACTGTATGTACTTGACACAAAATTTGAAGGGGCATATCTTTCAACTCAAGGCTCAAAATATTGCAAATATGACACTGTTGGAAAGATCTTGGCTTCGCCCATGCCATGGAGATCTGAAAATTTAAGTTTGGGGAGGTTAGGTAAAGGAAAATGGAGAAAACATCTTCAGGGCCATTAATGTGGGATCTATCTACCTCAACAACTAGATCGGATTCAATCTACTTTCTTGTTTCCTCCTCCTTCAAGGCACCAAACCAGTGGTTGATGTAGTCAAGGTAGATTTGGGGAAGATTTTGTAAGAGGCATTAATAGTAGTGGTTGAGCTTGACCTACTTTTCCCACTTCTCTCTCTCTTTCTTTCTTCTCTCTGATTGAATCTATAAATATAGGGTCGGGACTCATTATAAAGGGTTGGACATTCTTCTATTTTGCAGGCTCCCCTTTCCTTCTAGCAAAGGAAGCGGTGGAGTTTCGGACCTCCCTCGAGTTGTAATACGTTTCTTGCCTTTTGGCCACTTGTAATGCATTATATCAATCTGAGCAATAAAATACGATTGTGATTGATTTTAGATCCTTTCTTGTCTCATTTTCTCTCATCTAGTCTTTCATTATAAATCTAGTTATCTGTGCTTGATTATCATATGTATTTTGTTGGTTTGTGTCTATCAGCAAAACTAATGTTCATCATTCCTTTGGTGCATCACCTTATAGCTTAGTTTGATTTCCTGCATTCCTTTTATCCCTGCCTCCTTGGTAAAACTTAGATTAGGTTTAGGAATAGGCCCTCTGCAAGTTTTCATGCATGCACCTAAATAGAGGAATAGGAACCAACCTTTGTCGGAGAGTTTTTCCCATCCGCATCCCACACTTTGGGGAACAACTCAATGTTGTGTGAATCACACCAAATGAATCTGCCTTAGAAAAGCAGATCTGACGACTCATTTGGGGGTGTTATGATTTTGCACTAACAATTATGCCCTATACGGGGAAGGGAATATGCTTGGTAGAAACCAAGGCACACACCAAAAAAGTGGCTAGGAGACAAGTTTTAGTACATATAAAGACAAACACACATGTATAAGATGAAATGTAAGCTAAGCGGACATTGTGTGAGCTAAAACGTAACTAAATAAGCAAGAAGACAACATAAACAAGTGAAAAGTGGGTTGTAAACATGGTACATCAATCATGATGTCATAAGATAATCAAGACCATAATGGCCACAAATGTGACAAGTGTGTACATAAGACAAAGGGAAAATCTCACAAATAAGAGCATACGAAAAGAGCAAGCAATGACAAACAATGTAACAACCAACCATGGAAAGCAGATAGTCCTACATAAAAAATATTACACATGAAGCACCCATCAACATGTTAGATAAATAAAATTATGTCAAAGCATGTATAATCGATAAAGCAGCGTCTTTATGAAACAAAATGAAACAATAACACATGTAGTGTATGAAAGTGGATGCCCCAAGGAGACTCTGCAGAGCGGTAATAGGTATTGCACCAAGCATCCTGCTTTGCATGTAATGGATCGTAGAATCTGTGATCACAACTAAAAAGGAAAGTGAACGTGAATGTGTGTATGATAAATATAATGACAAGCAAGATATATATCTAGCATGTTTAATACGATGTACATGTAACAAGTAAATGTAAGAAAGACTAGATGTAACCAAGATATGGAGTATGTCATGGATAAGACCGAATGAAATGTAGTGTGAGTGATAAGAGAAGTGTTCCCCCGAGTGGATGTGTATGTATATAATGAGATTCATTTATATATGCCCCCTCAATAGTCAAGAATGAACCGTAAATGAGAGTGCGTCATCGGGAAATGGTTTGAATTATGTGTACAAAAATATGTGATTGTCAAAGCGTAAAGTGTAGAGTGTAAGCATGTGAGTGATTGATTGAGTGAGTGATTAAATGTGTGAGTGTGATGAGGTTCATTTAAAATGTATACCCTTAGCAATTGAGTATGAACCATGGAACTAGAGTGCATCATAGGGTAATGACCGCAATGTGTAGAAGTAGATGTAGTATGATTGTGTGTGATGAGCGAGATGCAAAGTGAATAGTAGATCTTTGTGAGGGAAGATGTTGTGTGTTGTGTGAGATGTGTAGTGTGACTAAGCAATGCTAGAGATATGTGTGATATGGTAAAGAGTGTAAATATGCGTAGTGTGTTTAGTGTGTAGTGTGTGAGGTTCATGTATATAATATTCCCTCAATAGTCAAGTGTGAGCTGTAGCATAAGAGTGTGTCATCGGGAAATGACGGTGTAAGTGTGTATGTCGGTGTAAAAATCTAGGTGTGATGCGATGAGAGTATAAGAAACGTGCAGAGGGCTGGAGGGGGAAAGGATAAGTGTGATGCCCCCGAGCGTGTGATGGTGAGTGCACTATTTGATAAAAGTGAAAGGTGAAGGCCCGCCACCCGATGTTGGCGGTGATGAAGGTGCATGAACATGTTCTAAAAGTGGTGGTATATGAGATAGATGTTGTACATGTGAATGAAGCCTATATGCATGTGAATGATGAATATATGGTGGGCACCTTTGTGTAACAAAATGTGGAGGTGATGGAGACCTATGTGAAGTAAAATGCGAGAGGTGATGAACACCTATGTGAAGTAGAGCGTGGAGGTAATGGACACCTATGTGGAGTGAAATGAGGTGGTGAAGTATGCCTAGATATAGGAGTTGTCTTCGTGATGGACCTAGACTGATGTACTAGACTAACATAGTGATGAGACTACATAGGTCATGTGCAAGCATGCAAATTAGGAGAAGCGAGAATGTGCTTTAGGATTAATAGGCCACAGGGAAATAGATGGACTAGGTGATGTAATGACAACCTTAAGAGGAGGTTACGACCATGGAGTGGATGGAGGCACACCATTGATAGAGATGAATTAATTGTTGTGAACGAAATTGAGATGCAAGTGATTCATGGATATGATAGACTGAGATCGATGAATCCAATTGAGACCTAAGAGCATGTCACACCCTTCGATTGATTGTGCTATAAGGAAGGGCACAAACATGGTGAGAGAACTACTTGAGTAACTTGAAGCTTGACAAACCCATATGAGTTATTAATTGGGAATGCAATTTATGAGGGTGGATAACCAATAACAACAAGAAGTAAAGCAGAACATGCCATGATGGATCAAATTTGGTGTTATTAATAGAGATAGATCAATGACCAAAAATGGGTGGGTATTTATCTTTCGATTGGTCACACATGCTCCTTAGGACTAGGTACGAGAACTAAGGTAACCATAAAAGGTGATTCAATATGTAAACACTATCTTAATCCCTTTACACATAATCCCATCAATATGAACTATACCTGTATGATCAAGAGGAAGACTTTGAAGATCATGAGGCCACTACTCATGTTGAAGAAATCCCAGATATCTTGCTTGATGTGGGAGAGGCCGAGCTCGATTCGATCCATACATCTAGGCATTAGGAAAACCATATTGGGACTTATTGTATTCATGAAGAAGGAGCTACCATACACAACCTATTCAAATCCCAAGATGACTTAGAGGGATTGTGTTGAATCTTATTTGATGTGTCAATGTCGGTATCATGATGATCTCTCCACAAGGTAAAAATATTTCTCGGCTTTCAAACTTGGTTCAGCTACACTAATAGTGTGGCCGAATACAAAACATTAGTGCAAGGTATTGAATTGAATCGGAAAGAGAGGGATCAAAGCATTGGCAGTTTTGAGAGACAAAGAACTTATAGTTCATCAAGTCAAAGCTCATAGTGCAACAAAGAATAATCTGCTAAAATCCTACAAAAATAGAGTATGGGACTTGATTGAGGATTTTGAAGCTTTTGGTATCCATGTGATTCCTAGGAACCAAAACCAAGATGCATACATGATCACAACTATGGGATCTCAATATGATATCCCTGTCAATATTATGCAAGAAGAGATAAATTCGGTCAAGCTAGTTATAAGACCCGCATGATTTGGATAATACAACTAATTGGAAAGTTTTTGACAATGATCAACAAATCATCCTTTTTCTCCAAGAAGATGTCAAGTTCTCATTAAGAAATCAAACCAGGTTACAAGAATTTTATGATGACCAAATCATCTAATTGAAAAGTAATAAGTTTCCCAAAGGTTTTTCATGTTAGAATCCATCTTCAACTCAGATGATCAGTTTAAAAGGGAAAAAACAACATGACCATCAAGGAAGATGATTTTGAACATGTCAAGATTTCTAAAGATAAATACTTGAAGATTGAAAGGTATGTACCCAAAATGAAAGGAAATATTTCACTCACCTTTGTTAGGAATGCAATGACATCTTTGCTCGGAGTTATAAGGATATGAGAAGATTTGATCTAGGCATAGCCCGATACACCATCGAGTTTGACCCAAATACCAAGCCGAAAGGCGAAGTGAAGGCTAGTCAATCCCAAGGTTGAACCTTTGATGTTGAAGGAAATTTCTAAACTCATCGAAGCCAATATCATATTCCCAATAAAGCATTCCTCTTGGGTGGCCAACCTAGTTCTAGTAAGGAATAAAAATGGAGAAATCAGATTATGCGTGGACTTTAGGGACCTCAATAGAGCTTCTCTTAAGGACCACTATCCTCTTCCATCCATGGAGAAAATTATCCAAACCATGGCAGGAGCAGAAAGGTTTTCATTGCTTGGATGGATATTCTAGTTACAATTAGATACTCGTCAAATAATCGATCAATTTAAAATGGCCTTCACCACCAAGTGGAGTCCATTTGCCTACAACAAGATGTCAATCTAATTGTCAAATGCCAACACAACCTTCCAGAGAGCTATGGATATGGCCTTTAAAGGACTCATAAATGATATTATCCTTATATACATCAATGATATAAATGTGTATTCCAAACATGTGAATGAACATATGGATCATCTAAGGAAATTTTTGGCAGTGCGGGGAATTTGATGTTTCCTTGAACCCGAAAAAATGAATTTTCGATTGTTCATGAAGGAAAATTGCTATGACATTATTTCGGGAAAAAAATTTCAATTGATCCAAAAATAATGTGTTATCTTGGCCCTCTCTCTTCCAAGTCACAAGAAGGGTCTCCAAAGTTTCTTAGGGACCATCAAATTTGTAAGGAGGTTTATACCTCAATTTTCTACCTTGGCCAAGCCACTTACTGCCATGTTGAAGAAAAACATACCTTTTAGTTGGACCAAATAAGGAAAGAATAACTTTGAAGCTATTAAACATGTTATTGCTCAAGCTCCCACATTGGTAAACCCTAACTATGAAAAATACTTCATCCTCTATGCCTTTTTTGTATTAGAAAGTATCTTTGGGATTCTGACCCAACAAAACAATGATCAGATGGAGCAGCCTATTTCCTTTTTTAGTCAAGCTCTCAAGGACTATGAACTAAGGTATTCCTTTGTTGAAAAGCAGGTTTTTTTTGTTATAAGGGTATTGAAGAAATTCTAGCATATGTTGTCTAACAAAAAAATTTAGCGATGGTATCACATCTTTGGTGTGAAAGAGTTTCTATTAAATAAGGATATAAATGAAAAGAGAGTTGGATGGATTACCAAAGTAATGGAGTATGACATCCATATTAAATTCACCAAGATGGTGAGAGGAAAAGGATTGTGTCAACAACTTACTTCATATTTAGAAACAAAGGAAGAATGTAACCATGTGCTACACAACCATCACCCAGATGAAACTCATAATCTTGATAGTTGGATTTTCCATATGAATATTTATTTGCAATCGGGTGAGTATCCTCCAAGTCTTGACCAAGCTCAAATAAGAAGCTCCAAGATTAAATCAATTCCTTACATCCTTATTGATGATGTGCTCTTCCGAAAAGACTTAAATGGAGTTCTTCTAAGGTGTATCCACCCTTGTCAAGTTAAAAAATTACTTGAGGAATTCCATAATGGGATGTAATCGGAGGCCATTATTTGGTAAGAACAACTACTCTGACCAAAATCATGAGTGTTGGTTATTATTGGACCAAATTGTTTAAATATTCTCATAAGTTGATAAGGAATTGTAAGGAATGTGCACTATTCATAAGTAAGCAAAATTTGAACACTCTTCCCCCATCCGATTCAGAAAAACCAACCTTTTGTACAATGGGGCTTGGATTTTATTGGCATGACAAATCCTCCATCTAGTGCTAGTCATAAATGGGTATTGACTACTATGGATTACTTCAACACATGGATGGAAGCGATGGCGTTAAAATAAGATAACAATAATTCTATTTTGGAGTTTCTTGAAGGAATCATGACAAGGTTTGGTGTGCCCTTCACAATCATTTTAGATAATTCTAAAGCCTTCATGGGTACATAAATCGGTGAATGGGTTATGAAGCATAGTGTATATTAGAACACTTCTGTTGAGAGATGTTTTTACCTTTCTAATTGAATTAAAAAATGAAATAATAAAAATAAGAATGAACTTAGAAGATGTTGGGTTTAACGATACCCGTAGATGAAGATTGTTGATGCTCAATGTTCATAGAAGTTGTGCTCCATTGAAAAGTGTGTGCAATCTCTGTCCTATGAAAAACATGCGCTCAAAGACACCAAGAAAAATATGGGATTAGATAGATATATGGTGGATTTCTGGAAAAGGCTAGTCCCCAGAAGTCAATGGAATTCCTTACAAGGATGTCAATCTACATTCAAGAAATTAATCTGATAATGATAAGATAAATTGATAAACAAATGATATAACCAAAAATGCAAAGGAAAAGGGATTGATGTGGTCCAAGGCTATATGTTGGTCTGATGGTGATACCTGATCCAAAGGAGTCTAGGAATCACAAAATGGCTCAAAGGGGTGAAGATGTATATGCTCACATGCTCACAAAGGAAAATGAGGTGATAGATATGATTTGGATAAGCGATATATGGCTCAAAGGAGCAATGACAGTGATGGTCGTGCACTTATTAAGGCAAGCTAAACAATGGATCGATTAGGCCAATTGGTAGAAGATAAATGATGGCTCAAAAGAGTTGGTTAAAAGGAAAATTAAGGGATTAAATGATCAAATTAATAGGGATCAGCGATGATTAGGGCCAATTGTCGGTGATTGAGTAGAGTCACCAAAAATTGCTTGTGTAGATGGCAAAAACTTATAGAATATAGGATAAAAGCTTGATAAACGATTTGTAATTGATGAATAGATGATGTGATAATGTAAAAATGAAATTACTTAGCTTGTTTGAGTTAAAGAAGATGAAATAATGATGTCACCTAATATTTTTGGTGTATACGTAGGAAAAATATTGAACACAGTTGTCGGATGTCCGAGTGACTTCCAAAGATAGTATAAGAGAGATTTTGTATCTTGAATGCTATTATGGCATAATCTTTATGAGAAGACTATAATACAACATTGTGAGAGGAGTGTCTAGCTAGTAAGCTGAGATGGGATAATCCCTTAGGTAACCTTGAATGAATTCCCGAAACATGTTTATATAAGACTGAAAAAAGTAGAGATTCACCTTTGGTGATTGGGGAGACACGTGAAACAAGTTGTAACATCCTCCCAAATCAAGATTTTGTTTTTATTTATATGAGGATGGATGTTGGAAGATTTTTATATGAGTCAAAGGGGCTATAATATTGTTGGGAGATTATTATTTTTGTTTTGTCTTTATTTGATTTCGGATTGAAAGTGGTTTGAGTGGTTTAGGAAGGGGTAAAATGAGATTTTACATTTTGTAGAATAATATTTCTGAGGAGAAAATATGATGGTGGGAATTAAAACTTAGGATAAGGGTTTAATAGATAAAATATGATGGTGTGAGAATGTACAATATGATAGCAATATGATAATGAAGGGGTGTTAGCGAGACGCGGACACGAGGATTAGCGGTGTTAATTTTATGTGTCTACATTTAATCCTTTTTGTTGAGTGGTTTTGAGACAAGCCACGAGACAAAAATAAGATGTGATAGATGAATGATGCAGAATTATATGATGAGGTGCTCCCCCTCAAACTAGGGATTGATGAACTAAAAGGGAATCAATCACAAGTTTGAAAGAGATAGATGGATGAAAGATTAAAATATGAAAGATGAGAGATGAGAAAATGATGCCCTAGGACGAGGTATAGAAACAAGATGGGTGCCATCAAAAATCAAGTGATAAGGGAACCAAAGGGTTCATGTCCTATAGATGTATGACTTAACGATGGAAAGGGAAATGATGTTTTGATGAGGTCAAAGGACCAATGATTGATGTTGCCACAAAGGTGGGCTTACAAGGCCAAAAATTCAAGTGATAGGGGAACCAAAGGGTTCGTGTCCTATAGACATATGACTTAATGATGTTCAAGGGAAATAAAAAGGATGTTTTAATGAGGTCAAAGGACCAATGATTGATGACACTACAAATATGGGCTTACAAGGCCAAGAAGTAAAGTGATAGGGGAACCAAATGGTTTGTGTCCTATAGACATATGACTTAATGATATAAAAGATGATGGTTTGATAAGGTCAAGGGACCAAAATTGATGTTGCCACAAAGGTGGGCTTACAAGACCAAGAAGTCAAGTGATAGGGGAACCAAAAGGTTCATGTCCTATAGACATATTACTTAACATCACAAAATATGATGGATTGATGGGGTCAAAGGACCAAAAATTGATGTTGCCACAAAGGTGGGCTTACGAGGATTAGATGGGGGTCCGATGGTCATCAAGGAAGTAGCACCCAGGGAGGCATCTAGTTGAAAAAAGTCAATCTTAATGAGTAGATGTGATGTTTTAGGGACAATGATGTAATGCTTTGAGATGTGTTCAGGATTGTGTGGATATTGACAGTGTTGATATGATTGGAGATGTTGATGTGGCAAGGTTAACAAATTAAAGTTATGTTTTATGTATAATGTGCTATTTGACACCGATTTTAAAGTGATCTTAATGTTTTTCAAAACCATGGTCAAGAATGAAACATGGATTGATTGCTTTATACTGGATTTGATACATATGTGATGGGAAACAATAGAGTGAAGGTGCTTGCACTTTTAGCCTTTACAACAAATGTTAACATATGACTAACAATGGGTAGTCACACGTAGGATCTTGGATATAGATGGAAGTGAAATGTGTACCTTCCTAGAACATGGGAAGGGTTGACATATGTAGGTTGTGTAGGAAAAAGAGGGTTCTCCTTTTCAACAATTTCATAAAGAAATGCCCCAACTTTACATTTTATTTTTGATGCAAATTGATTGATGCGGGAAGTTTTCTTTGATGGGAAAGCTGATCAATGTGGGAAGATTTCCTAGGATACTTTTTAATATTTTGACTTTTTAAAGGCTGATCGATGTGGGAAGCCTTTTTACATGGGTATCCATCCTTCGAGGAGTGGTCTACAATTTTGAATTTTGACTTTGATTTTTACAGAGATAGTCTTCCTTCGAGGGATTGGTCTATATTTTGATGGGTAGTTGTCCTTTGAGGGATCAGTCTACTTTTATTTTTGACAATATGATTTTGATATTTTGAATAGTTTTCCTTCGAGGGATCAGTCTATTATTTTTGATAAGATGCATCCATAGATATTTTGAATTTATTTTGAGTTGAGGGAAAGACCCTAATAGATTGTTTCAAGGAAGGGAGAAGATGTGTACATGAACTACACATGTGTGCCCAAAGAAATGTATTTGGTTGGTAGACAAGGTGGATGGATGTAATGATTGTGGAGTTCATGTGAAGGAGGAACTTGTCCACGTGAAAGATGCGATGAATAAATCCATGGTGCTCATCTTTGAGGTTTTTAAGGAAAGTGACAAAAAACCACATACTTTCAAATCATTACAGGTGTGGTAACACCTTAAAATTTTGCAATATGACTAACTAGTAAAGGATAACACCATAATAGCCTAGAGCCAAGCTCAAGCTTAAGAGTGAAACATCATGATCAAATCTTAAAATCATGCATTAATGGAAACTAAATGAAATCAAACATTCAATCTACAAGCATCCTTACTATGTGAGATGATTACTAATTAACATAGACCTAATTAGATCTAAGGGAAATCAAATTATGTTTGTTGCTACTCCACAAATGGTGAGAGGATCTCTCTAACAATGACTACAAGGCCATATTAGATATCCCTCTACTAACCAATATGAAGATTGGATGCAAAGATTGAGCAAGCTAATCCAAGAAGGAAGTAAGGCTCTTAATCATATCTCTTATATGATATCTTGATCAAAATATGGTGTAAAGTTGGATGGTAGGTGATTAATCCTTTTTATAGCTTTCTATTTGAGGAAAAATTACATCTTGGTGCATGTGGGACTAAAAAGGATAAAGTAGATTAAGGCTTGTTAATCATGATTAGTGAATTAACAAGTGATTAGCATGTGAGGTGCCTTAATTGATCAATTAGGACCAATTAAGAGGCTAGGATAAACTTTTGAAGCCTTTTGAGATTTCTTGGAGGAAAATGATGTGATTTTAATGGTTAGAAGAGGGGTATTAACCAATAATATGGTTTACTGATCAAATACAAGGGTAAATAGGCTTAATTAGCTAATAATTGCTAATTGTTTGCTCGGAAGAGGATTATAACTAATGATGTGTCATCAATTGGCATCGAATGTGATAAAGGTTAGTTAATCAACAAAGTGTAGTTAATTAACCAAAATAGAGGAAATGGGAAATCACTAATTATAATGGAAATGGTATGAATGAGAGTGATTAGTGTGCTACATCTTTACACACTAAACGTACACCTTACTATAATGAGAGTGATTAATTGTTGAATTATTAAAGAGGTAGTTAAACAAACACCACATTCAACAACTAGTCCACTTGCTACATGTTTACCCAAGAAAGTGCAATCCAAACCTAAAACCGTACTATCTACCAAACAAGTGGTCAAACTTACTCAACCTATGATTCCACCTCTAGTGACACCTCTCCCACCAAAGTCACCCACACTTCCATCCAAACCCACACTTCACATTGTGATCCATTGGCGGGGTCTTACGCCAACATCTTAGCTAACCTTTTGGAAACCTCTGTCATCACATTGCCACCGCTTAGACCTTATGACCCACTCAAACCTAAACTAGAAGGGTTTGATGATACCAAAATTTGAGCTTACACCATGTTCTAGGGCATGATGTGGAAAGCTGTAAGGCTCTTAAGACTATTCTTCTCCAACTATGTTCTCTCGAAGAAAGATTTGACGATGATTAATTTTTAGATGAGGACCCTATTCCACATGTACCTATCACCACACATCCTCTTCCCTTACCTATTCAACAACCTTTATCTCCACCTCCACAACCCTTTTATCCCCCTCCAACATTTGAGATCATTATGGAGTGCGTGAGAGAGCTAGCCAAACTTCCGCCAAAATGCCAATGTGCTTTGCATAGTTTTCACAAAACCAAAGTATATGTCCTCACCATTTTTTCCCATCCTATCGCTACACCTATAATGAATCAATTTCTCCTTTCTGCAGATCAATATGTTTCAAATTTCCACTCAAACACGAAGGACATATGAAATGAGAAAAAAACCAGCTCATCCGCTACTCTTTTACCCAATATTCCATCTGCACTTGCACCCAAAATCACCATCCAGTGAACCCACATACCCTATTTATGATGGGGTCACCCATCATACAATGTTTAAACAATTACACCAACATCCACTCAAAATGTATTTGTCAACCTCATCCAAACCTCGAGTCACATCGTCGAGGCCCTCATTGAGGTCCTATAATCTATTGAGGTTTTACCTAATGACCCTACATCTATTGCATCCATTATCACTCCTCACCATGTCACCACTCTCACCACTTTTTCCCCTTCCTCTACTCCTGCTACCACTCATCAAATAACTGGTCTTAGTTTTACATGATGAAGATATTATACCTCTCGATCGGATGATCCTAACCTGCCCTATTTATTTCCATCTACGTTGATAATATATATGTTTGACGTGTTATGATCGATGGAGGTGCTAGTATTAACATCATTTCATCCCATGCATACAACCAAATGCGCATCCCTACCAATTACATGCATAATAACCCAATTATGATGCATTCATTTAATGATGCCATAACTTCCACCCTTGGCACCATCATTCTCCACATTCACGCGGGTCCTGTACCATTCCTAAATTATTTTGTCTTAGAGGGGAATTCAAAGTACAACATGCTTTGGTTGGCCAACCTTGGATTCGCGCCATGGGTTATGTTCCTTCAACCTTACACTACTATTTAAAATTCAAACATGAAGGGCACAACTATACCATTCCATCCGATTCTTCACATTTCAAGACATGTAACATGTTGTATCAACCCAATGATGTCCTTATACCAATTAAGGCATCTAACACTGCTATCATTTCTTCTTCAACCGCTACCTCATCCACCACTTCGCCACTACATCTTACGTAAACTCCTCTATTCCCACTTTGCTGCCACAACTTCCGTAGTGACCCATCAGCCAACCCATCTACTCCTTAAACATCCAATGCTTCTTTTCCTAGCTGTCTAAAGGTGTTTCATCCATTTCTACTACCCACATACCAACTACTAATCCCTTAGAAGGTGTTTTTCAATGCCTCACTTTAGGGAGTACCTCCTTTATAACATTAACACATTCCTTACTCCTTAAGAGTATGGTAACCTTCACCAACATCCCTGCTATGATCACTATATAGGTGAATTTTTCCCCTATAGTCCTCCCCACCTTCGTACCAACTTAACATATGGTGGACTTGATGCTTCTACCTACTCACCCAAGCCACCTTCCCAAACTCAACCATTTTCCTCCGATCTTCAATCTCTCACCAACCACCACTTTGCCCACACCTTCCTCCATCATTGTGCTTGGAAGGGATTTGGCTTTGGTTTCTATGAACAAGGTTTCCATACTGTCATTCCTTGCACCACTTGTAAGCATAAAGATCGTAGTGGTATTGGATTTTTGAGCCACCTTCTAAGAAGGCAGTATAACTCATTGAGGATGATAAACATTCCCACCCCATTCACCTACCTCGCCACCTTTACCTACAGAGTATATGGATCCAAAATCCATTCCTCCTAACTTTTTTTTCATGAATATTGTTTCCCTGGGACCTATGACTTATCAGCGTGATGGCGAGGCTCCCTCTTCTCTTCCCTTCATGTATCTGACATGATCAATGATGATACACCTTCTATTAACATCATTCAATGTCAAGATGATGAGTCTATTCTCACCTACCTTGGTGTGAAATATTCTTATATTCATTGGTCATTACCTTCTAAGACATAAACCATGTTGAATGAATATACAATCAAAATCAACATTCACACTTGAGATGACCACACATTACGAAAATAGGCCAATCTTTAGATCTTTACTAAACATGAAGCTTTCACTTCTTTTCTCGGGGATCATAACGAGTGCTTTTGCTTGGTCCTATCTTTGATATGCTTGGTATTGACCTAAACATCATGGTCCACATAAGATAACCATTCTAGATGCCAAACTCATGAAACAAAAGCTATGAAAAATGCATCCTCGTATTTCCCTTCTTGTTAAAGAAGAACTCTAATGCCTTTTTTCGGTTTCCTTCATCCTACCCATTTACTATCCCTAATGGATCTCCAACATTGTTCCTATCACAAAAGCGATAGGGGACTACGCATTTGCATGAATTTCCATGACCTTAACCTAGCTTACCCAAAGATGACTTTCCTCTACGGTATTGCCTAACTAGGTGATCTCATAGTTAGCGATGAGATGCTATCACTCATGGATGGTTTCTCGGGTTATACCCAAATATTACTCACCTTGTAATATCAAAACAAAACCACCTTCATCATTCCTTGGGGACCTTCTACTATCGTGTTATGCCCTTTGGCCTTAAAAATCTTTGGTGCTACATATCAATGGGCTATGAATTATATCTTTCATAACATCATGCATATCATATTGCAAGATTACATTGATGATCTTCTTGCCAAATCTAAACATCAAAGTGAACACCTTGCCCTCCTTAAGGTTGTCTTTGACCATCTCATCAAATACTATGTTCACCTTCAACCTAAGAAATGTGTCTTTGTTGTTCTCTCTGGAAAGCTCCTTGATTTTATCATTTATTTGTGTGACATTGAAGTTGATCCCACTAAAATTAAGGCTATTATCGAGATGCCTCCACCTACTAACCTTCGTTATCTTCACAATTTGTAAGGCAAATTGCAATCTATTCGTTGCTTTATTTCTCACTTTACATTTGGTGCCATCCATTTCATCATCTTTTCAAAAAGGATGTCTCCTTCAAATGAGATGATGAATGCCAAAAAGCCTTCGACACATTAAAAAAATACCTCCTCACACCACCTATGCTCATTCCACCTAAGGATGACCAACCATTTTACCTTTACATTTATGCTATTGATTATTCCTGGGTGCTATGCTCGGTCATCGTGTTATGTGAGATTCATGAGAATGATCCTTCTTTACACGAGGATGTAATATAACAAAGAATAAGTGCATTCATTCATGGAATTTAAGATATAAGCATTAACTCCTAACCTAATGCATTCCAAGCATAAATTAACATGATCAACTAAATTTAAGTAGAATCAACCCATGAATATCATCAAGAAAACCCGTAACACACACATGAACATAAGGAAAATACAAATCAAGATCCATCACATGAGTGTTTCAGAATCACTTCATTATATTTATAAGCCAAAATATGGTAGCCAAGATTACATCAAAGAGTTCCATTTGTGGAAATGTTCACACTAGTAGATAGCTTTTTTTTACATCATGGAGCTCGCCATTACACATTTTTCCACATCTCTCTCACTAATCCTATCTATCTCCTTACTTATCTCCTTTCTGGTCTAAAAAAACCATCATTCCTTTTAGAATAATCATCCTCCTTCCATCTTAACCTCTCATCATCACCTATAAAATCTTGATGGAATCCTTTCATCATTTCTCTACCACTACCTAGGAATATGCCAGGTGTCACCATGTGTTTCCCTCAATTGAGTTCCTTCTAGTACACATGTGCTAGCTAATCCTTAACAACCTTGACTCCTTATCCTTTCATGATAACCATATTGATGCCCTAGAATATCCTTTCCTTGATCGCAAGTCTCCATAGCTTATCCACATCTGTATTTGGTCACTTTTCCATTTTCTCCCTATGTGCATCTTTTCTTGTTGTCCAAAACTTACTAAGTCCCGAATCCATTCTTCCTGACATGAGCCTTCACACCTCTCTAAGAATTACATCTATGTGTAATGCCTTCATGCCTTGCTTCTACGTGCCACAAGGCTTCATGCCTTAGGTACTTAGTTACTTTAGGGTCCAACATCACCCCACACTAAACTGGTTTCCATCCTTGCAAACCTCCACGTGCTTCCGAACAAAATTTTGTCGACCAAAATACTACTAGAAATAATAAAGAATAAATAATAAGAGATAATTTAGAATAAATAATTGAGGAATGGGGGATGCTACATGACCAATTGGAGGAGTTCAAGGAACTCCACATTTATCTCATCCTTCAATTTTTCCTAGGCCTTCAACTCTGATAAGGCCTTTCCTAGTGCTTCACCTACAATATTGGGCACTTGGTTTGGGATGATTTCTTCCACCTTCCCTTTCAATGTGTTAATGGCCATCCCTAGCTCCATGTAGACACCCTCAAACTCATCCATCCATTTAGTGATGGAGTCTCGGAGCTCACCGATTTTGAAATCCAACTTTTGCGCTTTGTCTTGATTTTCTCCTTCTGGGCCGTGGTGTTAATGACCAATTGTGTGCATGCTCCACCTTGTTGGTGGGGATGGTCTCTATAACACTTTAAGGGCTGCCTCTTCCTCTGTCACCTCGTGTGATCGATAATTGGCTCACATTTTCTACAACTATTGAAGCCCCTATCCACTAGTATATTCACCTCCTTGAGTTGGGAGAGAAAATATTCCAACTTCGTGATCTGGGATTCAATTGTAACCTTGTTTTCTTATTTCTCCTTTGTGAGCTCTATAGCTATGGGGCTTGTGCCATCCTTGATGTTAATGAGTAACATCCCCACGAGGTCCTCAAGGTACTCCATCTCATCCCCATAATCGGTCCTGGCCTAGCTCACCAACATCAGAACATTGTCCCAGAATGTTTTTCACGAGGGCAATCTAGATCGGTTATATGCCTCCTTCATCCACCCTCTCTCCCCTTAACCCTAACGCAACCTATCTATTTCCTTCTCCTTTCTCTTCCTCTCTGTGATCAAGGTTCGAATAAGTGGCCCTATGTATCCAGACTATGCCGGATTACCTCTGAAGACATATTTTGCAATGCATTGCATGTCTGCTCATCTATTAGGTGGTTAGGATCCACCACTTTGTATGTATCTCCTCCCTTCTTCTTCAAGTGAATGGTCTTGATTGCATGATCATTGACCTTGAACTCAGGTTCCTTGGCATGGTAGTGCATGCTCTAGCTGAGCATCTTCTTAGTCTAGGCACACCCCATCTTGATCCATCAAATCCCAACCATGCAAATTTTTGGTGGGAGGGTGGCCTGGAATCTTACGTGTAAGACCTTCATGGGGTCATCCATAAAGTCCATGTGTGGGGACATGGGTGTCCACTTCTTCCTTGTTAGCTTTGCACTTGGTTCTTTGCTTCTTCACCCCAAAGGGGTGAATCCCTTATCCTCCTTTATAGTAAAGGAGTCCCTTTATCTCCCTTTGGGTGGCATGTTCTATGGTGTAGTGGCCCCATGTGATGGAATCTTCTCAGCCCTATGAGTGTTCTTCTCCTTCTCCCCACACCTCACCTGCATCCGTGGTTTCCACCTCAGCCTCCTGACCCTCCAGTTCTACTTCCAATTCCACTTTGAAAGTGGTGGGGTATTTTTCCTCTCCTTCCTCTGAGCCTGTTGTGGGGCTTGATGCATCGGGTGTCTTTTGTCTCTTTTCTTAGGATCTTCCTTCTCTTCCTCCTCCTCCTCATGCCCTAGATAATGAAATCAACACCACCTTATATTTAAAGTGTTGGTGCCTTGCTACCATTCCATCATGTGTAGTACTTCCTCTTTCTAGAGGTATCCAACCTTCCTTCATCTTGTTCTTCTTCTTCCTCTTCCTCTCCTCTGCACTTGCTTTCATGGGTGGGATTGGCATCTCCCATGGCTTTGGAAAGGGAGAGTCTATAACCTCCACCTCAATCCCTCCTTGTGTTTTGGGGCGCAGCTACATGAACACCCGATGGACATACCCCTTGATGGTAACATTAACTTGTGGGTGTAAGTCTAGAAAATATGGTTCCAAAACTTCGATGTAGGCAGGTTGAGTGCCATACTTGTATGTAGTGCATGCAATGTGTGGACATCAACATCCACCTTGTCTGCATCAAAAATCAAACTTTTGCACATCCTTGATCCGGTTGATGGCACACTTCATATATCTGGTTGTGAATGTGAAGGGGAGTTTACACCATGGCCCCATCTCTCCTTTGGCCATCATAAACTTTGCTAGACAAAAATGTTGGGTAATAAAAATTTTACCTTGTCTCCAACAACTTGTGGTAACTCATGGGGGATGCACCACTCATTCTCAAAATCTCCACACAAATGCTCAAACCATTTATTCATCTGAGCCTTGTAAGTGCTTGAGATGGTCCCATCGAGTGAATTTTGTGAATTGGACTGCAGGGGACATGTGTGTGGGTGGGTGAACCCAAATGTTCTCATCTAGTCCATCTGGGACACCAATCTCCCAAAACATGATCAATAATAGGATGGATCCCCAAGTGATCTTTTCTCTGCCTCATTTGTACCCATGCCTCTTCGATAATGCCATTTGTAATGAATTGGGAAAAATTTGTAGTGTGCCCTCTTGGATACCTATAGGCCATGTACAAGAACCTCCGGTTAATGTCCGTCCACCTTTTTGATGCACCCAATTTGTAGCTAATGATCTGGGAGGTGACTCTCAAATGTTGGGTCTGGGAGATCTGTAATTACCTATGCCCTCCCCCTCTTCTTGTAGTTTAGATTTTTTCTGACTCCTCAATCTTGGTAGTGGCACATAAATCAAGTGCCATATCCTCTCCAAGTGTTCCATAGGCCCGTAACCATGAATCAAATGGCCTGTGATCCTCATTATTCTTCCTTCACAAAGTAGAAGAAATATTCATGCACCCATGACATTAACCACTAAAAAGTGGGGTGGGTTTGGAAAAGAAGGGAAGCTCCCATAGCTATAAAACTCCAGTCTTTTACAATGCTTTTTGCATTGAGTCATCAACCTTAGGGTTTCGAGCTCTCATCCATCATCGAGAGTGTCGACACTAGGTCCACCCACATCAACTTTTCATTATCGGATGTTTTGTGGTTGTATTCATTTGATCTTACATTTATATAGCTTTGAGCTCCACTTTTTGGCCTTAATAACTCTAGGAGGGTACTTGCATCTCCGAGTAGATCTCCATGGGATCCTCCTTTTCCACCACTGGTTTCTTTGTTTGAGCCTTCTTTGGTGCCATCTTTCTCTCCTTTTTTTTCATGCCCTAGGTGTTATGTTCCTTTCTTTTGACTTCCCTAACTCGAAAACTTCCCCACTTCTCTTTTCACCACCTCCTTCCTGCTCTTCTGCTGTCTTCTTCCCTCCATGTTATGTCACAAGATTTTACTACAACTTTACACAAGTCCACTGGTTCGTGATAGTACTTGCGTCACTCTTCTTCAAAAAACCTTTTCACACTTGAGCTCGGGAGCACAAAATAAATTCTCTAAGGAAAAGTAGTCAAAATGACTATTCTTATCTCTTATTTATACTTTATCGATGCCTTAGAGTTCCTCGACCATGTGTCCTAATGTCACTTTTTAATAAAACACTTTATTTCACTTAAGTCAAACTTCCATGACTTCCCCTCATGCTTTATAGCTATAACCTTTAGGCACTCCAATACTACTAAACTGCCACAGACCTCCTTCACACGTGTTTCATGCCAAAGTACATAACCTCTGCATCATCTACTAAGTAGTTCCCATGGTGTTTCCTACCTTATGTCATACCACATGATCCTTCCCTTCTTTGTGGTCTTCAGATTCTTTCAACCCACCTTCATAACCACACAAATTTATGCACCTTAGCCATTACATTTCTCATTCTTCTATCTTCACAGTTAATTTTTCCAACAGTCCACTATGTTGAAGTTGTTGTCAACCTCCATGTTCAATATATCTTGCTACTTCACCCACACAAAAATGTATGCATGTGGTCCCCTGCATGCATAGAACCTCTTACAATGCAATTAGCTATGCGTGCATGCAAAAAAAAACTAAAAATGATGAAAAGGAAACAACCAAAAGGACTAAAAGAAATCTAAACTAATTGGAAAAACTACCTTATTTTTACTATACAAAAGCCTTATTTATAGTAGGGCTTCAACCTACTCCCATTGAAGTAACCAGTAACCTCGTCCCATCTAGTGCTTATAACTGGCATGCCTGAATCGAGGATGTATGAGATGATGTATGGTCCTAACCAATGGAATTTCAGTTTCCCAGGATGGCACAAAAATTTAGAGTCATAAAGCAAGACCATCTACCCAACCTTGAATTGTTTGTTTTTGATATGATGATCATGCCATGATTTTTTTCATGCCTTCTTAGTCTTCTAACTCCACCTAGCAAGTGATCACCTTTTGTCCAACTGCATTAAATTTTCCATGTGCTCTCTTGTAGTGCTTTCTCATCAACTAATCCTCTGTGCATGCAATACGTAGAGATGGTAGCATAAACTCTATTGGTAAAACAACTTCCATGCCAAACACCAATTGAAATGGTGTGGCCTTGTTCAATCTCTTGTAGGTTGTCCTATATGCCCATAGTATGGTTGAGACTTTTTCATCCCAATCTTGTCTTCCCACATCACAAATTTTGGTCAGTGTGTGACTCAGATATCTTGTTAAATGCCTCAGTGGTTCCATTAGCTTGGGGGTGATAAGGGGTGGTCTTGTGATGGGCCACCATGAACTTTGCTAACAAAATCCTGATGATTGTCTCATTCAAAAAGTGTGTGCCTCTATCACTAGTTAAGCTTAAAGGACACCCATACTATTGATTATGTTTTCCCATAGGAATTCTTTCCATTGTGGTTTGTGTAATCCTTTGTAGGCATTGCCTCCACCCACCTTGTTAAGTAATTAAGTACAAGTAATGATATAGCATGAACCATTCCTTCACACGTGATAGGTGAAATCGGTCCTACAAAATCAATCGCCCACTTCTCAAATGGTTTTGCACTAGCTATCGGTCTCAAGGGCATCTCATCTCTTCTTCCTAGTTTTTCCAAGGTGCTTTGAAATGGTCACATGCCTTGCAAAACTCAATACAATCTGGTAGATGCTTTCCCACCAAATCCCTGCCAGTAGAATCTTCCATGTGGTGGCATTCCCTGCATAGTGTCCTCCTACAATCCCACCATGTGCTTCCTCCATGATTCAAAACACGCTCATGTTCTAACACACACCGTGCAAAAACCTCATCATGGCCTAGCTTGTATAAGTCTCCACTAATTAACATGTAGGGTGTGAGTGTGTATGGCTAACTACTTCTTTCCAAAGTCTTCATTCCCTCGGTGCCACACCCATTTTGAGAAACACAACAATATCTTCTAAGTTAGAGGGTGTGCACCACAATCTAAATAGTTGTGCATCTGGCATTGTATCCTCAATGCTCTATGCATCTCCCTGAGTCAATCCTTGATAAATGGTCAGGTCCCAAATTACTCTTACCTGGTTTCACAACAACGTAAACTCAAATTCTTGAAACAACAAGACCCACCGACATATGTGCCCTTGTAAAATGGGCTTGTTTACTAAGTACTTCAATGCCATGTGGTCCATGTGTAGAATATAAAGGGTGTTTGCCAATAGATACTACCTAAATTTTTGTAGTGCGTAGATCATTGAAAATGCTTTCACTCTTAGTAGTAGTATAGTTTATTCTCTATTGGTGTTAACTTCTCTACTAGAAAAACACAAGGGTGGTCAACAATTCCTTCTCTAGGTTGTGCTAAGATTTCCCCAATCACCATCCTGAAGCATCAACATGTACATGGAATGGCTTATCCTAAGAAGGAAAGCATAATATGGGTGCAATGATAAGCTTATTCTTCAATGTGTCAAACATCATCTGTTGTGCCTCTCCCCAATGGAATGTACATCCATGCTTCAACAATCCTTTAGTGTGGCATGTGATTTTGGCATACCCCCTTATAAATTTTGGTAATACCCCATATGCCCAAGGAATCCATGCACTACACTGCTCTGGTGGTAGGCTCCCCAATCCCACAATAATGAAAACTTTGGCAAGGATCCACCAACAAACCTTCCTTACATATGATATGCCCCAACAGGGTTCCAAATGGAGTAGTGAAGAGACATTTCTTGATGTTGAGGGATATGCACAACTATCTTGGCATCTCTCGAACATCAACCAAAAATTGTCACAATGGTCTTTCACTAGTCCATACATTATCCAATCATCAAGGTAGACTTGAAGGAACTTATGGATAAAATCTTGAAATGCCTAGACCACTATGTGTGAAAACACAAATAGGCATGTTCTTCAGTCAAAAGGCATGATTGTGTAGGAAAATATTCCCCACTCAGTGGAAAAATTTGTCTTTTCTTGGTCCTCCTTTGCAATCTAACTTGATGATATCCGAGAAGCCATCCGTGAAGGAATAGATCTCGTGCCCAACTACTCCCTCCAGGATCTCCTCGGTGAAAGGGGTTGGAAAGGGATCAATGACACATACCACATTCAAATCCCTATAATCAACACAAATCCTTATCCTCCCATCCTTTTTAATGCTTAATGACCATTGGGCTTATCCATTTGATTCCTATAACTTCAATGATGCATGATGTGATCATTTTTCTATCTCTTCCTTGACCTGGACACATGTAGATTTGGATTCATTTAAGTAAGGTCTCTTCGAATCGGGTGTGCTCCCTCCTTTAGTTTGATCTGCATCTCTCCTAAAGAGTGGTGAACTCCCTTAAGCTCATGGTACCCATGTGGAAATAAATCTTGAAACTCATGCAATAGATCAATGATCTTTGAAACCTCCTTTTCTGACCAATAATCCCCAATAGTAGCCTCCTTAGGTTCCATTTTTGAGCCAATGTTAACCTTCTTTGTTTTTTGAGAGGTTCATGGTAGGTGCACACTTGCTCATCAGCACTATCTGTTACCTCACATGCATACCCATAGTATGGTTAACATCCAAGTTCTCCACTTCCTCACCATCTATCACATAGACCAACTTTCCCTTCTCTTTCTCCATGCAGTGCTGCTCAAGTTGTATCTCCTCTGATTCTCCTCATCAAAAAATGTGCCTTCTAAATCTAGGTTTCACCCAATAATTCCAAAATTCTATCCTCAGCCATGCACTATCTCCCATAGTTAGGTGCTTAACAACCTATACAATGCCTCATTCACCAATGGCTTAGCACTTTGATATTCAAAGGTTTGAATCAAGTCATCTGTTAACTCTCACGCCAGTTCCCTATCTAATGGCATAATTTTGAATGAACATACCATGTGTGCACATAACCTTGTAGTGTGGAATAGAACTTGTGCACCCAGAGGGAAGGAGGTAAATCCTCTATGCCTTCCATCCAAATCCTCTCACACTCTTGGACATGATCTGAGGTGGATCCTTTCCCATCATAGACACAAATTTTTTAGTGGTGTGTTGCTCTGAAGAATATAATAGAGAGCACAATCCTCACCTCACCACCCTAGAAGATTTTCTTGATGCACCATCCACCAATGTGTTGTGGTTCCATGCAAAGTGTAGAGAAAAGCATGCTCCTTCTTTTGATCTCACATCTCCATTGAGCTTCCATGGCTCATAGGAAAACATCAAGGGTTTTCCATCCCTAGTGTAGCTTGGTAACTACTTCCCTCTTAGGTGCCTAAGTGGGTGTGCCCTTGTCACTCTTGTAATGGAGCCTCTTAATTTCCACCCAATTAACTCATAAGTCCCATGTGCCCAATTTGTCACATGCTACACTAGTGGTATCACTCATAGATTGAGCATCTTCAAACTGAATAACTCCTTCCATAGGATTAATCACCTCAGGGTCCCTTGATAGTGCACACATAGATTCTATCGAGGACTTCTTCTCCCAAGGGCTCAATATAGGGTGTTGACTTCCCATCGAGTTAAAGGGATAATAACATTCTTCCTTGTTCTCAAAACTTATGTACCCCTTATTGAACCGTAGGTCAACATTGTTCTTATAACACTAGGGGCACCCAAGTAATGTTGGAAAGTTGTCCACCTCAGCTAGCAAGACTTTGAAGTCTCAGTGAATTTTTCACCCCTGGATAGTGATAGTGATATGGCATCCTTCAAGACACCAATGGGCATCACCTTTGTCTTGTTAGCCATATACAACACATTTGAGGATGGCTATAATGGGGGCCTTCCCATTTGATTCCATGCATCTAAAGTGAGAACATTAACCTCCACACCCATATCTATTAGAATATTTCTTAGGAGCCATCCATGACTACTGCATTCAAGGTAATCTCCTTATCATAATCAATGGTGTGAGGGGGAAGGTTAGTGCATGTAAGACCTATCACTTGCGCTCTCTCTCGGCATGCGTGGTACTTTTTCCCGTAACCATTCCCCTAGCAAAGGGATGATATTCTCTTGCCTCAACATTTTACATACTTCCTGACTTCATCCAGATCCTTTTGTGGAGCCTAGTGCTCTTCCTTTTCTCTAACTTCCATGACTTCTCCTTTAGGCACTAGATCTCTCCTTGTAGGCTTTGAATTACATCCATGGTCTCTTGATAAACCTCTTTTGATGAGTAGGGTCTGGATACTTTCCATGCACCACCTCTTCTCTAGTAACCAATGACCTTTTCTTTGGTATCTCCTGGTGTGTGTCAGCCTCAGCTCACATTGTCACTAGTATAAGTTCTAACTCTGACTCATGTGCCACCCTTGGCATCCATTGTGAGTTGGCCTTCTTCATGCTTACCATTCCTATGTGCCTTTATCCTTTTTTGTTGTTGGCTCATGTGTTCAAATAACTCTGGGCACTCCTCATACTTGTGCTTCTTTCCACACCAAGAGCATTATAATAGATCAGGCATTCGTGCTTATAGTGCTCTGTAGACCCATAGTTGTAACAAGTTCCATGTGGGAACTCACTTCTTCCACCTCGTGGTTGCCTCTGACCTCAAAATCCTCCATGAAAGCTTCTTCCATGGGCTCCTCCATCACGTGCCCTTCATAGTGATGACCATCATCCTTGGAATTATTTTTAATGTTGGTCGCACACACCAATATCAATGGCATCATGTATCTGGTCAATCAATCTACAATCCTTGGTGTCATGAGTAGTGGAGGTGTAAATATTGCAATAACAAGACACATTCTTACGGATGTGTTGTAGTAGTGGACACCTACTTGCATCATGATCTCCATGGAAAATTTCATAGTCTACATCATCATGGTGCATATTGATCTCTCGAGGAAAACTATCCTTTGTATGCCCCTCTACCTCACAATCCATGCACCATAGGCCACTGCATGAGTCTCATGGGATGAGTTTGTAGATAGCTTCTCTAGCTACTTTTCCATTGCAACAATATGAGCTTCAAGAAAAGGACTAACACTGGTATCCATGCTTCCTATAGCCTCATGTGTAGGGAAGCCTCCAAGGCCTCTCATGTGGGTTGTGAAAGTCTTGTGTGAAAGTGCTCTCCTAAAAGGTGTTATTAATCCTCCAACAAACCATTGAGCATGTTGAGAAGGATGAATATCATAAGATAATTTTTGATAAGAGAGTTTTAAAATGTGCATCATACTCTCACACACTCTCTGCCATACCTTGTTGAATCTCCTTTAGCATGCTAATGCTCTTCTATTCAAACTTAGGAATATGGAATTAGCTAAAAGAAGGCATTACAACACAGTGTGGTATAATCTACTACTATCTAGTGGGGGTCATACTTCTAGTACCAACTATGCATGTGCCCTTGCAATGTTGTTGCAAACTGACTTTCCTTCCATTTTGGGGTAGTGATCCCCTTTGTGCCATAACATCTCACATTTGTGTACATGCTCTGTAACATCCTCAACACCTTTGTAATCTGGTAGATGTAAAGACATTTCAAAAATACTTGTTGAGGTGGTTGAGGCCCTTGTCACCTGATCTAGAACCTTGATTCCCTCGATGTGTTCCTCCACCACTAGATCCACTAGATCCACTAATGCCTATTCCTCTGACCCACTATCCCTAGATCCTCAGATCCACTAGTCCCCTAGTTCCTAGTTCCTATTCCATTCCACCTCAGTAGTAGGTGGTAAGGGTCTGAAGTGGTCGTGCCTTGTGTCCCCAATGTCATGTCATGTTAAACTACATGCCAATATATGTGATATTACACTACTACAGATGTGTGTCCCATGCCACTTCTAGATGTGATACCCAAGCTTTGTGTACCCATACTTTTCCCAAATGTCATTCTAGACAATATACCTCCAAACACAAGGAAATGATTGTGCAACCATAGATGTGCCAAATGAAAAGTTATACCTCCTAGGTGTTGATTGGTTACTTCCACCAATACCAATTGGGTTAGTAATACTTATCTCTGGATTTGGAAAACTAAGTGCTAGGGGTTGGTCACTAGGTGGATTTAGATGCACCAATGAACTCTCTCCTTTCTTCATATGATGAGCCTCTCCAGAAGCCGAGGGGTTTCTCTTCCATGCTTTCCAAGATGGGGTAGCACATAGACTACTCAGTTCCATGTCCTCCGTGTGAACCTCAATTCCTTCCCGCAATGTCTACCTCCATAAATCCATCACTCCTGCAACTTCACATGTTGTCTATCTAACTCCCTCTCATGAGCTTCATTATACTTGAGTCATCTCTCTTCCCTCTCCTTTTCAGCTGCAAGGTCCGCCATCTTCCTCCACCCTAGCTTCCTCACCCAACACTCAAGAAGAAGCTTAGCTGGCCATAGGAAATGCTTCCAAACTTAGTGTAATGATCAAGATATTTATAGCTAAAGGGATAACACATGCAAGAATGATCCTCTTGGCTCCCTCAAGAACTCAAACTCAACAATCTCTGGATAGGAATATGTAGAAATCATGTACTCCAAGGTGTAACTCATCAACACTCTACTCCACCAATGATCAACAACATGTGTCCAAGTCAGATCAACATCATGCAGCCTCTGATACTCATCTTGGGTCCATACGTGAGGTCTATAGTACCACTTGATCTAGATGCATATGCTGAAATCCATTCATACAACTCCACTAGGAAAACAACAAAAGAAGGTCTCATACAACTCATGATACAAATGTTCTTCTACCCATTTACGTGCATCAAACTAGGTCCATCACTAAATCTCTGAGAAAACTCATCCTCATGATTTTAAGCCATGCTTCGACATTATCCAAGGTCAAGCACTCTATCATCATGCACCATTCTCACAACAACTTCAAAAAGAGGTCCGACAACAATGGAACCAAAATGTAGTCTCTATTATCACTGCTTGTTTTTAACAACCAATCCCAAGCATGCCGACATATCATCTAGATTAGTCTGGAGCTCACCCGAGGCATGCAAGGCACCGAGTCCCTCCTTTATGTGAGCTTCATGAGAATTCTCTTCTTAACATGAGGATGTAATATAACTAGAAAATAAGTGCATTCATTCATGGAATTTAAGATATAAGCATTAACTCCTAACCTAATGCATTCCAAGCATAGATTAACATGATCAACTAAATGAAAGTAGAATCAACCCATGAATATCATCAAGAAAACCCATAACACACACATGAACATAAGGAAAAACACAGATCAAGATCCATCACATGAGTGTTTTAGAATCACTTCATTATATTTATAAGCCAAAATATGGTAGCCAAGATTACATCAAGAGAGTTCCATTTTGGAAATGTTCACACTAGCAGAGCTTACTTTACATCACAGAGCTCTCACCATTACACATTTCACCTCTCTCTCCTACTCCCTATCTATCCTTACTTATCTCTCTCTTCTTTCTCTAGAAAACCATCATACTCATAGAATAATCATCCTCCTTCCATCTTAACCACTCATCATCACTCTGTGAAATCCTGATGGAATCCTTTCATCATTTCTCTACCACTACCTAGGAATATGCCAGTGTCACCATGCATTTCCCTCAATCAAGTGCCTTCTAGTATGCATGTGCTAGCTAATCCTTAACAACCTCGACTCCTTATCCTTTCATGATAACCATATTGATGCCTTGGAATATCCTTTCCTTGATCACAAGTCTCCATAGCTTATCCACATATGTATCTTGGTCACTTTTTCCATTTCGCTCCCTATGTGTCTTTTCCTGTTGTCCAAAACTTACTAAGTCCCAAACTCCATTCTTCACACCTTGGTACTTAGACGCATGAGCCTTCATGCCTCTCAAGAATTACTTATGTGTGTGCCTTCATGCCCCTTGACCCCTTGCATGTACCACAAGGCTTCACGCCTTAGGTATCAATTAATATATTTGGTGACTCTCAAATAGTTGTGAACCAAGTTCATTGTATATACTAGTATCATAATGAGATACTTCAAAAGTATAAACACCATGTTGACATGCTTTTGACTACCTATGAAAATCATGAACTTCAAACCACCCCTGCGTTCCACTAATAAACCGTGAATACCATGGCCTATCTTGATTCTCAAATCCCCACTTCACCCTCGACTCAAAAATATTTTCACAGTATCTAAAGGTTGTAATCACCTTCTTATCTATTCAAGATACATTAACTTTGTAGGAAACATTGAAACTGACCCACACGACCTTTGGTATAAGTAGTTTATTGACTACCTTTCCCTTTCAATTATGCCTCCATATCTTACTCACAATGGACAATGAGCCTTTATCAAAAGTGTCTCTCGCTATGTCATCATGGGTGGTCTTCTCTATAAATACAACATTGACGGTATCCTCTTACGATGCCTTAAATTTATCAAGGAAGTTCACAATGGGATTTATGGGGGTCACTTCAGCGGCTTAGCTGTCACTAAGAACATACTTCGCCTTGGCTATTACTGGCCAACCCTAAAATGTGATTGTTGTGACTATGTCAAGTGTTTTTTGAAGTTTCAACAACATACTAATCTTCATCACACCCCTAGTGATGCCTTACAGGTCGCACGAGACCTTTGGCCTTTCTCTCAATGTGGTTTAGATCTTTTAGGAGAGATTAACTCTCATTCTTCCCAATGCCATTAATGGATTATTATTGCTCTTGAATATTTCACTAAATGGGTGGTGAGGCCATACCTCTCATTTCTAAAAATATGAGAAAATATGTGAATTCATCAACCATCACATCATTTTCACTTTGGTGTTCCTCACCGCCTTATCACTCATAACAGAAAATAATAAAAAAAAACCCTATGGAAACTCTATAATGACTTTGGCATTCAACTAAGTTTTCTTCACCTTATTATCCTCAAACAAATGACCAAGCTGAATCGACTAATAAAACCTAAAAAAATTATTATGAAAGTGGTTAATGATACTTGGTAAGGATTGGCACACACGCATTCCTTTTACCTTATGGGCTTATCGCACTAGTATTTACACTTCAACCGCTGCCACACCTTTCTCTTTGGTCTACTGCATACAAAGGTTGTCTTGCCTCTCAAAGCCTAAATTCCATATCTTTAGATATCGATCAAATATATGCTCAATGATGATGATTTTTTCTAGGACCATTTGGCACAACTTGAGCTATTAGATGAATGTCGTCTAAATGCTCTTAATCACCTTCAAATCTACCAAAAATGTATCAAATGTGCCTATGATAAATGTGTCCAAGAACAAACCTTCAAGGTCGGTGACCTCGTCTTGAAGGAAAATCAACATGTAACAAAAAAGCAGAAAAATTAAATAGGGAAAGTTTTCTCCTAATTGGCTTGGACCCTATATTGTTACTCATGCCTATGGATCAGGTGTTTATTGTTTATCTTCACTTGAAGGTAAACCCGAACCTGATCCCCTCAATGCCTTGCATCTTCAACCATTCTATTATTGAATCAAGTCCTATATCACCTTCTATCTATTAAAAACTCATCCCTTGAGCAACATTCACCTTCCATTTACCTATTTTAAGGATCAACGACTAAACAAGAATCATGTGATTACTCGTTACCTTTTAGCCTTATCTTCAATATGAGTACCATGAATCTACTCATGGCATGATTCTCATGGATACTTTTCATCCTTTTTAGGATGGAATCCCATGGTCATTCATCACTTAAAACTTCTCTTTCATATCTAACCTCTGTGTCTTTATGGTTTTGTCTTTATAAAAGAAACCTATACTCCTTTATAGTCTTGTCCATGACCTAAAAGCCCAATTTTGTTTTTCAAAATTAATATATGAGATTTTCAAAATAAAAATCCTTGAGTCAAACTTATTTCAAATATATGAATCCCTCAAAAGGACATCTATCTTTCCATCTTAGTTTTATAAATAGGTTGTTCCTCGAAGGAAAACTATGCAAAGCTAGCCCTAATGTACATAGTCTATCTAAAAAGAATACTATTTCGTAAGAATACAATAAAAATATTCGAAGCTTCCCACATTGTTCAGCTTCACAAATACTTCAAGGATATATTGTATTCATCCCACATAGAATTCCTACATCGATGGATCTATAAAAAAAATCAAAAAGAAAAAAAAGATAACTTTTTCATCATGGACTTTCCTATTTTGGTTTTGGGTATCTTACAAAGAGGCATGTTGTCTCACACAAAGCTTACGCTAAAACAACCCATTTCACCTCACCGTCTTTCCTTTCCAATATTCTACCTACTCAAGGGATGTGTCACAAATGTGAAATTTTGTGAACATGTGACTTTCTTCACCCTTAACAATCAATCATATGCAATGATTTTAGGGTCTTACGTTCATAAGCCAATCTTTGGTGTGATATACTCATAATGGTTCTTACAAATTAGGTATATTTTTGTCTCTTCTTACTATTCACCTCTTTTATTACTTATTGATCCTCTTTCACATGACCAGACCTTCGAAACCTACATTCTAGGAATTCCTCTCCCACCAAAATCACCCACACCTATTCAACCTAGACGACAACCATAACTATTCAACCTATACTCAACCATGCCTAAATGACCTAGAATAAATCATGCCTAAAACATACCTGACCTATTTATATCCCTTATCATATTCTTCCCTATATTATGGAGATACTACATTGTCTTGATGCTCCTTTTTTCCGGGCTATATAGGTAGCACTCTGAGGGCATGGGGCCCTTGGAGGTTAGCTTGACCACTTTTACCCCTAACCAATTTTCCCCTTTACATTCACATTCTACCCTAGTTAGTTTCCATTTACACAAAAAATTAGAAATTAATATATCATAAAAACATACATACCTACAATTTTATCACCATGACCATATTCTACTTAAATCATTTCATATTTCCATGATATTAATTACTTGGAAATTTAACCACAACATACATATAATACATTATTTCCATAAGATTAGTAACTTGGAAATTACCTAGACTCCACCATGCCTATACCTGACCAAACCATACCTATACCTGACTCCACCATGCCTATACGACCAAACCATACATATACTCAATTCCACCATGCCTATACCGATTCCACTATGTACCTATACCTATCGACCAAACCATACCTATACTATGGCACCACGCACGAAGCCTTTTTCTACCTAACCCAAAGTTGACCTTGACCTTACACCTCACCCTCATGACCTTATTACCTATCACCCAACCTCAATCAATTGGGGCATGTTTTTTCCCCTACCATGGCCTTACCTACGACCTTACCTAAATCACCCAACCCAACCTCACTCATTGTGACACTTCGAATTCATTTACTTGTTATACCTTGCGATGTTGCTACTCATGTTGTTCAGCCTAATGACCTTACCTTTCCTAATGTCATGTTGTTTATCCCGACCTAACCTTTGGTGCCTTGGAACAAACCTATTGCCCATTCCAACACCTTGCCTAGTTGTGTTTCAGGACCATATCCTATACCTTGGATACCTAAACCACTTCAACCTTGTTTGGATAAACCTATCAACCTTTGATGATGTAGAGTTTGTAAGCTCTTCAACCTGGTACCTTATCGCATTCTATATGTGTGTGCGTTAGACTGCCACTACCTATTACCCAACTGAAATCACCCTTACCTACACCCAACATACCCTTGTTTTCATCACTTACCCATTTATCAAACCACTCACCGACTGTTTAACACCTCATCAGTTCCTAGTTTGAGGGGATCACCTCCACCCACACTTAGGGAAACCTAACCTTCACTCATACCTAGAGCACCAAATTCCTATTTTGTGGTGTCACTTATCAATACAAGCTACATGACAAAAAGGGGAAAATGTAGACACCAAATTTGGGTCACACTCCCCTTGGTCCCCTTCAATTAATTAACGTAACACATTTAACTAATCATGACCCCTTCATCCCATATTAATATTCATCCTCACATTATTAATTAATTAATTAGTTAATTTTAACCTCACATCTCCACCTCATCATTACACCTCACCCTGGACCCATTCCAGAGGCATTTAACTCATAATGACCAAGTCATCACTCTCAGAAATGAGTCATCACTCCCAGTGTTGAGTCACTACTTGACCTAACTAACTAAGAATTCTTCCTAAACCTAACTAGACTTCTTCTAAGATCTTCCTACCTTCTCTCACATAAACTCTACTTCCTAAGCGGACCCAACAATCAAAATCATGCCAAAAATAGTAAATATTAGGCTATTTTTGGTAACTTGGACTATTTCACCCTAACCGACGCTGGTTTATCCTCACCGACATCAGTCACCTAAACTACCATCGGTTCCTTTATATATAATTTTACAACCCTTTACCCAAGTTGGTCATTCAGTTATTGGAGCCTTATTGCATTCAAGCGTGAATCTTCAAGCCCTCCTACATCTAGATGATGAACACACACAACCACAATGCAAGACAAGTAGCTGGTTCTCCTTCCGAGCATTGGAATACTCATGGGAGCACACAGGTTGTACTGCCATGACATTGGACTCAAGAACCTCTTCTCCGATCAACCATCAACCATCTCAACTCACAGGATCTACAAAATACCAAGTAAGTACTGTGATTTTAATCATTCATGCTTATCCCATTGTAGATCTCTTTCTTCTTTCAGTATTTTATTTCTTCTATTATCAAGTACATCATCTTATTCCCACCAACCCACTATTGACCACCCTAATAAATTTTACCCTTATAAACCTCCTTCTTAGTTTTCACGAGTCTTCCCATCCATATTACAACCCAAACCACACTACTCTCACTCTCTGTGCAATCACAAGGGAGCCTAAAAACCCATTTTAATAATCCATTACATATTTCCTTTATCGATGTCGATTCCCTAACCACCATCGTTTAGTACCCATACCAACATCGGTCACCAAATTGATATTGGTCTCGTGTCATTTTATATTCTCAGACCAACAAGCTTCCAACTCACCCAAAACCAACCCTGACCTCAACCATTCAACCCTGACCCTTACTAGACCTTTGAGAGACTTTTCTGATCTGAAAAACCCTGGTTCTAATTAGATTTAATGTTATTTTGATATCTAGCATAAAATATAGTGTATTGTGTGTATGAGAAACCTAAATCATTACATTACAATATGAATTATTTATTTCATTTTTATTCACATTGAATTGTTATTAAATAGTGGATATAACATACGCTAGGCAAAGTCCACTTACATATGCTATTTAGTACTCTTTTGTGGTCTTGCTTTTCATCGATAGGTAGTCCTTCCTAGGCAAAAAGGAGTTCTCTATGATCAACTTGAATAACGTCAACAACAAGCACATTCTACCTTCCACCTTCGCCTCACAAAAAAGTATTATTCCTTAACCATTTACCTTCTATCTCTTTCATCCTGAAAGCGTATAAATTATTGGTGAAACAAAAGGTTTGACCTTATTGTGTCCACAAAGGAATTGGATAGTGTGTCAAAATATATTCTTAGCACATCGTCTCTTGTGAATGGTTTGACATGGACGCAAACATCAATTTTTAGAAGATTGATGAATATGGAATAAGGTATGATCGAAATGACCTGGGGCCAAAGAAAGATTGGTTCTAATTGATAGAAGAAGATGAGTCAAGAGATAAAGTAGAGGTGGATTGAGATGTATCATGAGTGGAAGAAGACATAGCTTTGAAATAGCTTAGTATAGGTTTGCCTAGAAGATGACATAGTGCGGGTAGACCCATAGGACCAGTCATCCATATAGGGTATTGCGATGTAGGGATCGACGTGGATGATTGATTAGAAAATTTTGAGTTACACATATCTTCAATGGAGGTAGATTTCCTTGGAGGTGATCGATAAATGGGTCCTACAAAGAAAGGGAGGACCGCGACTCAAGAGTCAAATTAGATGTTTGATGGGGAGAATTTGTGGATACACAAATCCTAAGAGGAGGAGAATGTCATTTAGGTGACTAATTATTCCTTAGAAGAAATTTGATTGAATGAAGCTCAAGAGACTGAGAAGAATCTTAAAGATAGTTTGGATTAGAATCAAGAGGATATTAAGAGGAATTATAAGAATAATTTGGATTGGGATCATTAGGAGATTGAGAGGAATTAGAAGAATAATTTGGATTGGAAGCCTTAGAATCACACCACCGACTATGAGATGAAGGTGGGGAAAGGGGTAACTGAATGGGTTCTCTAGCATGAAGAACCAAACAAGGTTTAGTCATGATGGGCATCCTTTGATGGGAATGCCAAAATCTAGGTTCCTTATTTTCGTAAGTATGAGGAACCATGCGATAATCAGTCATTATTGGTATTGTTGAGTAAAAATTCCTAGACTTATATGGTGATTGAAATCCTTCATGGTGAAGAAATTTCTATGTCAATTCAAGTAGCATAACGACAACCAACTAGACATTTTACAAATATGGGCCCTAGGACAAACCAAACAACATAATGACGTCAAATCACCACAAAGAATGGTAATGAATCTAAAGGATTAATATGAACCAAGGATACCAAAGAATAACGAATGACACACTAATCATAGTATTATATAACAAGAAGTATCTAGGACAAGAAAACTACGTACAAGACTATAATCTAATCAAAAAAATAGTATACTCCCTACGTTTTCCAAGATAGGTGTAGTGTAAATAGTGACAACACAATATCACCACTTAGGTCAAGTTTAAATAAACAAGACCTAAATACTAAGAAAGTGTTAACGTGATCCCCCAACAAGGTATACTAAAACCAGTTTTGGACATAAACAAAGTCTAATTCTTTGAAAATGAAAGTTAGTAATGCGAGCAACATAACAACACTATTTGGACACGTGAATCATGCTTTGTGATGAAAGCAAGATTTTTAGTATCAAAATAATGTTATCACGATGTGAACAACGTAACCTCAACACTCTCAAAAACTCAAGGCAATGTTAGGATAAAAACTAAGCCTAAGTATATCAAGAAGTTATTACTTATGCAAGCAACATAACAATACAATATGAGACTTAGATCAAGTTTCACAATGGAAACAAGACGTAAGTATCACAATTGTATGGCTATAATGTGGGCAACGTAACAACTCAAAGGAATTCAATGATGAAATAACCTAACTACAATGATAATGAGTCTCAATATGGGTGTGAGACAAAGGGCCTACTAGAACATGAAGATGTACCATTCACACTTTCAACACTTGCATTCCGACATTGCAACCTAGTCATGCAAGTAGACTAAAAAAGTGGTGGACATGATTATTTCTAGTGGTATCCATGTATGTTGTTTTCTTTTGTCCCAAAATGGGAAACAAGAAAACAAAGGAGTAGACCAAGTGGTGATGAAACAAACTAAGCGTAACTTTGACAAAGTTTCACCTTTACCTTAGGAAAGTGAAAAACTAGGACAAAGTAACACGTCATAGGTCTCATGATGAAATAACTCACGGTTTCAAATTTAATGAAGTCTCCCCTTGTTTGAATAACAAGGTTTTGACTCCAACAAAGTTGTCACATTGTGAGAGATATTTAGTACATGATAGATTAAGTCAAAATGGCTCCAAGCCACAAGCTTCCTATTGGTTCTCTCTCTAGGTGTCACAAACTACCTCTATAAGTGCAATTTTCCAAGAAAGTCACATTGACTAAATCTTAGAGTATCCCAAATTTACTTTACCCCCTTTAATACAATGAGCAAGAAATTGCATTGGTTGTATTTTCACGGGGTCGGATGAAGATAGTCTTGACTCTAATCTCTCAAGGCGTACTAATCAATTGGGTAGTGGAGCACTTTCCCATTTCATTCACAAGGTTCCCTCTTGCATGAACTACTTTGGGGTTCCTAGGAGCATCCCTCTTGTTATCTTAAGGCTTATGCCAAAGGAAATTCCTCCTAGTTCAAAGCAAGATGAGTCGTAGCTATTAACCAAAACTCCTGCATATACAATGTTTTGCAAATTGGTGTGTTTTTTATCTTTTGAATTAAGAAATTTGGTTTAAACCACCATTTGGCAACTTGCAACACACATGTAGTTAGATTTTTGTTAAGATTCTCCTTTTTTGGTAAGTGTTAGGTCCTACACACCAATAGTTAGTATTTTCAAAAGATCTACAATATCATAGAAAGAGATTAAGTGTTGTTTTTGTTTCTCAAGATCATCTATGGATGCATAGAAGAGAATACACAACAAACAACCCAACTAGATAACAATAAAAAAACTTGTAAATCAAAGAACTACCACAATTCTTATAAAGTTCATTCCCAATTAATCCAAGTGTTTTTAAGTGAATGAAAACTAAGGTTGCTTTTGATTCTCAAGGTCACACAATGGTGCAAGAGAAGAGCATACACAAGCCTTAGTTTTGTTGTTTACTAAATGAAAATAAAATCAAAGGATCATACAAATGCCAAATGAAAAGTTCATTCCCTTAAGCATAAAAAATGAATAATGAAGTTTCCCACTTACTCTAATGTTAGAAAAATAAGGTTTAAAACTACTTTTGATTCTCAAGATCACACAATGGTGCAAGATAATAGCATACACAAGCTTTATCCCAAACTCATACAAAGCATGGAAACACAAACACTCATTAAAGCATTAGACATGTTAGAAAATGACTAGTTTTATAAAAAATGAAAACCCTAAATTTTTGGTAACTCTAAATCCTAAATTTATGTTATCATTGTGTATTTCACTTCAATACCTTTCCAACGCAAAAAAATGGATTCGTTTCAAGGTCGGGAGCAAAATTTATGGCCTCCAGAAGATAGGTTATGCATACGGTGTAACACTAATGCGCCCTTGTTAACACCAACTCGCCCATTTTAAAACCGCCTTGCCCTTTTAACACCAACACACCCATTTTAACACTAGTACGCCCTTGTAAAAAAACACAAACAATTTAATGCCAGCAAGCCCATAGAGACACCATCGTGCACTTTCTAACGCACGTGCGTTCACAGTCACACCAATGCGTCCTTTCCCGTAGGTTGTCAAAAATTGAATTTTGACAAGAAAAGTCTCAAAACCTAAAAATTAGAAATCGATCCAATTTTCATAGCACTTTACCTCCCTTGATCCTACAAAGAACATAAAAACAAAGCAACTACAACTAATCTAGCTAAGAAACCTCATAATTATCAAAACTAATGCAAAAGAGGGTTAGTAAAATCAAAAATTGAAACTATTCTTAAAATATTTGAAACTAATCTAGAAAAATTGAAACTAATCCAGAAAACATAGAACTAATCTAGAAATATTAAAACTAACCTAGAAATCTTGAAACTAATCTAGAAAACTTGAAACTAATCTAGAAAGCTTAAAACTAAAAATTTGAAACTAAGTTAAAAAGCTTAAAAATGAATGCAATGGGGTTTGAGTCCCATCAGTGTGCAAATGATAAAACCCCAAACTTTTGCAATATGAATAACTAATGAAGGCTAACACCACAATAGCTCTAGAGCCAAGCTTAAGCTTAAGAGTGAAACATCATGAGCAAAGCTTAAAAACATGCATCAATGGAAACTAAATGAAATTAAACACTTAATATATAAGCATCCTTTCTATGTGTGATGATTACTAATTAATATAGCCCCGACACAAGTGGTGAGAGTAAGGCTCTTAATCATATCTCTTATATGATATACTAATCAAAGTATGGTGTAAAGTTGGAAGGTAGGTGCTTAGTCCTTTTATAGTTTTCTATTTGAGGAAAACTTGCATCTTGGTGCATGTGGGACTAAAAAGATAAAGTAGATTAAGGCTTGTTAATCTTGATTAGTGAATTAACAAGTGATTAGCATGTGAGGTGCCTTAATTGACCAATTAGGACCAATTAAGAGGCTAGGATAAGATTTTGAAGCCTTTTGAGATGTCTTGGAGGGAAATGGGGTGATTTTGAATGGTTGGAAGAGGGGTATTAACCAATAATAGGGTTTATTGATCAAAAACAAGGGTAAATAAGATTAATTAGCTAATAATCACTAATTGTTTACTCGAAAGAGGATTATAACTAATGATGTGTCATCAATTGGCATCTGAAATGTGATAGAGGTTAGTTAATCAATAAAGCGTCGTTAATTAACCAAAATAGAGGGAAACATTAGTTAATTAGTGGAAATCACTAATTATAATGGAAATGGTATGAATGAGAGTGATTAGTGTTGTTGGGGTTAGCACAAGGTTGTACGAGATAATATAGCAGATCTAAACATACATGTAATGAAAGTGAATATTCTACCGGAAGAATTATACAAAACAAGAGATATAAATCAACACCAGATTTAACATGGTTCACCCATGCATGGGCTACATCCACCAAGAAACAAGCCAATCTACTATCCAAAGCTTTGATAAGATATATAATTGAAGATTTACAATATTTCACACCTCTTAGATGTAAATAATTTATTTCACTCACGCTTTTACTTCTTCTCCAAGAATTCTCTCTCTCACAATTATTCCCACAATAACCATCAAATTTTGTAAGTTATTCTTGATTCTTACTTCTAAACCCTATCTTTCATGCTTATATAGGCATATACAAACTTACTTAGCCATGCACTTACAATCAATAGATCTTTTACTAAAAATAGATCTAAAGAGTTAATTAAAACACCCACACAGGTAATTGATGCCGATTAGCCCCTAAGCGATGTCGGTTCCTCCTTTCTGACCGATGCCGATGTCCCTCCATAACCGATGTTAGTTACTATATTTTCTAGCAAGTTTCATATTGCATGCTAATCCAAAGTAATTGAGCTCCACAACTCAATAATATTCCACTTGGAGATTAATTACTGCACCATATCTATACATTGTCATTCTTAGATCCTTAGCTTTCATTTCTTCTCTTCAAGTCTCAAACTCGAAGACCAACAGAAGTGGAGTGTAGCTCCAACTTCTCCTTTGCTAATGGCTTCATTAGCATATCCATGCAAGGTTTTCACTCATATGAATCTTTTCCAGATTCAATTGCCCATCCTCTAATACTTGCCATATGAAGTGATACCTCAATTGAATGTGTTTTATTCTTGAATGAAATGTTGAGTTCTTTGCCAAATGAATTACACTCTGACTGTCACTAAATAATTTGTAATCATCTTGATCCTTTCCCAACTCTTTCATGAACCTACTCATCCATATCATCTCCTTGCTAGCCTCTGTAGCTGCAACATACTCTACCTCATGTAGTAGACAAAGCCACAACCTTTGTAATCTTGAAATCTAGCTAATTTCCATCCCACCTACTATGAAAATATATCTAGTAGTGCTCCTCCTACCATCCATATCTCCAGCCATATCCGAATCAACATAGCCACATAATGAAATATCAAACCTCCATAGCATAACTACATGCTAGATGTCCCTTTCAAATACTTGAGTATCCATTGGACTACTTTCCAATGCTCTTTACTTGGATTAGCCATATATCTACTCATAACTCCCACTACTGTGTAATGTCTGGTCTAGTACAAACCATAACATACATGAGACTCCCAATTGTTGAAGCATATGGCACTCATGTCATGTATTTGACCTCCTCATGTGATGAAGGACATTGATCTTTTCTCAATTTGAAGTGTCCAACCATAGGTGTACTAACAGGTTTTGCATTATGCATCTTGAACCTTTCTAACACATATATATATAGATATAATCCTATATGAGATAAATATAATTTCTTGACAAATACAATTTCTTGTTCTTCTCTGTGTATTTGCATATCAAGGATTCTTTTACAACTCCTAAATCCTTCATAGAAAATGTGTGAGCTAGCTTTCCCTTAAGCTCACCAATGTCTGCATACTAGATCTTGTAATAAGCATATCATCCACATATAGTAACAAAATAATATAGCTCCCATTTTTAAGCTTCTTGAAATAAACACAATGGTTAGATTCACATCTCAAGTAACCATGCTCATGCATAAAACTATCAAACCTCATGTACCATTTCCTTGGAGCTTTCTTGAGCCCATATAGGATCTTTTTCAACTGCACACTAATTTCTCCTTACCCTTGACTTCATACCCAAGCGGACTGCTGCATATAAATCTCTTCATCCAAATCACCATGAAGGAAATCCATCTTCACATCTAGTTTCTCTAAATGAAAATCCTCTATTGTAACTAAACTCAATATAGTACGAATAGAAGTCATCTTTACAACATGAGAAAATATTTCACCAAAGTCAATACCTACTTTCTATGCAAATTCCTTTACTACAAGCCTTTCCTTATACCTTTTCTATCCACCCTCTTCTTCCTTGATCTTGTAAACCCACTTGTTCTGCAATGTCCTCTTACCTACTGGTAACTTAACCAAATCCCAAGTCTGGTTCTGTTCCAAGGAGTCCATCTCCTCATCCATGCCATGCTCCCACTAGATGTGGGTCTCATCCTACATTGCTTCTTCAAAAAAATTCTTGGTTCACCATTATCAATCAATAATAAATAAAATAAAGAAGGTGTAAATCTTTCTGGAGGTTTACTTACCCTTTGTGACCTTCTCACAAGAGTTTGGGGTACAGAGGCTCATTTTGGACCTCTGGACATTTGTATCCAAATATGTTAGTGATGACGACGTCGGTCACTGTAACCGACATCAGTTTTGCTAACCGATGCCTATTTGGTCTCTCTGTAATCGATATCGATTCTGGTTGACCAATGTCGGTCAAGGGTCAATGACACCGATTCTTGTGTAACCTGTCTAGTATTATTTTTAAATCTGAGAGTTCATTTTCATTCACAAAATTCTCAACGGTTCATCCTTGGGTACCAAAATTTGATCCCTATACATTCTCTTTTCATTCCATTCAATATCACGACTCCTAATAATTTTAGAATTCTCTAAATCCCAAAAAGCAAAATCCAAAATCACTAGATCCATAACCAATGAAAGTGCATCTCTTGGATTTTGCATCCAACTTTTCTATTTTCCTTATCAATATGCACAAAATCTTATGAACAAAAAAATTTAAGAAAAGAAAGATCTACCTCTTTTTCGGTCCAAGATTCCTCTAGTATTCCTCCATCTAGTGAACTTGAAGGCCCATGTTAATCAAATAAACCATTGTATCAACTACTTCTACCCAAAACTGTAAAGACAATCCAAAATGTATCCTCATACTTCTAGCACGTTCCATGATTGTCCTATTCATTATTTTCACAACACCATTCTCTTGTGGTGTTCTTGGAACCATTCTTTCTCTACGTATCCCATTCAATGAACAATAATAATTAAAAGTTGCTACAATATTCACCACCATTTTAGATCTAAGGAACTTTAACTTTGAATTTGATTCATTCTCAACAAGGGATTTCCATCTTTTAAAAGTTTCAAAAACATCAGATTTATGTTTAATACAATAAACCCATACCTTTCTTGTAGCATCATCAATGAAAGTAACATAATCTTTGGGATCCTCCATGAGAAGCTACTTGAGCTTGGTCCCCACACATATGAGTGTACAAGCTCCAATTTTGCTCCTTCTTAGTTTCCCCAACTTTGAGAAATATCACTCTCTTTTCTTTCCAAAGACACAATGCTCACAGAAATCAAGATCTAAATCTTTCAAATATGATAACTTACCCTTAGCCTTTAAGATATGCATTCCTTTTTGACTCATATGGCCCAACCGATTATGCCACATGCATGCATCTGAATTTAAAGTAGATAATGTAGAAAAGGAATTAGTAACATAGGTAGATAAATATAACATTCCTACCTTCTTACCTCTTGCCACAAAAAAACACCCTTGGTGACTTTCCAAGAGTTTCTCTGTGAATGTAACCATGTAACCAAATTCACCTAGTTTCCTTATAGAAATAAGATTCCTCTTGAGGCTTGGCACATGCCTCACATATTTCAATATCCATGTATTTCCATTTTGTAATTTTAGATGAACTTCCCCTTTACCAGTAATACTGCAAGGTTCATCATCACCCAAATAAACATGTCCAAAATTTCCCTGGACATAATTTCTGAAATAACCCTTATTAGGGGTTGCATGGAAAGAAGCTCCTAAATCTAAAACCCATGATTCAATTCTATTATCTAAAGAAAGAATAAGAGCATCTTACATTACCTCTCTTTACAATAATATTTGCTTCTTTATTTTTTTGGTTGTTGGTTCTCTTTATCCTTTGACCAACAATCTTTCTTTGCATGTCCTTTCTTTCCACATTTCCAACAAGTAATTCCCTTACCTCTAGATTTAGATCTGCTATCCCTTGAATTTGATTTCCCATTACTCTTACTCTTGGATCTCTCCTTCTACCTACCCCTACTTTCTACATTCAAAGCATTCCAGATGATGATGATTCCTCTGTACTCTTCCTGTGAATTTCTTCATTCAAGATTATACTAACCACATCATCAAACTTCAAAATATTATTAGTATATGTTGTATTACTAACAACCATTACTAAGTTATCCCAACTATCAGGAAAATAACATAAGAATAAAAGTGCTTTCACTTCATCATCAAATGGTATATCAACTGATTTTAACTGATTTACAATAGATCGAAATCATTCAAATGACTAGATGCAGATCCACCTTCATGCATCTTAGAACTAAATAGTTTCTTCATCAAATAAAATTTATTTGAAGCATTAGGTTTTTCATATAAATTAGCAAGAGATTTCATTAACCCTACCACTGTAGAAGTCGCTTCTATAATATTAGAAGCCATGGATGCTTTGCCAGGCTCAATCTTATAGATCCCAAAGCCTTTCTATCAAGAATCTTCCATTCTTCATCAGTCATCTTCATAGGTCTAGACTTCTCATCCAACGGTAAATATAAATCTCTTTGATATAGATAATCCTCAATATGTATCTTCCATAATTTATAATTTCATCCATTAAACTTCTCTACCTTGTATTGTTTTCTTCTACCATTGTTGTAGCTCCCACTCAATAAGAAAACCCTTTGTGAGTAAATTTCAACACAAAACCCTCAAACAAAGCTCTGATACTAGTTGTTGGGGTTAACACAAGGTTGTATAGATAATATATTAGATCTAAACATACATGAAATGAAAGTGAATATTTTACTAGAAGAATTATACAAAACAAGAGATATAAATCAACACATTTAACGTGGTTCACCCTAGTGTGGGCTACTTCCACCAAGAAACAAGCCAAACTATTATCCAAAGCTTTGACAAGATATATAATTGAAGATTTACAATCTTCACACCTCTCGAGATGTACAATACTTTCTTTTACTCAAGATTTTTCTTTTTCTCTAAGAATTCTCTCTCTCATAATTATTCTCACAATAATCATCAACTTTTGCAAGTTCTTCTTAATTCTTACTTCTAAACCCTATATTTCATGATTATATAGGTGTATACAAACTTAGGGCACTTAGCCATGCAATTACAATCAATAGATCTACTTTAATACTAAAAATAGATCTAATTCCTATGAGTTAATTAAAACACCCACACACAGGTAACCGACGCCGATTAGCCCTAACCGATGTCGATTCCTCCTTTCCTAACCGATGCTTTGGTCATAGGTGACCGATTCCGATCCCTCCATAACCAATGTTGGTTACTGTATTTTCCAGCAAGTTTCATATTACATGCTAATCTGAAGTAATTGAGCTCCACAACTCAACAATATCCCACTTGGAGATTAATTACTGCACCATACCTATATAATGTCATTCTTGGATCCTTCCTTAGCTTTGTTTCTTCCTCTTCAAGTCTCAAACTCAAAGACCAACAAAAGTGGAGTGTAGCTCCAACTTCTCCTTTGCTAATGGCTTCATTAGCATATCCACATGGTTTTCACTCATATGAATCTTTTCCATTCAACGAAAGACATGTCTAATAAAGGTTTGGTAATATGAGATTGAGGATGCCCCCTTTTCATACAAATGCTAGTGAGGGCCGACAAGGGTGGAGGTGTTGATGATATCGATGATGGCTTAGGATGGTCTTCTTCTGGGAGAAGATCATCGACGAGGAAGAGTCATTGGATTATGGCTTTAAGTGCTTTACAACTCTCCATGCTTTATGACATGGGCTTATTTAGTAGGCACATGTTTTGTTCTCGATCGTACTAGAATGGTTTCCGTGTATGTGGATTGGGTGTTTTGATTGGTGGTAATGTGATAAGAGAAGCTTGTATGAGCCTCTTGAGGATGTTGATGTAAGTCCCTTTTGGAGGATTTGGATTAATGAATTTTGATTTTGATTTTGATTTACGAGAATGCTTGGTAGGATGCATCTTATGTTTGGATGGGGGTGGATTCATAGATGTTGTATGGTGTTGTGGGGTTTATAAGAGAGATGATATGACCCATGAAGGGGATAGGATGTGGGATTGATAAAATTGGATGATGGATGAGGTCCTAAAATGGATGAGGGACTGGTTATAGATGAGATAGGGTAGACCTTTGTCGGTGACATGATATTGGGATGGTCTGAGGGATAGAGTAGGCTAGGTTAGCCGAAAGATGGGATATCGGTTAAAGGTCACAAGGTTACCCCGCTTTTAGGGGTAAGAAGGGGTAGAGAAAATGCCTCGAACCAATGTCCGAATACCACTTTGTTATGTCACCGAACTTGTTTTAGGATGATGCTTAAGTACCCACATCATAATCCTAGGAAAATATTGAATGACATTCAACAAATAGGTACTTGTACTAAATGTGGGTAGTCATTTTTCATGTACCCTTAGTATAAATTTCTAATCCCATGCACGCTTAGCCTATCACCCAGCGGGCACTAGGTGATCACTTGAGGCACACGAGGGTGCCGAACCCTCCTTTATATGAGCATTGTGAGAAGGTATTACCATTGATGGAGGATGATTTTCCAAATGAGAATACTTTTTCATAGTTTAGATAAGGAAGAAGAAACATCTAATGGATCCATGTCTTAAATGCATCATAGAGAAAAGTACTAAGCATGCTAAAATAGACTTTTGAACTATGATAGCCATTTAACAAAAGGGTTTACACCCTTAAACATGATATACAAAACAAACCATCATATATATTCATTTAGAGTGATTCTGGTAGCCATATTATAATCAAAAGAGGTCGTCATAGACCATACATATCAAAAGACTAGGACTCATCTCTTACATATCTTCCCTGGTATGATATTCTAGCTATGCCCCCTAGTTCATCCCTTACTACTTTGAATTTAACACCATACGAGAGGCCTATTACATTCCTTATAACACATGGCACTAGTGCTCTAAACCTAGACTGTAACATCATACTCTTGATGAATTCCCTCCTGATCCCACACCTTCTATCTTCATTGAGTTCTATCTTTCTTTCTCCATAACATCTCTATATATAGGTTCAACACCTTTGCCATGCCTTCTCTCTTGAATAGATCATGCCAAGTGCCAATGTGGTCTTCCGATGGTGCATGCTTATCTCGTTGAAAACCATGTACCTTCTATAATGATGTATTCTAAGAATATTCCATGCATGGAATATTCTTTTCTTAACCTCAAGGTTCTAGGTTGGCACCTTATCCACTCAGCATGCCTAGTCAGGTCATGTTTTCCTCAAGTGCCTCTAGAATGCCAAATATGGCTAAGTCCTTTGAACATGATGTCCTGCCTTCCATGCATGCCCCTTCTTAAACCTCTTTGTCCTATGTGCTTATCCCCACACGCCCTTATTCTTATAGGTCCCACTTGATGCACATGCCACTTTGGTACTTAGCTAATATTTCGAGGCCTAACATCACCCCACGCTAAGCATGTTCTCCATCTTCGAAACATCCTACTTCCCAAAGAATAAAGAATGGTGGGACTTAGAAAATTTGAATGAAGAATGAAAGAATGGAAGAATGGAGTAATTAAGAATAGAAGAAAAAAAATCTACTATTATTGCAATAAGGAGTGGGAACTCCTTCCTCATTGTTTCCTTAATCTTCTCCTAGGCATCCACTTCACCTGCACCTGCTTGGAGTAAATAAACCACTAGAGCGCTCACCTCTTCAAATCTCAATTCATTTCCCTTAGCATTCAACGTATCTATAATCCCTTCCAGCTTCTTTCTAATTTTTTCAAGTGCATCCATCTCTTGAGTGACCTAGGGGTACAATTCCTTAAGACGATTTTTAAGCTGAACTTATAAGGTTTGATTGCTTCCATTTTCTTCTCAACTTTGGCTAGGAATTTATCCCGATCTCCCGTTTCCTTTATTTTTCTTGGAATTCTTACATATCCGCCTTAAGTGCAGCAACTAGAATACTTGCTACCCTATCTTTGTCAACGTAGTTATCATATACGGCCTCATAAATTCACACGTGACATGTCTTCTACAACGAAAAGAACTTGGAATACCATGCAACTATCTCCCCAATTTTAGCCTTTATTCCTCATTGGTGCACCAATACTCTCTTGTTGATTCTAGTGCAAGCAAACACCTTTCCATGGTAAGGATGTGGGTTAAGTCTTCTAAGCATTGCAAGGTTGACTCATATTTCTGCTTAGGTGGGGCTAGGTCTGGATGCTTCAAGATAATGACATCTGTAATCATCTCTATATTTTTGTAGACCTCATGCACCTTTTCCTTTTCCTCCCTTAGTTTATACCTTAACTATGCATTGATAAATTCCTCTCCTGCTTTAGATCCTTGCTCTTCTCAATGATCTCTTCATTCTTCTTCTCCAGTTCCTCCTCCAAAACCCTTACTCTATCATTCCTCCTAAAGAGTCTTGCCTTAACTCCACGATACAACTTGTTGAGTGCATTATAGACTTTCCCATCGGATAACTATTGAGTATTTATCAGGGGTTCAACTCCTTGGTCTCTCGGTACCTTCATCAACACCCCTTTACTAACCTTGAACTTGGGCTCATCAATATGGGACTTAAAATCCCAAGATAACATCTTCCTCGTATGTGGGTATGTGCCTTCTTGTTTGAATGAATACTATGCAAGGAGTTGGTCTGTAGGCACAATACTTTGAAAGTGCATGTGTAGTACCTTACTTGGATCATTAATGTAACCAATTCCTTACTCTGCACCACTACCACTCTCTTCCTCCATGCACACACTACCTTTAGAAAGCTTACTTTTCATTTGGGATATCTCCACCCATGCTCCCATACTCCTTTCCTAAAATCTCCTCTCTATATATCTTTGAGCACTTCATCAGCATTGTGCTCGACCTCCTACTCCACCAATTCTTTTATTATGCCCGCTACTTCCTTTTCGTGGCCTCCTCTATTTGCTCTTAGTGAGGCTTGGGATCTTTTGATCCTTAGTGTTTACCTCCTCACTTCCCCCTTGTCATGAGCATCTCCTTCTCATTCGAGTCATGTACATCATCGTACATAAGATAGTCCTGAGCCTCTTCATGCTCATCATCATCCTTCTCACCTTTGTAGGCTTCTAGGCTCTCTGTTCCTTCTGAGTCCACCTCCTCCACTACCTTTTACTTCTTCCTAATTGGTGACTCTAGTATAGGGGATTCTTCCTTCTCATCTTCTTAGTAGGTGAATCCTTCCTTGGAGACTCTTCTTTTGTAGGGGGATCTTCTTGCTCTAGTGCCTCTTCCTTAGGTGTCTTTTCTTTTCCTTAATGGGGACTTCTTCCTTCAAGTATATGTGCTGGCACTCTTAACCGACTGACTCCTACGCAATAGCATTGTGATTGCACTATTTGTACACTCGGTGCCTTCTTCTCTATGGTGCCTCTCTCTCTCTCCCTCTTCCTCGATGTGACCTTGTTCCTCAATGGGGTCTTTGGGGATGGATACATCATTCTCCATATAGGTTACATTTCTCATACTTGGGCCTAATGTGTAGGTAAACCTTTGTTGTGGTCCTTCCAGCAATTGGTAGTGTCACAAGTTTTATCATATGCACCTCATGGGAGACATACTTCTCCACATAAGCACACTTCTTGGGGTATAATAGCTTTCTATGCAGCTCGCGGTGGTCTTAGTCCACCTCGTTGAGGTCAAACCTTAGTATTTTGGCCTCCTTGAAGCGATTTATCCCTTCTTGGAAATATTGTGCAGTGAAGGAGAATGATAGTTTACACCATGGGATCTTGGTCCCTTCTAACAGAGTGAACCTGCCAATGCAAAAGTGCTGGTATACAACAAACTCAACTTCTCCTTGAACTAGCCTTGATAATTTTTGGCATCCTCCACTTAGCCCCAAACATCATGCACATTCACTTATACCATTTCTCTAGGTGCACCTTGTGGGTGGCCATCATGGTGTCACAAGTATATTTCTCAAATCTCTTGGTTAGGGAGGGGTTCTCATCTAGGTACTCCCATACAAATTTATTTGGCCCATCGGATACTCCAATTTAGTAAAACATGATGGTAAATAGGACATTAGTAAACATGATCTTCTCCATGTTGCGTGCGACACGTTTTTCCCTTCCTTCCATTTTCCCATAGTCATGTTTTGTTTTCCTGTTCATTTTTGTCCCAATATCTATGGAAAATCATGATTGGATGCAGCTTCGAGGATCACATTTGGGCCTTATATCATTTCAAATTCTGTCTTGAAAGAAAGATTCATTTCCAGGTGCAAATGGTGATTTTCCTACATTTTATACATTTTTTGTGGGTGTGTTTTCCCCATCAAATTTACATCTCAGCATCTATGGAAATGTGGCCCTTTCTAGTTGGATGTGGCTTGGTGGGGCACTTGGAAAACTCTAAGGCCTGATTCAACTCAAAACTTGTCCATGTGGAGGGCCGGCGCTCATCTAAAAATTCACCTTTTGGTTTGACCTTGGAGAGTTGCGCCGGGGAGACACGTGGAGGTTTCCATTTGCCTTTCCCAGACTTGAGACTTAGACAATTTTTTTCATGTGGTGGACAAAGTGGGTTTGGTGGGACATGGACATGTGGAGGGCCGGTGCTCATTTGAGGATCCGCCTCAGGGTCCCACCTTAACAATTTCATCAGGGAGACATGTGGAGGCTTCGTTGAAGCTCCGCTCTATACTTAAACTTTTCAAAGAAATTTTCTAAGGCCTAGGACACGTGGAGGGACCACGCCTGTTTGGGGACCAGGCCCCTAAATTTTATTTTGAAGAAGCACCAGGAGGACACTTGGAGGCTTCGCTCACTCTTGCCCTTGCTTGGACTTTTCAATGGCCAAGGAAAACTATCTCGGACCCTAGACACATGGTGCCTTCCATTGATCCTTCAAATTTTTTTAACAACTCTCTTCGGATGATGAGACATGTGGTGAGCCCGTGCTTGTTTGGGGTCTCCACTTTGGGGACCATCTCAAAGTGTGCCATTGAGACACGTGGAGGCTTTCGTTGGCTCCTTTTTACTTGAGACTTTTTCAAAGGCCAAAAGGCATTTTTCTTGGGCCCAGGGCACGTGGAAGGCCCGCGCTTGTTTGGAAACTTGCCCCTATACTTCTCCTTTGTAGTTGCACCAAGGAAACATGTGGATGGCTATAATATAAAGTAGAGAAGGGGAAGAATCAATGGTTTTTGTGCATTTCATCTATTTTTCTACCATTTTTCTCCAAGACTCTGGAGATGTGAATACGCACTATTTTTCATCATTTTTGATGAAATTCCTTGTTTTTTTTGTACAAAGTGCCATTGAATGGATTTAGAACTTAATTTGTGAGTCCAAGGATTGTTAAGGTTGATATTTTGAAGTTGGAATTGCTCGGGCACTTGCAAAAATGTGAATTACAGAGAAGATGGATGGATGGGGGAGATTTGAGAGAGGAAAGAGGGAAAAGGATGAAATGATGAAGGTTGTAGGTGTAAAAGATGAAAAAGGTGTTGCCTCGAGAGTGAAAAGGATTACTGTCAGATCCAGCTATATAGAGCCTAGAAAATGATTAAAATGGGGATTTCTCACATGAAGAATCAGAATGATTAGAAGGATATCAAAAAAGGTTGTGGCATGGCATCCTAGTCATTAGTCGAGGGCCCAAGAAATGTGATCAATTCATAATTGGTCCACCTGGAAGCTTTTTGGATGTGAATTTGTTAAATGTCACTTTCTGAGGAAAATTGGTAACAAAAAAGGTCCCTCGAATATTCTTTTTTTTGGGGAAAATTTGGGATGAGTGAGTGAGTGAAATGTATAAATGCAATGAGAATACTCTTGGGAAAGGTTGGGGTTGAATTCTTAAGAGAAAATTTGAGAGAAAGCCCATCTTCCGAGAGACCAATCGAGATAACTGTTAATTTCTTTTGTGTTAGATTTTCTATCATGTCAAGTTGGTTGAGATGTATAGCCATTGATGAAAGCACTGAGATTTCTCTAGAAGCTTTCCCCTGTTGATGAATCTAATCAATTTTGAAATTAATTTGTGTCAATCTTGGAGCAATTAGTGTCTTCTTTGTTTTAGAATGTCTGCAAGTAGTTTTTCTTATTCCTATTGCAATCTTACATTGAAATATTTGTGAAATCACACAGGATCTCATCCCTGTGATAGTTTAGTGGCATTTGCAATTTCATTTCAAGAAGAGCCTTCATCTGTGATGAGATAAACAAATTTAAAATCACTTCATTGTCATTTGTTGATAAAGATTGTTTGTAAGTCTTTGGGTGTACCTTAGGCATGATTGATCAGAGATTTTGGTGTTTAATTGAGTCTTTTAACTCGAGCCTTCATGTTAGATTCTCAAAGATTGTGTGAAAATGTGTTGATATGGGCCTCCATTGAAGCACACCTTCTTAGTTGAAGGAATATCTTAGCTATTCTGAAGCTTTTTATTGTTGAGTTTCCATTGTTGTGAAGTTCTCAAAGATCTGGTATAATCAACTTTATCCTGCTTAATCTCCCACCAAAATTATTCAAAAAACCATGAATCCATCCTGAACTACCCCTGTTTTCCTGTATATCAACAAAGGAACAAAATCTATTTACTAAAATATGTAGAACAATCAGGATTTCATAATGTCTTCAGTAACCTTAGCCTTGTTTTGAAAGTATCTCCATCTTTTAGAAGTGACAACTCTTGAGAGTTAAATTATGGAGTATTGATCATACTTTCCCAAGGTTTTCTTCATAAAATTTGTGCAAAAGAAGGATATCTCCATCTCCTTCATCAAACAAGAGGTTACACTAATGGGTCCTCTCACCCTGGTCAAAAGGCATGACCTAAAGTAGTGAGGATAGGTCAAATCCTCTTGAAGGTGTTATCCATCTCTCCACAAAATGAGTAAAAGGGCTAGTTAGATCTCATCCCAGCTACAAAATGACACACATTATGATCTATCTATCTCTAAGCTCCATGTCAAATCTGTGATGTTGCTCAGCTTGAAAAGGAGAACAAATTTGGATACCAACACAGTGTGGCACCATTTGATTTTTGGGATTTGAGTATTTCATGCAAACTAGTTGGACCATTTTTAGGGACTATTTGAAATTTGTTGATTTGTTCAGTTCATACATTTGGGCCATCAACAACATAGTATTTGTGCAAATATTTTACAAATGCAGTACATATAGACCCTGGTAATGTTTCTTACATGATCTAAGTGCAAATACATTGTTGAAACATCATTATCTATTCAGATCTGTAAGAATTGTTCAAAGTTGTAAGTTTTGAGTGTAATATTTCCAGCTTATAGTTATTGCACTAAATTTTGTATCATCATTGATAAATTTGGGTAGAAGAAGAGTAGATCTTGTAAGCTTTGCATGAATCTAGTATTGATAGACATTTGATAGGTCTTTCATAGTGCATTTGCACAAACTAAGGTGAAAATCCTTAGTGGTGACTCTGTGTTGTTTAAATTCTTAATAAATACCAAGTGTCTTAACATATATCAAGTAAGATTTGTCATTAATCTCTGCAAAGATGGAAGGAAGAAGATATTTCTTCACCAAGGACCCTAGTAGAAGGTTGTTTCAAGAGTTGGGAAAGTCTAATTTAGAAGGAAGAAGAATTTGGAAGGTTGTTGGAGATCAAGCATCAAAAAAAGAGATCTCCATTGGTGAAAATGATCATCCTGTGATTGAAGATTGCAATACTTCCTCAAGTGCTTCTGAATCAGGTAGTCTCTTTGTTGAATTGAATTCTCCATCTGGAGAGGGTCCTTCTTTTGTATTTGAAAAATTTTCTTCTCAATATCCCCTGTATTTTCCAAATCTGATAGAGTTTTCCAAGAAACAGAGCCTTTAGAGGCAGTCATTTAAAATTACATCCTACCACATAGACCCCTCACTCCTCATCATTTTGTTTCTCCTGTAAGATCACCTCCTCAAAATAATATGGCTCACCTCCACCCAGACCTCCATTTTTTGTTAATACTTTTGGTCCCATCAATTTTAGAGGTATGGTTGGCTATCCAAATGTTGTGCCACAAGATGTAAGAAATAGATTGCCTAAGTTTCAAGGAAATAATGCAATCACTGGTGATCAACACTTGAAGCTCTTTGTCAATATGATGGAGGAATTTGAAATAGAATTTGAGGATGTGTACATTAAATTGTTTATCCATACTCTAGAAGAAGATGCAAGGGACTGGTATAAATCTTTTCTAGATAATTCCATTGATTCTTGGATAGAGATGAAGAATGCTTTTAGAATGTAGTATGGTGATAAAACAGACCCTAGGTTTCTTTTATCATAATTTGAAAATATAAAAAAGAATCCTAATGAATCAAGTGCATGATTTCAATACAAGATTTAACAAAACATTGAGAAGACTTCTGTTAATTTGAGGCCATGTGATGAATCATGTATGATAAAGTATTAGATGCATTTGATAAGAAAGTTGCTTACTATTTGAGGGATAAGAACCCTGGAACTTTGAGGTAGGCCTTTACCATGGCTCTGCAAATTGAGAACAACATTAAAGTAGTTGGAAAACCTCCTAAGAGGGAGGGTGTTAAACTGATCAACCTAGAGAAGCCTCAATCAAGTAAGGTTGTGGATCTTGAGGAAGTTGTAAAGACTTTGGTGGAGCTGTCAAAGAAATCTCTTACAAGCTAGCTAGGGAAGAGAAAGGAATTGGACAAGGTTCTCAAGGTCAAGCATAGGCAACAAGGACAAGACAGATTTTTAAATCATCCTAGAAATGATCAGAGATATGATGAAAGAGGTAAAGGACCCATGGGAGCTAGACAACCCCAAGCTAGGGAAAATAGAGTAGTGCTTGATCCTCTAAATGCTAGAGTTGTTGTTGTTGAAGAGACAAATGAAATTGATTGGTGTGACAAATGTTTCTTACCCCACCCAGCCATGTGAAGTAGATCAAGAAAGTTGAAGAATGATGATGATGATAACATTGATGATGATGCATGCATGGTGGATTCTCTACAAGCTCACAACAAGGAGCAACTTCAACTGAAGTAATAAGTGCAAGAACTGCTGCAAGTTTTTGGGATTGCATTCACTGGGTACCTCTTCTTCCTCCTCTCTCACTTTAGAAATAGATATGGTACAAGATTTTGAACTTCCTAATAATGATTTTGAGTACCTAAGAGCTCTAATGATTAAGAAGTATGATGGAGGAATCCCATCAGAAGAGGATAGACAATTGTTAATGAATGTTGTTGTTGCCCAAGAAAAAGAGTATAACACAAGAAGTAAAGTTGTCAAAGGGGAAGGGCCTCAAGCCAAACCAAAAACCTAGTTCTCACCAATGTCCCAAAAGAAACTCCAAAGAAAGATGCATCTGGAAAGGCCTTGTTTGTCAAGTAGAACTGGTGTTCCCACCCATGCCCAAAATGTGAAAAATCTTGTGCCATCCGATGAGTTTGTCAATCTTTCTCCAAAATTTGCTTTTCCCAAATACATTCCTTATGACATTGCCCAAGTCTTGAGTAGATCAAGATTTTGTCCCAATTGTTGAACTTAGGATTCTTAGGATTCTGAGCACAAGAAGAGGGCCTTTGAGTATTTGGGATTGGAAGATAGGAGTACCCCAAGAAAATATATAATGTAAACACTCCTCCTCCAACCATTGAGACCTAGAAAAACCACCAAGCATTGGAGGAGATAGGTGAACCACCTGAAGTTTACTTGGGAACATCTTTGGTTGAGTCTCAATTAAATGTTGATCCATTTTTACAACATTGATTATTAAGGAAGACTCTTTGCACAATTGTATGTTTGATTAGGAGCATCATGCAATGTTATGCCTCTAGAAGTCATGAATGAATTGAACATTAAAGTGAACAACTTATGGAAAGTGTACTGCAATGGATTCTAGAGAGGTGCCAGTTGTAGGATGTGTAAAAGGTTTGGTGGTACAAACTTGTAGCTTATCCGGGTAAGAACTTGAAACTTGATGTTGTTATTGTTGATTGTCCCTGCCAAATGGGGCATGTTGTTATCAAGAAAGTGGGCTAAAGTGTTGGTGGAAGTGTTCAGATGGATATGTCTTTTCCACCATTCCAATTGAAGGAAGCCTTGTAAAGTTGTATGGAGAGAAGAAGATGTTGCACCTCATTGAAGATCCCAATAATGCTTCTTATGAAGTGTTGTATGTTGATGTAGATGCTGATAACTTTGTTGGATTTTTTGATGGAAAAGAGCACAAGATTGATCAATGTAAATGTCTTGAACAAGTAGGTTTTCCTTGGACCTTGTTATTCGATGGAGCTTGTTCCAAGTTTGGAAATGGTGTTGGTATTGTTTTGATTTCTAGGCCAGGAAGAGTTTGTTTTTTCTTTCAAACTCAACTTTGAATGCACTAACAACATTGTTGAATATGAAGCATTATTATTGGGTTTGAGAATTACATGGAAATATGGTGTAAAGGATATCATTGTCAAAGGAGATTCAGAACTGATTGTCAAGAAAATTAGAAAATTGTATGCTACTAAAAATTAGAGAATGAAACAATACAAAGCATAGATCTGGGATTTGATTGAAATGTTTGACTCATTTAATATTGTGCACCATGATAGAAAGTTTAATGTTGTTGCAGACAAGTTAGTAGTGCTAGGATCAGATTTGGAAATTATACAAGTATCTCCATTTTGTGAGTATGATGTTGAAATACTAACAAGGCCATCTGTCCCTGACAATGTTAAAAATTGGCAAGTGTTTGATGATGATGCCTAGGTGAAATGGTTTTTGTAGAACCAAGGTGAGTTTTTGACCAAAATATAGATTGGGAACCAATGGTGTGTGTTTTGAAGGAAAGGAAACTTTATTTGGAAAAGACATCATCCAAGTTGAAGACAAACATGATTCCCAGAGGTTTGGTGGCACTTGAATCAAACTTTGATAATGTTGATTGCATTATTAACAGAAGTATGTTAGTTTCAAGAGATGTGGAAGAGCATGACTGGGCACAAAGGAAAAACCACATAAAATCTGGTTAGGAAGCAATCTGAGCAAGGAAGAGAAGCAAGTCCTATGTTCAATTGTTGAAGAAATATCAAGACTACCTAGCTTGGTCTTACTTTGAGTTGAAGGCATACAGGGAAGATTTGTTCCAACATGAAATTCCTCTTGAATCTAATGCCAAGCCTTTAGGAAAAAAATAGAGGCCAATCAATCCACTCCTTTCTTTGAAGATGCAAGAAGAATTGAAGAAGTTGAGGGATGGAGGGATCATTCAGCCCACAAGGTACTCATCTTGGGTTGCAAATTTAGTACTGTCAGAAAAAATAATGGTGATATAAGGTTGTGTAGACTTTAGGAACTTGAATAAAGCATCATTGAAAGATAATTACCCTCTACCAAACATGGAGAATATGCTACAATTGGTAACTGGTTCTGAATTGTTATCCACTTTGGATGGTTTCTTTGGCTATAATCAAGTTGTTGTGAAGGAGTCAGAAAGAATAAAGACTACCTTTACCACTCCTTGGGGAACTTATGTCTATGTCAGGATGCCTTTTGGCTTAATGAATGCTGGAGAAACTTTCCAAAGAGCAATGGATGTAGCGTTTTGTTGGTTATATTAATGATTTCATTTTTGTTTATCAAGATGATGTAACTGTGTTTTCAGAAAAAGAAATGATCACTTGCAACACTTGGAGAGAATGTTGTTAAGGTGTAGAGAGTATGGCATATCATTGAATCCCAAGAAGTGCCATTTTGGAGTGCAAAAGGAAAAGTTTCTTGGTCACATTGTATCAAAGGAAGGGGTCATGATTGATCCAGAGAGAGTGGAAGCCATCAACAAGGTTCCAATTCCAAGAACTAAGAAGGGAGTTCAATCCTTCTTTGGAAAAATAAACTTTATCAGAAGATTTGTGTCTAACTTTGTTGAGCTGACCATCCCCATTACTAGCATGTTGAAAGAAGGACCAAGTTATCAAATGGGAAGAAGCTTCCATTCAAGCTTTCAATGGGATCAAAGAAGCATTAAAGCATGCCCCTATTTTGGCAGCTCCAAATTACAAGAAGCCTTTTCAAATGTTTTCTTTTGCTTCAGAAAACACCATTGCATATGTTTTGTTGTAGAAGGATGATGAAGGGGCTGAGAGACCAATTGCCTTTTTAGTAAGGCATTGCAAGGAGCTGAGTTGAAGTACACCATCATGGAGAAGAAAGCATTTTCCTTGGTGAAAGCAACAAAGGTTTTTAGACCTTACATCTTGAGCTCTAAAGTTGTTTGCTTATGTTCCCCACACCATGGTGAAAGATATCTTATCAGAGATGGAGGTCTCAAGAAAAAGATGTAGATGGGTAAACAAGTTGTAGGAATATGACATGGATATCCAAACCATGAAATTGATAAGAGGTTTGGGCCTAGCTAAGCTTATGGCTGAGAAAAACTTGCAAACTATTGAGGTGAATGAAGTAGAAGGAGAAAGGGTGGATGTCCTTGAAAATTTGGTAAGCTCTGAATGGTACAAAGATATAATATTTTATCTCAGACATCTATGCTGCCCTGAACATTTGAGTAAAAATCAGAAAAAGAGCTCTTAAGTTAGCCTCTCAAAAATATGTCATTACTGATTTTGGGTTAGCTTGGAAGAACCCGAGAGGAGTGCTCTTAAGATGCATTGCTTGAGGATGAAGCCCCAAAGGTAATTGCTGATCTCCATGGAGGAGTTTGTGGGGGACATTTTTTTGGAAGAGTTACAACACATAAAATCTTGAGGGTTGGTTATTGGTGGCCAACTCTCTTCAAAGATACAACTCTATTGGTTAGGAAATGTGAAAGTTTCCAGTGTTTTTTGGAAGAATGAAAGCTTCAGGCTCCCTTCCTTTGTAGCTATGTGTCAATTGAAGCCCCATTTAAGCAATGGGAATGGATTTCATTGGTGAAAAATTTTTAGATCCTTCTAGTGTTGGTCATAAATGGATTCTTGTAGCCATTGATTATTTCACTAAGTGGGTGGAAGCAATCCCCACCAAGAAAGCAACACACCAAGTTATCATGGACTTCATGTTGAATCAAATCATATGCAGATTTGGAGTGCTAGCTAAGATTGTTGTTGATAATGCCATGAGTTTTAGAGCCAAACCTTTGGTGGCAATGTGCAAAGAGTATGGAATCAATTTGACATATGCTTCTAACTACAATCCCCAAGGAAATGGACAAGTTGAGTCAACAATAAAAACTTGTTGAAGATCATTAGAAGAACCTTGGAGCTGAACAAAAAGAAGTGGGGTGAGAAACTGAAGTTTTTGTTTGGGATGACAGAATCACTATCAAAAGAGCTACTTGGTAAAAGCCCATTTGAGTTGGTATATGGAACTCAAGCTTTTTTGCCCCTTCATTTGCAATTGTCTTCATTTAGTTTGTTCAAAAAATTGAAGATCAAGAAGTTAGTCCATATGATGCTCGAATCAATCAGATTATTGAGTTAGATGAAGAAAGAAGGGCATCCCATCAGTGGCATGTGAAGTTCAGAGAAAAGTTGAAGAAGTTATTTGACAAGAAGGTGACTCAAGAGCTTTCAGCATTGGGGATCTTGTCGTTATTATGGGATACAGGCATGAATGAAGATAAGGAAAGCATGGTAAATTTGATGCATTATGGATGGGCCCTTATTCAATTGACATTTGAATTGGTGAAAATACCTTCTTCCTAAAAGACTTAGATGGGGAACTGCTTGAATTTCTTATTAATGGAAGGCATTTGAAACATTTCCTTGATTGATTTCTCAGAATCAAGGTATACTCCATTATATAGTGTATAGTCTTTTGGTTTCTTTTTACTTTTTTTTTTTTTTTTTTTTTTTTGTCCTTGGTCCTTGGTGGCCATTTTGTTGGTTTCTCGGTTGTCCTTTGGGGGAGTTGGTTATTATTGTTCTTCTCTGCAAGCTTATTCTTTGACTCCATTTCCCAATGGTTTATTTTTGGCACTTGGTCTACTATTTTTTTTGTGGCACTCATAGGGAGTGCCCATCCCGAGTCGGAGCTGATGTTGGTGCTCAATTTGATCTCACCCCATTTGTCCTTGAAATTCTTCATTTTTGGGCTCTGTCATGTTTTCTATCTCCCCTGTATTGATGCATGAAAAACTCTTTTCCTCCATTTGGTTTCCATGATCAGTCCCTTCCTTGGTCGAGGATCACTTTAAATCAAAATTTTTTTTCGTTCCTCTGTCCATGTGAAAAGAATTGTAACTTGGGTGAAAATCAGGTTTTTTTCCCTTCCTTCCATTTTCCATAGTCACGTTTTGTTTCCCTATCATTTTTGTCCCAAATATCTATGGAAATGTGATTGGATGGCTTGGAGGATCATATTTGGGCCTTATATCATTTCCAAATTCTCTGTCTTGAAAGAAAGATTCATTTTCAGGCTCAAATGGTGATTTTCCTACATTTTATGGTTTGATGGGTGTGTTTTTCCCCATCAAATTTACATCTCAAACATCTGTGGAAATGTGGCCCTTTAGTTGGATGGCTCGGTGGGGCACTTTGAAAACTCTAAGGCTCATTCAACTCAAAACTTGTCCACGTGGAGGGTCGGCGCTCATCTGAAAATTCACCTTTTGGTTTGACCTTGGAGTTGCGTCGGGAGACACGTGGAGGTTTCCGCTTGCCTTGCCCAGACTTAGAATTTTTTTTCATGTGGTCGGTACACTTTTGGACCATGGACACCATGGACATGTGGAGGGCCCATGCTCATTTGAGGATCTCGCCTAGGGTCCCACCTTAACAATTGCGACAGGGAGACATGTGGAGGCTTTCGCTTCGGCTCCGCTCTATACTTAAACTTTTCAAAAAATTTTTAAGGCTCGGGGACATGTGGAGGGACCATGCTATTTGGGGACCGCCCCTAAATTTTATTTTGAAGAAGTGCCAGGAGGACACTTGGAGGCTTCGCTCACTCTTGCCCTTGCTTGGACTTTTCAATGGCCAAGGAAAACTGTCTCGGACCCTAGACACATGGTGCCTTCCATTGATCCTTCAAAATTTTTTAACAACTCTTTCGGATTGAGACACGTGGTGAGCCCACTTGCTTGTTTGGGGTCTCTACTTTTGGGGACCATCTCAAAAGTGCCATTGAGACACGTGGAGGCTTCGCTGGCTCTTTTTTTATTGAGACTTTTTCAAAGGCCAAAAGGCATTTTTCTTGGGCCCAAGGGCATGTGGAAGGCCCGCGCTTGTTTGGAAACTTTCCCCTATACTTCTCCTTTGTAGTTATGCCAAGGAAAACATGGATGACTATAATATAAAGTAGAGAAGGGGAAGAATCAATGGTTGTTGTGCATTTCATCTATTTTTCCACCATTTTTTCTCCAAGACTCTGGAGATGTGAATACGCACTATTTTTCATCATTTTTGATGAAATTCCTTGTCATTTTTGTCTACAAAGTGCCATTGAATGGATTAGAACTTAATTTGTGAGTCAAGGATTGTTAAGGTTGATATTTTGAAGTTGGAATTGCTCGGGCACTTGCAAAAATGTGAATTACTAGAGAGAAGATGGATGGGGGTAGAATTTAGAGAGGAAAAAGAGGGAAAAGGATGAAATGATGAAGGTTGTAGGAAAAAGATGAAAAAGGTGTTGCCTCGAGAGTGAAAAGGATTACTGTCAGATCCAATGTGTATAGAGCCTCAGAAAATGATTAAAATGGGGATTTCTCACATGAAAAATCAGAATGATTAGAAGGATTTCAAAAAGGTTGTGGCATGGCATCCTAGTCATTAGTCGAGGGCCGAGAAATGTGATCGATTCATAATTGGTCCACTGGCAAGCTTTCGGATGTGAATTTGTTAAATGTCACTTTCTGAGGAAAATTGGTAACAAGCAAAGGTCCCTCGAATATTCTTTTTTTTGGGGGAAAATTTGGGATGAGTGAGTGAAATGTATAAATGCAATGAGAATACTCTTGCAAAAGGTTGGGGGTTGAATTCTTAAGAGAAAATTTGAGAAAAGTCATCTTCCTGAGAGACCAATCCGAGATAACCTGGTTAATTTCTTTTTGTGTTAGATTTTCTATCATGTCAAGTTGGTTGTAGATGTATAGCCATTGATGAGCATTGAGATTACTCTAGAAGCTTTCCCCTATTGATGAATCTAAGCAATTTTGAAATTAATTTGTGTCAATCTGGAGAGCAATTTGTGTCTGCTTTGTTTCAGAATGTCTGCAAAGTTTTTCTTATTCCTATTGCAATCTTACATTGAAATATTTGTGAAATCACATAGGATCTCATCCCTGTGATAGTTTAGTGGCATTTGCAATTTCATTTCAAGAAGAGCCTTCATCTTGTGATGAGATAACAAATTTAAAATCACTTCATTGTCATTTGTTGATAAAGATTGTTTGTAAGTCTTTGGGTGTACCTTAGGCATGATTGATCAGAGATTTTGGTGTTTAATTGAGTCTTTTAACTTGAGCCTTCATGTTAGATTCTCAAAGATTGTGTGAAAACATGTTGATCTGGGCCTCCATTGAAGCACACCTTCTAGTTGAAGGAATATCTTAACTATTCTGAAGCTTTTGTCATTGTTGAGTTGTCCATTGTTGTGAAGTTTCTCAAAGATCTGGTATAATCAACTTTATCCTACTTAATCTCCCACCAAAATTATTCAAAAACCATGAATCCATCTGAACTACCCCTTTTTTCCTGTATATCAACAAAGGAACAAAATCTATTTACTAAAATATGTAGAACAATCAAGGATTTCATAATGTCTTTAATAACCTTAGCCTTGTTTTGAAAGTATCTCCATCTTTTAGAAGTGACAACTCTTGAGAGTTAAATTATGGAGTATTGATCATACTTTCCCAAGGTTTTCTTCATAAAATTTGTGCAAAAGAAGGATATCTCCATCTCCTTCATCAAACAGAGGTTACACTACGGGTCCTCTCACCCTGGTCAAAAGGCATGACCTAAAGTAGTGAGGATAGGTCAAATCCTCTTGAAGGTGTTATCCATCTCTCCACAAATATGAGTGACAAAGGGCCAATTAGATCTCATCCCCAGCTATAAAATGACACACATTATGATCTATCTAAACAATAATATGCCCGACCTTCTACTTATAGTTTTTATCATCTCCCATGATAAATGTTATGCCACCTACCAATGTACTTTTGCAATAAAGGTAGATTTTTCCACTAAATCCAACCTTAAGTGCTCTTACCGTGCCCTATCATGTGCCAAAAATCTCTACAACCTTCTCGCCACAAAAATTGTTACTAACCAAAGATCCTCATGTGCATGCTTGCGATTGCAAGGGCACTTCTTTTGTCAACCTAATTTTTCCGTCGCCTACCTCTTATTGTTCTGAGCTTCTCATCCTTTGTACGTGGTCTTTGTAAAGTTATCCTAACACCAAAATCCTTATGTCCACCTTTTCTACGTGCGCTCTTCCACACTACGCACTTTTTTATCCTTCAATCTAGGCCATCGAAACATAACTTCCACTCTTGTCTTCCATTATTTTCCACACTACTCCACCCACACTAACATAGACGTGCGGTCCTTTGCGCATAAATAACCTTTTGAAAATAATACGTGGCTAATGACGCACAAGGATCATAGAACAACAACACAAAAAGAAAGGAATAAGCAACGAGAAAGGGAAACACAAGGAAAATAAATGAATTAAAGGAAATCCTAAGCTAAATGGAAATAATACCTTATTTATAATTACATAGAAGCCTTATTTATAGTAGGGCTTCAACCTACTCCCATTGAAATGGCTTGGTAATCTCGTCCCATCTAGTGTTTGTAACTGGAATGTGCCTAAATCAAGGATGTATGAGATGATATATGGCCCTAACCAATGGAATTTTAGTTTCCCAAGATGGTGCAGAAATTTGGAGTCATAAAGCAAGACCATCTGCCCAACCTTGAATTGTTTGTTTTTAATATGGTGATCATGTCATGATTTTTGTCACACCTTTTCAGCCTTCTGACTCCACCTAGCAAGTGATCACCTTTTTCCAACTAAATTAATTTCTCTATGTGCTATTGCAAAGTCCTTTTTCATCAAGTAATCCTCCTACGTACTGTCATACGTAGGGATGGTAGTATGAATTCTCTTGGTAGCACAACTTCCACGTCAAAACCAATTGGAATGGTGTGGCCTTGTTCACTTTATTGTAGGTAGTCCTATACACCCATAGTAAAAGCGAAACTTTGCCATCTCAATCTGTCTTCCCACATCAAGTTTTTGTAAGCGTGTGACTCAAAATTTTGTTAAACACCTCAGTAGTTCCCTTAGCTTGTGGGTGATATGGGGTAGTATTATGGTGTGCTACCATGAATTATGCCAACAAGATCCTAAGCTGTCTCATTTAAAAATGAGTACCCCTATCACTCATTAAGCTCATCAGGACATCCACATCTACGATTATTATTTCCTACAAGAACCTAGTTCTTGTTGTTGCTATACAATCATGTTGTAGGTGCTAACTCGCCCACCTTGTTAAGTAATAAGTGTAAGTGATGATATAGTGGGAATGATGTGGCATGTGAAATTAGACTTACAAAATATATGGCCCATTTTTCAAATGGTTCTGCACTAGCTATCCACCTCAAGGGCATTTCGTCCCTTCTTCTTGGCTTGTAAAAGCACCGACAATGGTCACGGGACTTGCAAAAATCAATGCAATCTTGATAGATGCTTTCCCACCAAAGTTGCAGTAGGATTTTTCATGTGGTGGCATTTAGTGCATAGTGTCCTCCTACAATCCCATAGTGTGTTTCCTCTATGATTACAACGTGCTCATGCTCCAACAAATACCGCACAAAACCTCATCATGACCTAGTTTGTATAAGTCTTCACTGATTAGCATGTAGGGTGCGACATGTATGACTAACTATTTTCTTTCCAAAGTATTCATTCCTTTCGGTGTCATACCCATTTTGAGAAACACAACAATATATTCTAAGTCGAGTGCGTGCGCGCTACTGCAACCTAAATAGTCAGGTGTCTAGCATAACATCCTCAATGCTCTGTGCATCCTCCCCGAGTCAATCCATAACAAATGGTCGCCCTAAGTTACTCTTTTCTAGTTTCACAACAACTTATAAATCAAACTCTTGAAACAAAAATACCCACCGACATATGCACCCTTGCAAAATGAGATTGTTCACCAAGTACTTCAATGCCATATGGTTTGTGTAGAATATGAAAGATGTTGCCAAAAGATATTGCTTGAATTTGTGAAGTGCATTGATCATTGATAGTGCTTTTATAAAATTCCCATTTTAAAACCTTAGAAACAAGGGAATTTATTTTATAATAATGTTCTCTATTCTAAATAATCATAATTTAGAACACACATTATATGCCAATCAATCTCATAACAAGATAACCATATGCACTGTAATGACTCGGTAAAACACCGATCTCTCTTGTTAACTCATTGAATTGTTTACTAGGTATACTTAGTTCTTATACCCTTTTCAGATACTAAGTGTTTTGCTTAAGAGGCCTATCTCGGATATTTGTTACCAATATTCATCCAAAATCTCGTATCTTAAAACTAGGTGACGTAGCACAACAAAACCAAAGCAACTTGGGATACTTTGGCCAAAGATTTACAACATACTATTCATGTTATTATTCCTAGATGGAATACTCATCAAATAGAATACATCCTTCACCCCACTTCATCTATTATCTAGAATGGTCTTTCTTTGGATTTTGTCACACCACTTGTTCAAGGATAAACCCTATCCAAGGTTAGCAACATAGTCTAGGGTAGAAGGCTACTCACGATGACTAAGGGTACACGAGAGACATACTCAATCGACCTAAGTCGATTGTGTGTGCCTATTTATCCTAAGTCATCATGAGTTACCTCGACACTAGGTCATACATCTAGCCTAACCTAGGGTATAACTAAGATAAAGTCCTATTTTATGTAGATCAGATGATTCAACTCTAAAGGTTTTGCAACATGTTAATTACATTATAGTATCCTCATGAAGGCCTAAGTCTTCACGGAGTCTGTACGGTGCTGAAGGATTAGCGCGTGACAACATCCCTCGTAGTCATCCTCCTGGATATACATACCCAAGAAAGAAGTTAATTACTTAACTATTTTTCTTAATTAAAGTCCCTAATTACAGTAGCCATGCTGAATTCCTAGTTTCATTAACCATTAAGGTTGCCAACAATAAATGAATTGTAAATGCTTTGCAAAAACATCAAGGTTTCCTTTCATTCATTAACTTCCTAATTTAGGATACAATTTACAAACATAAACAACATACTAATAATATGGTTCACTTACTTAACTTAACCATGACTTAACTTGTTTAAGTTCGAATCAGATTCTTTTTAATAGACTTCATTGAAATGAAGTCTACTATTTTATATTTGTATATACCTTTCTTTTTCTTAATTCAGTTTAAGGTACAAGTCAAGAGTAAGTACCTCTTCCTCTCTCAAGACAACATTAGGTTTAAATTCCCAAGGATTCTAAACAAAATGATTATCATTTTAGAATAGTTGTCTTTCTTGTTCTTATTAAGAATTAGGGTTCATTGTAACCTCTTAACATTATACAAGTTATCATAATGGATTTCCTCTTCCCTTTACATCATTTTAAATAACCATAGAGATTTAATTAATTAATCAACCATGAATACCAACTAGATAAGTTGCATTTAAATAAAGGGATAAGTATCTAATTCCCTTACCACTTAGTTTAGTTTATTTCAACCCAAAAGGGGTTCAATTCACAAGTATATAAATAAAATAACGAGAGATAAGAATATCACTAGTAATCACCGATCGAAAAAGAGAGAAAGGATCAATCTATATCTTCCTTCCAAGTTCAAACAAAAAGAACAATATTGAAAATATTTAACTTAGAAAAGAGAGAAAGGATGAAAAAACTAAAGATGAGATAAGATCTCATTATTCCTTCTTATAAAGAGGTATACATACCAGAATATAAAGGACATGAGATAGATCTGACCAAGAAAAACATTCAACTCCAACAACCACCAAGAACTATTCAATATTACAATCGGTATCTACGACTGAACATGAAAGTCAGAAACCAAAAGATGGATTTTTCCCCAACATACAAGCAAGGAAAGAAATTGTAGTATAAATGCTACTAAACTGAAAATGTTATTCCAATGCCTTCAGTTAAAACAGTATCTGAAACCAACAAACCAATAACAGAACATAAAAATTCATTCCAAATGTTAGTAGCATCAACTGAGAAGTTCTTCTAGTTTTCCCAAATAAAAGGAGACAAAGTAACATTTGAAATAGATTACCCTTATGCGGCCACAATTTCCTTTCAAGTTCAACTCACACAAGCTTACCCATCCCTTGATGGAAAAATGGGAAAGAAAGTGAAAACAAGATTTAATAGTTGAAATATACATTCAAGCCAACCCAGGTCCACCCTCTTCACAAGAACCAATGGAATAGGCTATTGGTTTTGAAGGAAAGAACCCAACCCAGATTCGACCACAAGGAAAAATAACAAACAACGACATGACTCCTAGTCAGGTGCTCGAATTTGAGCTCAAAAGGAGAATAGCAAAACTGAAACATTCCAGTCCATTTCCTCAAGATAGACAAGACTGAACTAATCCATAGTTCAACCTAGATACCCCATTCCTACAGTATCATCTAAACATCAAATTTAAATGAAAAGAACTAGTAAATCCAACAAGATAAACCGATAAGGTAACTCTGTAGTATGAAATCTCACTTTAGAAAAGATGCATAAACATTCAATAAGCCATTCATGGATCATGACATTAGAATAACTATCCATCTTAGCATAGTTCAATGAGACATAACAAGATTCAATAACATCTTGAGCTCAACGGAGGAAGAACAATATATTTCATACCTTCACCCAACAAAGGAAACAAACCCAACTCATATTTTTATCAAACAATGAATCCAAGCAAGTGTATATAGAAAAAAATACAAGCATGAATGCAAGATAAACATCACATAAAAACCCACTTGTTCCCCAAGAGTAGAGTTGTTTTAATGAAAACAATTAGGAAAAAGTAGAACAACTTAATGGGTAGAGCCTATCATGCCTGATAGAGCTTCTTATCAATTTGTAGAAGATTTCCAGCCGAGCCTCCACAGTCTCTTCTTTTTCCAAGCGATGTCAACAACTCCAACCTTTCTACTTCTTCTTCATATACTTCCATAGGATCCAAAAATAGCTCAAGTATGCCAAAAATATAGCAAGATCAAAAATAGAATTGCTGGTTTGAAGAATTAAAAACCCATGCAAAGAAAAAATTGAAATAAACCAAAGATCAAACAACCTTTCCAAAATCCGCCATGCCTTTCTCCTAGGTGGTTTCTTTGCCATAACCAAGACCAATTAATGCAACGGACCGCCGGTTTTCCTCCTAATTATCCACGCCACCACCATCCAAGTTTGGTGAGCCTCTTAATTCAAAATATGCATGCAATTTCCATTTAGTGGTGATGCCAACTAGGAATCCCCTAACTCCCCATGCCTCCACAAAAGCGGCAGTTCACAAGTCATTAAAACCAAAAATCAAGTACATGGGATTCCTCCACATAGGTGATTCACCATGCTTAGGTGTCCTAGGGTGTCATTATGGCCTTACACGCGTCATAGAGCGTCATAGGAGTTACATTTGACCGGTTATTCTGGGAATGTAACTCCCACCTCTTGATGACTACATTTGTGGGGGAGTTACACACCCCACTACTATATGTACACCTTTCATCTTGAGAAATGGAATGGAATAGAGTATGGGATTTGAGCCATTTTCCCTTAATGCATGCACATTGCTCTCATGGGTGATTTCTTGCTTGATCTTGAAGCTACATCATTTTGCGGTTGAGTGCAACATTTTGATGCTCATGGATTCCCTCAGATCTTCGTCATTCCTCCGACATGGTATCGAGCTGGGGATCGAGAATCGTGTTGCTCACTTAGTTGCTTACTACTACTCTCACCTCGTAGTTTCTTGTGCAAGCTCTCCTTTGCATGTGCTCTACTTGCATTTTTAAAGGGTATTTGGTGATTTTATTGTTGTTGAGGCTCGTGATTGCTTTATACTTGCCTTGACTTTATTTTTTTCAATTGTTTATTTGATTCATTGCCATCACCATTCTCTTGCATTTCACCAACTTGGATTTTTGGCTCCATCCATCATCTTGGATCATTTGATTGGCTCGCTTGGCTCTTTGACTTTTTTGCTTTTGGCTAAGGGATCTATTTTTGTTTGACCTACGTGTGTGATTTGGCTTGTTTCTCAGTTGGGTTTTTTTGGCTTCTTGGAGTGTTTTGTTTTTTTTTTCTTTGTGTGTTACATGGCTTACATTTTGGCATGGTTTTTTGATTTTTTGTGTTTTGTTTGCTCATTTTGGTTAGCTTTGTTCATTCACACTCAGCTATGCTCTCATTTCGCTCATTCCTGTTTTTTGCTTCCTTTTCATGGTCATTACACTTGCCACATTTTGTTTTTTCTTGCTTGCTTTGCTTGGTGCTGATTGCATTGCTCGACATGCTGTTCTTTTTGACCGTGCATTGGTTAACTGGGTTTCATTTTTGTTGCTGGCATTTTCTCTTGCTCTTGCACTGCACTCTCGTTTTTCCACTTGTTGACTTGACTTCCTTTGGCCACTTTTGCTTCTTCGTTTTGTGAATTGGACTTCACTCTTGATTGACTTGGCTCGTTTTTTCATCATCTCATGGGTAACTCACTCTGTTGTTCAAGTCCCTATTGGATTACTCATTGACTTCATTGTTTTAGCTCATTTGGAACTGCTTCTTGCCTTCCTTACATGTTACCACTATGGCTCTGCTCATTTTCACATGCCTCATCTCACCTAGAATCTCCAACTGTCCATTTAACTCCATCTATGTTGATTTACTCGTTGGTTCTGACTTTGTAAACTCATGGTTCTCGGTTCTCTGGCATCATTTCGATGGTTACCAATGCACATTTCCACTAACTGTACACCTGCCCTCTGCATGCCATTACCTGGAATTGACTCCACTACCACTCAATTTCACTCCACCCATTAGGATTTCATGCAACTTGGACACTTTGTCACATTCTCCACACATCACATTGGCAACCATAGCTCTTCTCTAGTGAGATTGACTCCTGCCTCGTCTTTCCCTGGCACACCACCACAGTGTGAGCTTCCAGCTCGGTGCATCCATGGCTTGACACCTCAGCTGGGCCCATTCCCTTTTAGAATTTTTTGGTGGTTAAAACAATCCCTTTTTTAATGTTTTAAGGCAAAAACATTCTTTTATGGCATTGTAATAATTTAGGGCCTATTTTTCTTGTATTTAATGTCCTTCATTCGTGTGTCGAAGACGGAGGGTGAGGTCTGGGGTTGGCAGGAGGCTAATCCCCCTCGCAAGAAAAACAAACCCTACCTAAAATTTGATGCCATTTCCAACGAGTACCCACATGACACCCTTTGCACCCATTTTGGGCACTTTTTAATCCATTTTGCAAAGCTTATTGGCATTTTCCATCAATTGTGGGAATGTATTTTTTTGCTATAACTTTTGACTCAGTTGCTCGGTTTTGAGCGCTTCTTTAGTCAAAGTTGCATGATTTTTCACACATTACATGATGGGATTATCATTTTTGTAAATGCACTACTTTATAAAGTGCCACATTAGGGGGTTCACTAGTACTCTTGGGTTTTCACACACGCAGATGCATTATCGGCCGAGTCGACGTCTTGCATTTGTGCACCTTGCACTTTTGATTCCACATCATGGAGGTGCTCTTTCCAGACTTGAGCATCATAGGATCACTTTACATAGCCTCCGCCACTTCTTATTGGGAGAGGAACTATTCAGTTTGGTGTGCTTCTATGGAATGTTACTTCACTACGAGGGTCTTTCACACTTCTTGCTTGGGCCAGTTCCTGCACCCATTGATCATCGTCATCTTAATGACTTTCTCAACACTTGTGACCATGTTTTTGGTCACATGATGATGCATGTCTCTCCATCTCTCTGGTTTCACGTGGTAGACTCAGATCCACCCCACCGTGTCTGGAGCATTCTTCAGTCCCTCTATGGAGACCCTTCACATACTGCCGCCATTTTTTTTTGTTGATTCACTTGTCTCTCTTTTCTTCATGTGATGAAAGTTCCACGACATAGACTCACTTGGTTCTACTTCTGATGATGAGGATTGTGCACCTAATTCTGATGTCGAGAGTACTACAGAGGACTCTTCTCCTCCTTCTCTCACTATTCAGAGAGTGTTGACACATCCCACATCTCATCAGATATTGAGAAGTCTCATATATAGTCTCATATAGTCATCACACCCACCTCTTTTCCACCTTAGTGTGTGAGGCCCCTTTCACTCCTCTACCTTCATTGGATGACTCATACCTATCTGACATCGCTCTTCTATTTGTTGAGCCCCCTCATTGGGATGAGTATCTTCCTGACCTTAGTCATCTTTTTGCAGAGTACACTTGTGATGTACTATAGGTTCCTCATCCATCTATAGGTATTTTAGAGGAGTTCATCATCTCCATTGTTGGGAGTGCCCCTTCTGGGACTCTTACCACTTCCACTTTTCGGAGACCTTCATTGATCCACCCTTGCTTGTGGATCCATTTTCTATTGTGGGGGATGTTTTTTGCCTTCACATCAGTTGGACATCCTTTCTATAGGTGTTCACCCTTCATACTGATGAATTTCTACACTCGTGACATTACCTTTGGTTCCTTTGCACTCACTTGCTAGACCTATGTCACACTTTCGTGGACCAGACTCAGAGTTCTTTGTGTTGTTGCCTTTGGTTTCCTTCATGGAGTGGGAAGACTTCCAAACATGTCATTTTGTCCTTCCTAAGGGTAGGCACATAGTTTGGTGTGGGTGGCTCTTCTTCAGTCCAGAGGTAGAGGATCTCATGATCGACATTCTTTTGGGAGACCTCCTAGAGCTGCAGATTTCAGATCCATCCATGGCATCTTCTGCATTCCTCTCATCTCCCTCTTCTTCTCTCTTCTTCTTCTTTCTGAGAGATTGCCTCTTTGTACATGGGTACCTTTATAGGCTCATCTATGGTTAGGACCCATCCTTGGCATCTTTCTTAGATTAGAGAGTGGACTTGTCTCTCTTTTGGGGGAGTTTTTCCCACTGGGTTTTCTCCTTTTACTCCACTTTTTGAGAGTTTCTTGTACGTGGGTACCTCATCAGGCTTGTTTTCGGGACCCACTTCTCCTTGTTTTCATCTATGTGTCCACCTAAGCTATGCTTTGGGGGTGTTGGTGTAGGATATTTACCATGCACATATTTTAAGTACATGGGATTCCTCCACATAGGTGATTCACCATGCTTAGGTGTCCTAGGGTGTCATTATGGCCTTACACGTCATAGAGTGTCATAGGAGTTACATTTGATGGTTATTTATGGGAATGTAACTCCCACCTCTTGATGCGACTACATTTGTGGGGGAGTTACACACCCCACTACTATATGTACACCTTTCATCTTAAGCAATGGAATGGAATAGAGTATGGGATTTGAGCCATTTTTCCCTTAATGCATGCACAAATAAAATATTAAAATTTTGATAAGTTAACATAATTAATTTTGTTCAAACAAATATGGAAAAGCAATTTTCATATCTTCTAGATTTTCCTGAAGTTGCACTTTCTTCATTAAACCGATCCCACTTGGACCTTACATTGGCTTATTTCATGATTTCTTATGCAATCAAGCGAGTTTCAAAGACTCGAATTGGTTTAACCACGATTATTCTTGGGTCTTGGACCTATAAGGAATTATAATTTAACACATGTGATAAATCGAGTTTCTTAAGCAGAAATATGGAAAACATCATGCATTCGTGATAAAGTAGGAGGTAAAGCTAAACAATAAGCTAAAAGGTTGATTACTTCAATAATTTCAAAGGGTCCCACATAATGAGGTGATAACTTGGCATCCTTGCCAAAAGTTATAGAGCTCTTTTTTGGTTTAACCCAAAGAAAGACCTTCTCACCAAGTTCAAACTTCTTATCAACCCGCTTTAAGTCTATATAACTCTTGTCTTTCTCTTGATTCTTTGAAGCATTCATGAATCATTTTAACTTGTTGTTTCATTTCCGTAAGGATTTCAGGTCCAATCACCTCTCTATCCTTAATGTTGTCTCAACTAATAGGAGTTACGCATTTCCTTCCATATAATGCTTTGAAAAGTGCTATTTGCAGAGAGGTGTGATATGTGTTATTATAAGAAAACTTGAATAATGGAAGGTACTCTTACCATTTATATTCGCTGATCCATGCAATACATTTGTAACATATCCTTTAAAACATGATTAACTCTTTCAATTTGTCCATCCATTTATGGGTAGTATGCAGAACTGAAATTCAACTTAGTCCCTAGGGCTGCATTAAGTGTTTGCCAAAATCTAGATGTCATCCTTGGGTCTCTATCAGATATGATCAATTGGTACTCCATGTAATCCGAAATGTTCATGTACGAATCTTTTTGCTAAAATAGGTGAATCATCCTTAAGATTACTAGTAATAAAATGAGCTACCTTTGTTAGTTTATCAACAACCACTAGAATAACATCATGTTTATTTCTTGACATAGGCAACCCTTGAACAAAATCCATGCTTATTACTTTCCATTTATACTGCGGTATCGTTGTGAGGATACAGAAACTAGCTAGATGCATATGCTCAACTTTAACACATTGACACTCTAAGCAGTGTGTCACAAATTCTATCACATCCTTTTTCATCCCTTTCCGAAATATTGTTGTTTTATATCAACAAGCATTTTCGTAATGCCAGGGTGTCAGAAAAAGGTGAATTATGAAATTCAGTCTAACAATTTCTTTCTTAAATCATTTGACAAGGGTATGTATACCCTATTTTCAAACCGCATGATTCCTTCATTGTCAAAGTGAAAACCTTTATATCTCACATCATTTGGATCTGTAGCAAGTGTTGTCTTTACTTGCTGAAAATAAGAATCAAATTCCATGACACTTTTTACTTCATCTTTAAACTGAGTTCTCAATGTTATAAGAGAAAAAATGTGCTTCCTACGACTTAGAGCATCTGCTACTCTATTTTCTTTGCCTTTAATATAACTTATGTCAAAATCATACTGAGATAGAAATTCTAGCCATCTTCACTGTCTTGCATTCAAATTTGGTTGAGTAAAAATATACTTCAACCCAAGATGATCTAGTTTTTAGTTCAAAAGGTCTACCAAGAAGATAATGCCTCCATACCTGAAGTGCATGAACAATGGCAACAAGCTCTAGGTCATGTGGAGCATAATTCAGTTCATGTAACTTGATTTTTCTACTTTCATAAGCTATAACATGATCATTTTGTAACAAAATACCTCCGAGACCTTCCTCGGATGCATCCATTACAACAGTGAAGTCTCCATTAGGATCAGGTACAACCAAAATAGGTGCTAAAGTTAACTGATCCTTTAGAGTCTTAAATGTAGATTCACATTTTTCATTCCATACAAATTTCTTATCCTTCTTCTGCAATGAAGTTATTGGTGCAAAAACCTTAGAGAAGTCTTTAACAAACTTCCTATAGTAACCAGCAAGACCCATGAAGCTTCTAACTTCATGTACATTCTTTGGTGCAGCCACTCAATTATTGCAATAATTTTGAGGGATCTACCGCTATTCCATCTTTGCTTATGACATGACCCAAATAGTGCACTTCCGTATCATAGAAAGAACATTTGGAAAACTTACCATACAACCTTCTCTTTCTCAAGATTTCTAGAACTACTTTTAAATGCTCATGATGTTCTTCGATGCTTTTAGAGTATATGAGAATATCGTCCAAGAATACAAGCACAAATTTTTCCAAGTATTCTTGAAAAATATTATTCATTAAATTCATAAAAGCTATAGGTGCATTCGTTAATCCAAATGGTAAAACGTGAATTCATAATGTCCATACCTTGTTCTAAAATTTGTTTTATGAATATCCTCATCCTTTATTAGAATTGATGATATCCAAATCAAAGATCTATTTTAGAATACATTGATGCACCACACATCTGATCAAACATATCATCAATTCTAGGAAGTGGATATCTATTCTTAATTGTTGCTTTATTTAACATCCTATAATCGATGCATAATCTAAGTGTTCCATATTTCTTTTTCACAAAATTACCGATGCTCCCAAGGTGAGACACTCGATCTTATCAAACCTTTAGACAAAATTTCTTGTAACTATGCCTTAAGCTCTACTAATTCAATGGTAGTCATTCTATATGGTGCCTTGGAAATGGGTTCGAGTTCTGGTTTGATCTCAATTGTGAATTCAAACTACCATTTGGGTGGAAGGCAGGGTAACTCTTCCGAAAACACATCACTAAAATTTCTTAACAATGGGTATTTTTCCATGAAGTCACCACTTTCATCGGTTGTTTCAGAATTTTTTAATGCATACAAGGTGTAGCCTTTATTTTTGGCCTTTTTAAGTTACATGATTACAATTTCCTAACCTGAAATCTCGTGTTTTACAAACTAAATGTTTGTTGTTTTCTCGTAGATCACCCAAATAACTAATATGTGTAACGTCTTAGTCATGACTGTTACTATGATGAATTCCACTTTTGACATTGCAAACGTTGACATGTGATTTGTCTTGGAAGGTGTATTCTTTTGACATTGAAAATCATGTTTGTAATGGATGAGTTATTACTGCTTAGAATTTGTGCTTGCTGTAATTTTGTTTACTTGGAAGCAAGGCCATTCTATTTTGTGAATAATAAGTCATAAATTTGTACTGTTGTTTTCACATTTCTATATGATAACAACACACCTTGAATCAATTCCATTGATCCAAGGTATGCTTTTGTTCTTCTTTTGTCATCTTGTTAATTGACATGTTGAATGAAACATGTTATGGAACCGAGTAGTGTTTTGGTGTAAATTGTGAAGGAACTGGGTTCAGGTGTCCTTACTCGGCACCATGCTGCAAACTGTAATGTTTACCCTATTGGATTTTTGACCTAAGGTGATAATACTTACCTAGGATCTATTACTGAACTATTTTGGGTTGACGCCTAAAACTATGTTATATAGTTATGGGGTTTGAACTAACCTAAGATAAATTTTAAAGACCTAAGAACTAAGATGGAAACCTAACTAATGCTAAGGTGACCTAAACTATTACTAAGGTGGAAGGGGACCTATGGGTTACATGGAAAATGGAAGGTTGGTGGTGGTGGTTTCTAAAGTATTAATGAGAATTAAATCTTAGTCCTTACATCTTAATTTTCCAAGTTTGGCGCAGAGGCAAGGAAGGTAGGTAAGATGCCTAGCTGGCATCATTGCTAAATTTAAAAATGCATGTTAAATCTTGAAATCAACTTCACCAAATTTGAAGTGGTGGTGGCGCAAGAAAAGAGAGGGAATTTACATTCAATGGCATTGATTTCAGCGAAGAGACAACCTAGGAAAGAGGAGAAGGGTGTTTTGGGAAGTTGTTGGTCATTCTGGTCTTTCTGGTTTTTTCTCTGCATGTGGTTTTGGTTCTTCGAACCAGCAAGTCTATTTCTTTCGACCCATAGCAATCTTGAGCATCCTCGAACTATTTCTGAACCTATGGAAACATGGAGGCCAGTTGGGAGAGTTGGTTGTTGACGTTGTTTGAAAAGAAGAGATTCTTGAGAAGCTTGGCTAGATATCTTCGAAAATCAACAAGAAATTTCATCAAGCATTATAGGCTCTTCTTATTAAATAGTTTTGCTTTTTATTAAGCATCTTCATTAGAACAACTCTGCTCTTTGAAATGAATGGCTTTGTGGAAATGTTTTGGTGTATTTTGGTTGTGATCTTCTTGTTTGAGTTTGTTGATTTGAAAGGATGCAATATGGGTATTTTCTTGATGCATGTTTGAGTAAATCGTGTTTATCTTATTTGAAATTGGTTTCTTTCTTTAAGTTGCGTGGACTTCTGACTTCCTGTGCAAAATGGATTAGGAAAAATTGTTGGGCAAAGATTTGATATGGTTTGTTTCCTCTATTAAAGGAAAGTATAAAATGTTGTGTCTTTTGCTGAAGCTTGAGTTGCTTTGAATCTTGTCGTTCCTGTTGATTTATAATGGAACAATGGTTTGGATTCTGCATTGGGTAGATTCACATTTGTTAGATGTAATAGAAAATGAGTTTATTACTTCTGAACCTTGCATGCTTGAGTTGTGAATCTCTGTTAGAATGCTTTGAAGGAAGATAACCTTAGCTCTCTTGAAGTAGTTTCGGTCTATGTCACTCCAGTTTGACCCTTCACTTTGTCATGGTTGTTGGTAGCCTCTATTTTATGGAATCAAACTTATTGAAAATAACAATAAGGAAGTCTTATTGTGCTTGGTATGAATAAATTATGTGGATTCTTGTGTATCCATTTGAAACAATTGATAGAAGTTCTTGCTGTTCTCTTACCTGTATGTATGAAATGGTTTGTGGAAAACCTTTTGATTTACATCTGTAGATGTTGATGTGAAAATTGACTACTGTAGTGGAACGTGGAATTAGTTCAATTTTGGTTATCTGAGGGGAAAGAGTTGGAACGTTCTATTTTATTCTCCTCTCTTTTGTTTGATTTTAGGAGGCTGTTGATGACGAATCGAGCACCCTAAATGTCTCGCAACTCGGTGGGTTGAGACTCTCGGTGCGATTTCATAACATGGAGCTTTTCCCAAGTGTGGGACCTTGTGAATCGGGAAAGCTCTCCGGATGAAGGCAGTTCCTACTCCTCTGTTCGGATGCACACATAAAAATGTAAAGGGTTTACTCAAAAACCTAATCTAACTTACCAAGGAAATAGGGTAAGAAGATGCATAAAATAAAATTAAACTAACGAAGGTGATGCACTCGAGGAATGAAGAACACTGTCTTGCCAAAGAACACTGTCTTGCCATTAAACACAAACCATTAAAATGCAATGCAAGATCATGCATGAGATAATCGATTTTTAGTGAAAGATCAAGAGGATGCAAATGAACACAGAGAGGGTTGAGAATCATCCACGGCACATGCATTATTTACTCCAAATATTGACACAATACACTACAAAATGCCAAGAGGTAAAGTTGCATTACAGTTTTAGATGGGAGGTTTGAACTCCACAAATTCACCTGCCAAAGAGAAGAAGGGAGGGGCAAAACAAGAATGTCAAACCTTTAGAAAGAAACCCGTCCTTAAAATTTATAGGAAGAATGAGAGGGGGAAGAGAGAGGAAATCCAAATCTACCCCAACCACCTCCAGACTGCATTTAATTCATCTCATTATGGCGGTAGGTGAGAACCCTAGCAAACCCAAAAAGTGGCGAATTGTATTTTACATTTTTGAAGAACTTTTCTCACCCAATTAAAGATATCCAGTCGTAGTTGGATAGAGGACCTTGTAATATTTCCAAAAAGTCCAACCTTGCGTGAATCTGAGCTTTCGTGAAAAGTTATGGCCATTTGAATATCTGCGTCAGGGTTTGCTTCCTATCAGGGTGTCAACGCTCAAAATGTTGCACCTCCTGAAGATGCGCCATAGGCGCATCCATTTTCGTGTCGACATATTCTTACCTGCACCATAGGCGCATCCATTTTTGTGTCGAAATCTTCTTACCTGCACCATAGGCGCATCCATTTTCGTGTCAACATCTTCTTACCTGCGCCATAGGCGCATCCATTTTCGTGTCGACATATTCTTACCTGCGCCATAGGCGCATCCATTTTCATGTCGACATCTTCTTACCTGCGCCATAGGTGCATCCATTTTCGTGTCGACATCTTCTTACCTGTGCCATAGGTGCATCCATTTTCGTGTCGACATCTTCTTACCTGCGCCATAGGCACATCCATTTTCATGTCGACATCTTCTTACTTGCGCCATAGGTGCATCCATTTTCATGTCGACATATTCTACTTGTCTATATTTACTTGGGGGGCATATATACAATAGGAACCAATTTGGAGTTTCATTTCCTTTGATTGCTTTCATCTTAGTCAAAATTTAGTTGGAGAGTAAAGTTTCTCCTTCTCCTTTTAGGCTTGATGATGAACACATCTGTTGAGGAATTCAATCCTTTTGTTGATCCCAATTGTATTTGAATCTGGTTGGAATTATTTTCATTGTATCTGAAAATGACTTCTTTCCTTCCTATGGAATAGGAAACATGTTTTTACTCAATTGTAATCTCTTAATCACTTTCTATTTGGGATGATTAAGCTTTGTTTGTAGTGTGCAAAGCTATCAACGTGGATGAATTTAGAAGATAAGTTATTGCTTGATACTTCTGGTACAATTGTAGAATGAATTCTTTGAATATTTCCTTTAGTGGTAGCTAGTAAGCTACTGAAACTGTCCCTATTTTGTGTTGAGGGAAGTACATTGTTGTTAAATGATTTGCATGTTATAGTTTATATAATTCGGTTTAGTATTGGGAAGAAATAATGAGAATCTCTCTCTCATCTTGATTATTGACTTCCATCTCATTCTCTCTCTCCTTTCGAGTTATGGATTTCATTACTATTACTCTTGTGCTCAAAAGGTAGTTGATTGTTATCTCTCTCTATGATTTGTTATTTCGCTGCTATTATTACATCTTGCTTGAAGCTGACCGTTTTGGTTAGGTTAGCTGAAGGGGATTGCAGAGTAGATAGTTGGATGAATCACTTTCTTTCCTTTTTCTTTCCTTCTCAATTGATTGTTAAGAAGGTAATGAATCGATGTGTGACTATCTTTAGGAGAAGTACATGGAATTTAAACCTTGTAAAATCTGTTGATGTTGAACAAAAAGGTTAGGCTAGAGTTGGCTTAAATTGGAATGATTCAAAGACACTATAGTATGAAACAAATAAGTAATTGGGATGTAATATTACTTGTCTGTTGTAGCTTTTCTTATGAAATTGCTGAACGAAGATTGTTGTTTAATCTTGATACTTATTTAATGTGACAAGGTTGCTCACTCTGTTCTTCTTTTAGTGGTACTTAATTATTTACTAGGTATCTATCTGTATTGCTTAATGTTTCATAAGAGTAGAGTTCTTTTTATGAGACAATTAGTCAAAATCACATCACTTTAATGATTAGTGCTTATCATGCTCAGTTCAATGAACTGACCCATGCTAGCAATTTTTGCAGATGGATTCCGTAAGTGACAAAGAAGACAAGTTCCTTTATGATGCTTCTTGTGTTTACTTAAAGGCTACATTTTTAATGAGGATTTATTATTATTTTTGAGATGTAATTGAAAAAGGGAAAAAATTGTAAATTTTACTTGATTTTATCAATGTAGAATGACATGAAAAATGTCTAAAATGTTTAGACCCGTAAAATATGTATTTTGTTTGATCAATGAGAAAGGATTGAGCGTTATTGATATTTGATGTGCCATTATATTTTGAGCTTACTGCAAGGGGATTGTAAACTTATTCTTATTCTCTTGTAAACATATATGTTTTGGATTATTTCAGTTGGACTCAAATGAAATAGAGAAAAAGAGTATTGATACTCTATTCTCCTCTTAAGTGCAACTTCTAAGTTGGCATGTATAGATGAATATTTAATAGGTCAATATGGATTATTAATTGACATTAATAAAAGAGTAAGTTACCTATGGGTTATGTATAAGTGAATTGTTGCAATGGACCCTAACTAATATATGTTAAGGGAAAAACACTTAGTCTTGAAACAAATATTCGTTAATATCCTTTTGAGTTTAATACCTAAGGGATATTTGGAAGGAGGAAATTTGTACCTCTCCTTAGCAAACCTTAAACTGAAATAAGGTAATGGGAAAATGGATGAACATATATATATATATATATATATATAAAGGATTAGACTTCATCTTAATGAAGTCTAATATTAAGGAATCAGAATCTAAATTCAGCCGTGTATAAACCTAGTTAAGTTAAGTACGTGATCTTACTTGTTGTTAAGATGATTTGGATTGATTTTAGGAACCAATTTGGGGTTTCATTTCCTTTGATTGCTTTCATCTTAGTCAAAATTTAGTTGGAGCGTAAAGTTTCTCCTTCTCCTTTTAGGCTCGATGATGAACACATGTGCTGGGGAATTGCAATCCTTTCACTGATCCCAATTGTATTTGAATCTGGTTGGACTTCTTTTCATTGTATCTGAAAATGACTTCTTTCCTTCCTGTGGAATAGGAAACATGTTTTTACTTGACTATAATCTCTTAATCACTTTCTATTTGGGATGATTAAGCTTTTTTTGTAGTGTGCAAAGCTATCAACGTGGATGAATTTAGAAGATCAATTGTTTCTTGATACTTCTGGTATAGTTGTAGAATGAATTCTTTGAATATTTCCTTTAGTGGTAGCTAGTAAGCTACTGAAACTATCCTGTTTTGCGTTGAGGGAAGTACATTTTTGTTAAATGATTTACATGTTACAGTTTATATAATTCGGTTCAAGTATTGGGAAGAAATAATGAGAATCTCTCTCTCATCTTGATTATTGACTTCCATCTCGTTCTCTCTCTCCTTTTTGAGTTGTGGATTTTATTACTGTTACTCTTGTGCTCAAAAGGTAGTTGATTGTTATCTCTCTCTCATCTGTTATTTCTCGTTATTATTACATCTTGCTTGAAGCTGACCGTTTTGGTTAGGTTAGCTGAAGGGGATTTCAGAGTAGATAGTTGGATGAATCACTTTCTTTCCTTTTTCTTTCCTTCTCAATTGATTGTTAAGAAGGTAATGAATTGATGTGTGACTATCTTCAGGAGAATTACATGGAATTTAAACCTCGTAAAATATGTTGATGTTGAACAAAAAGGCTAGGCTAGAGTTAGTTTAAATTAGAATGATTCAAAGACACTATAGTATGAAACAGGATAAGTAATTGTGATGTAATATTACTTATGTCATGTTGTAGTTTTTCTTATGAAATTGCTGAAGCGAAGATTGTCGTTTAATCTTGATACTTATTTAATGTGACAAGGTTTCTCACTTTTTTCTTCTTTTAGTGGTACTTAATTCTTTACTAGGTATTTGTCTGTATTGCTTAATGTTTCATAAGAGTAGAGTTATTTTTATGAGACAGTTAGTCAAAAGCACATCACTTTAATGATTAGTGCTTATCATGCTTAGTTCAACGAACTGACCCATGCTAGCAATTTTTGTAGATGGATTCGTAAGTGACAAAAGAAGACAAGTTCCTTTATGATGCTTCTGTGTTTACTTAAAGGCTACATTTTTAATGAGGATTTATTATTCTTTTTGAGATGTAATTGAAAAAGGGAAAAAGTTGTAAATTTTACTTGATTTTATCAATGTAGAATGACATGAAAAATGTCTGAAATGTTTAGACCTGTAAAATATGTATTTTGTTTGATCAATGAGAAAGGATTGAGTGTTATTGATATTTGATGTGCCATTATCTTTTGGGCTTACTGCAAGGGGATTGTAAACTTATTCTTATTCTCTTGTAAACATATATGTTTTGGATTATTTCAGTTGGACTCAAATGAAATAGAGAAAAAGAGTATTGATACTCTATTCTTCTCTTAAGTGCAACTTCTAAGTTGGCATGTATAGATGAATATTTAATAGGTCAATATGGATTATTAATTGACATTAATAAAAGAGTAAGTTACCTATGGGTTATGTATAAGTGAATTGTTGCAATGGACCCTAACTAATATATGTTAAGGGAAAAACACTTAGTCTTGAACAAATATTCGTTAATATCCTTTTGAGTTTAATACCTAAGGGATATTTGGAAGGAGGAAAAATTGTACCTCTCCTTAGCAAACCTTAAACTAAAATAAGGTAACGGGAAAATGGATGAACATACACACACACACACACACACACACACACACACACACACACACACACAAGGATTAGACTTCATCTTAATGAAGTCTAATATTAAGGAATCAAAATCTAAATTCAGCCGTGTATAAACTTGGTTAAGTTAAGTAAGTGATCTTATTGTTGTTAAGATGATTTGGATTGAAAGTCTGAAACTTAAGTTAAGAAACTAAAGAATGAAACAAAAATCTCCAAGAAGAGGGATTGGTTGTAGATTAATCTACATGGCAATTATAAGTCATTGATGGTTAGCAACCGTAACGATCGAAGAGGTTAGAAATTTAGTAGGGTTGTTGAAACTAAATCTTAAATTAAAAGGATAAGAAAGTATTTAACTTCTTAGCTAGATATGTACTTCTAGATGAGGTGGTTCCGTAGGATGTTGGTACATGCCAACTGCAATAATGTGTCATCATGAAGATGGGATTTCATGAGGACACAATGTTGCAGCTGACATGTCACAACACCCTTCCGAATCAGATCATCTAGGTTTACATAAACTCAAACTTGACTTGGTTGCACTCTAGGTCAGTTTAGGAACATGATTTTGTATAGGGAAGGACTCCCAATGACTAAAGGTAACTAGACACACGTAACCAACCTAGATCTATACCCATCTCTGTTGCTAACTGGGTTATGGTAAAGCCTTGGACAAGGTGACATGAGTTAGTGAAGACCATTCTAGAAAGCAGAGATGAAGTGGGGGTGAATGACATATTCCATTGATGAGTGTTCCATCTAGGAATATGATCATGCAAAGCATGTGAAAATCTTTGGCCAAAGTATCGCAAGTTGCTAGTTGCGTTGTCCTATATCACCTAGTTTAAGAAGTAGGATTTTAGATGAATATTGGTAACAAATATTTAGATAGGCCTCTTAAATGGAACAATTCAATACCTTGAAAAGGGTAAAAGAACCAAGTATACTTAGTATACAATACATTGAGTTAACATGAAGGATCGGTAAGAAACCGAGTCATGAAATGAGAGATCAATGAAACTCCGAGTCATGAAATGAGAGATCGGTAGTTCATCGAGTCATTACTGACTACATATGGTTATCTGTTATAATATTTATTGACATGGAAGGTGTATTCTAAATCATGATCATTTAGAACAAAGAACATTATTTAAAAACTTAAAACATGTGTTCTAAATTATGATGGGATTTAACCCCATGAAAAATTTCCATATTCTGAACTTCTCGTCGGTTTGGTATTGAGGTACGTACTTAAGGAGCTTAGTAAACCTCTCTCAAGTACTTTGTTATGGTAAATTTTCCCGAGCTAAGTTCTAAAATTCAGTCATTTTCGATCATAGTAAAGTTGTGGCAGCCATTGTTTCCTAAAATAATTTTTAAATTGATCCCATGTAATATTTTCTTCTTCAATGTTTAACTCAATCTAAAGGCTGTCCCACCATGAAGATGCTTCATGGTAAAGTTGATAAGCTCCCATATTGCTTTTTTTTCTTCCGAGAAGTTAATTATTGCAAATTACTTCTCCATTTCACGAGCGATTCTCGGCTCCATCACCTAAGGTAGTGCCATTAAACTTGGGTGGAATTATGCTTTTATATCATTAGTGAGTTTAGTCATCGGTCTTTCCTTTTTATTTTAGGTTGATTAGGTACATTAACATTAAAATTGGTTCTATTATTGTTATCAACGCCTAAATTTCCAACATTAGCATTTTCCACAGGAGGTGGCTGATTGTTTTTACTAGCATCTTCTTCCTCATCCTCATTGCCCATTACTTGTTGTTCAAGTATAGCTAAATGATCTCTTGTGTCCAACAGAGCAGCAAGGATTTCATCAAGTTTTTGGGTAGTAGTTGCTTCTCCACCGGGTGGTGGGTTGTTTGTAGCATTTCCTCTTATTCTAACCATTTTTTTTTAACAAGAAAATTTAAGTTTTTATTAGATTATGGACACAATAGGTCCAAGAGCTGCAACCTTCAACTCTGATACCAAGATGTAACATTCCCATTTTAAGACTTTAGAAACAAGGGATTTTTTTAATAATGTTCTCTGTTCTAAATAATCATAATTTAGAACACACATTCCATGCCAATCAATCTCATAACAGATAACCATATGCATCTGTAATGACTTGGTGAAACACCGATCTCTCATTTCATGACTCGGAGAAACACCGATCTCTCATGTTAACTCATTGAATTGTATACTAGGTATACTTGGTTCTTATACCATTTTCGGGATGCTAAGTGTTCTACTTAAGAGGCCTATCTGAATACTTGTTACCAATATTCATCCGAAAATATCGCATCTTAAAACCGAGGTGATGTAGGACAACACAACCAACAACTTGCAATACTTTAGTCAAAGATTTACAACATACTATTCATGTTATTATTCCTAGACAACATACTCGTCGAATGGAATTTTCCTTCACCCCACTTCATATGTTATCTAGAATGGTCTTCACTAACTTTCATCAGTCCACTTGTTCTATCCAAGGTTAGTAACATAGTCTAGGGTAGAAGGCTACTCGCGATGACTAAGGGTACATAGACATACTCAATCGACCTAAGTCGATTTCGCATGTGTCTAGTTATCCTAAGTTGTTGTGAGTTTCCCTCAACACTAGGTCATACCTCTAACCTAACCTAGGGTATAACTAAGATCAAGTCCTGGTTTATGTAGATCTAGATGATTTAACTCTGAAGGGTATTGCAACATGTCAACTGTAACATAGTATCCTCATGAAGACCTAAGTCTTCATGGAGGTACGGTGCTTGCAGATTGGCGTGTGCCAACATCCGTCGAGTCATCCCCTCTAGATGTACATACCCAAGAAAGAAGTTAATTACTTAATTATTTTCCTTAATTAAAGTCTAATTACAGTAGCCATGTTGAATTCCTAGTTTCATTAACCATTAAGGTTGCCAACAATAAATGAATTGTAAATGCTTTGTAGAAACATCAAGATTGCCTTTCATTCATTAACTTCCTAATTTAGGATACAGTTTACAAACAGAAACAACATACTAACAATATGGTTCACTTACTTAACTTAACCATGACTTAACTTGTTTAAGTTCGAATCAGATTCTTTTTAATAGACTTCATTGAAATGAAGTCTACTATTTTATATTTGTATATACCTTTCTTTTGTTTTATTCAGTTTAAGGTACAAGTCAAGAGTAAGTACCTCTTCCTCTTTCCAAGACGACATTAGGTTTAAATTCCCAAGGATTCTAAACAAAATGATTATCATTTCAGAATAGTTGTCTTTCTTGTTCTTATTAAGAATTAGGGTTCATTGTAACCTCTTAACATTATACAAGTTATCATAATGGATTTTCTCTTCCATTACATCATTTTAAATAACCATAGAGATTTAATTAAATGATCAGCCATGAATGCCAACTGGATAAGTTGCATTTAAATAAAGGGATAGGTATCTAATTCCCTTACCACCTAGTTCATTTTATTTCAACCCAAAAGGGGTTCAATTCAGAAGTATATAAATAAAAGAACAGAGATAAGCATATCACTAATAATCACTGATTATGTAAAAAGATGACACATCAAGTACAAATAAACCCACAATATTTTCCATTTCTCAAGGAGGAATTCATACATTGCAAGTACCAATACTTCAGACATCCTTAGTGTCAAACAACAATAACAATAAACCCTATAAAATTACAACTTTCCCTTCCAAAAATACATTTAAATAATGAATCATATTTCCCATAAGAGATCCAGTCTTTTGGTAACAAAAGTAACATCATAAAATATCTTGTCTCCCTTTTTACCACTTACGAAGTCCATCTGTAAAATTTTCTATGCGGGTCGGTTCGGTGGCCGAGGCATGATAAGCACTAAGCATTAAAAAAATGCTTTCAACTAAGCTGTTTCATAAAAATAACTTTGTTTTCATGGAACCGATAAAGCATTATAGAAAGTCACATCTAAGGAATAACAGACATAAGAGGGAGAAGCAAAAGATAATCCATATCCACATTAAGAGAAGATCATGGAGAAATCAAAATCAATGTTTAGCCTATGATTTCATAAAAGAATTATTTTAGACAAGATCACCAACCACATTTCATCTACTATTATTTATGATTCATATCAGATTCCTTAACCAAAAATAAGAAGATACTAACTCAAATAATTCATATAAATAGAATTACCTTAAAGGAACAATGCTTCAATTACACAACATTAACTTACTCCATCCTAGGATATTTAATGCCAAGCTTAAATAACTTTATGATGAAAATTAGGATGAACCAACAACATCTTAAAGTAAGAGTTTCTTATTTGAGAAACTAAATCCAAGTTCAAAGTCAAACTCTGGTCTAAATTTAGGATTAGCATCAACAGTTTGACAAGGATAGATTTAATTTGCATGCATCTGGGATTAGTCACACATCATAACAATTTCAACCCTACCAAAGTATCAGTCAAGGAGAAGAAGGTAAGGATTTAGCTACTAACTACTCACCCTACAAATCTATCCACGTAATACTAACCAAATAGGTCATCTCCTTACACAAGAGCAATGTAGATGAGAGAATGATCGAAAAAGAGAGAAAGGATCAATCTATATCTGCCTTCCAAGTTCAAACAAAAAGAATGGTATTGAAAATATTTAACTCAGAAAAGAGAGAAAGGATGACAATAACTAAAGATGAGATAAGATCTCATTATTCCTTCTTATAAAGAGGTATACATACTAGAATATAAAGGAACTGAGATAGATCTGACCAAGAAAAACATTCAACTCCAAAACCACCAAGAACTATTCGATATTACAATCGGTATCTACGACTGAACATGAAAGTTAGAAACTGAAAGATGGAGTTTTCCCCAACATACAAATGAGGACAGAAATTGTAGCGTAAAGGCTACTAAACTAAAAATGTTATTCCAATGCCTTCATTAAAATAATATCCGAAACCAACAAACCAATAACAAAACATAAAAATTCATTCCAAACGTTAGTAGCATCAACTGAGAAGTTCCTCTAGTTTTCCCAAATAAAATGGAGACATAGTAACATTTGAAATAGATTACCCTTATGCGGCCACAATTTCCTTTCAAATTCAACTCACACAAGCTTACCCATCCCTTGATGGAAAAATGGGAAAGAAAGTGAAAACAAGATTTTAACATTGAAAAATACATTCAAGAAAACCTGGTCCACCCTCTTCACAAGAACCAATGGAACATGCTACTACTTTTTTGAAGGAAAGTAACCAACCAAGATTCTACCACAAGGAAAAACAAAAACAACTACATAACACCTAGTTAGGTGCTCAAAGTCGAGCTCAAAAGGAGAATAGCAAAACCAAAATGTTCTAGTCCATTTCCTCAAGATTGACAAGATAGAACCAATCCGCAGTTTAACCTAGATACCTCGTTCCTAAAGTATTATCTAAACATCAAATTTAAATGGAAAGAACAAGTAAATCCAACAAGATAATTCGATAAGGTAACTCCGTAGTATGAAATCTCACTTCAGAAAAGATGCATAAACATTCGATAAGCCTTTCATGGATCATGACATCAAAATAACTATCCATTTTATCATAGTTCAAACAAACATAACAAGATTCGATAACATCTCGAGCTCAACAGAAGAAAAACATATTTCATACCTTCACCCAACAAAGGAAACAAACCCAGCTCATATTTTTATCAAACAATAAATCCAAGCATGTGTACACAACAAAAATACAAGCATGAATGTAAGATAAACACCACATAAAAACCCACTTGTTCCCAAGAGAAGAGTTGTTTTAATGAAAACAATTAGGAAACAAAATCAAAAAAACTTAATGGATAGAGCCTATCATGCTCGATAGAGCTTCCTTTTGATTTACAAAAGATTTCCGGTGAGCCTCCATAGTCTCTTCTTTTTCCAAGCGACGTCAACAAATCCAACATTTCTACTTCTTCTTCATATAATTCCATAGGATCCAAAATAGCTCAAGTATGCCAAAAATATAGCAAGATCAAAAATAGAACTGCTGGTTCGAAGAATCGAAAACCCCATGTAGAGAAAAAATCGAAATAAACCAAAGATCAAACAACCTTTCCAAAATCTACCATGCCTTTCTCCTAGGCGGTTTCTTCACCATAACCGAGACCAATTAATGCGAGGACTATTAGTTTTCCCACGATTCTCCACACCACCGCCATCAAAATTTTGTGAGCCTCTTAATTCAAAATATGCATGCAATTTCCATTTAGTGGTGATGCCAACTAGGCATCCCCTAACTCCCCATGCCTCCACCAAAACTGGCAGTTCAAAAGTCATTAAAACCAAAAATCAATTCTCATTAATGCCTTGAAAACTGATGCCACCGTCCTTACCACTTGCCAAGTAGTCCATAGGTACCCCTTAGGTTAGTAATAGTTTAGGTTAGATTATCATTAGGTTAGAAATCAACCTTAGTTCCTAGGTAGGTCTTAATTACCTTAGGTTAAAATCCAAATAGTATAGAACATTCCATCTTAGGTTAAGGTATTTACCTTAATAGTTTAGTAATAGGTCCTAGGTTCTCTCACGTTATTCAACATTTTTAAGAAGACTCAGGCCTATTAATTACAACATGATGCAAAGAAAGGACACACAAGCAAGGTCCTTCAAATTTATAAACAAAACAAGACTCAGTCCCACTTCACCTTCCATTTCAGAATGCCAAGTCGACAAGATGAACAAGTAAGGAGAACTGTAGCATACCTTGGATCAATGGAATTGATCCAAGGTCTTGTTGTCAACACATAATGGGTTAAGACAACAACAATACAAGTTCATAACCTTTTTTTAAATGAATATAAGCTAAACAAAGAGATGAATGGTCTCATTTTTAAGTACACATAAATCACAACAAAGTGAACCTTTTCACAATAATGAATTATCCATTGCAAACATGATTTCCAAAAGTCATAAGAGTACACCTTCCTAAGACAAATCACATGTCAACGTTTGCAATGTCAAGAGGGAAAGTAATCACAGTAATAGTTTTTTCAAATATGTTACATCTTCTCACTCAATAATAGTGTAGTTCTATTACGTTGGTGTTAAATTCTGCTAGCAAAACACAATGGGTTGTCAAATATCCCTTCTCCAGGATATGCTAAGACTATTCCAATTTCCATGCTCGAAGCATCAAAATGTACATGGAATGGATTAGTAGCATATTCTTCAATGTATCAAACGTTATCTCTCGCTACAACTTTCCATAGTGAAAGGTAATCTTGTGTTTTAATAACATCTCTAATGGCGTGGTGATCTTAGCATACCCCTTAATAAATTTACGGTAGTACTCCAGTATGCCTAAGGAATCCACGCACTACCCTTTGGCTAGTAAGCTCCCCAAATCCCACAATAATGAAAACTTTATCCACTAGCAAGCCTTCCTTACATATGATGTGCCCCAATAGGGTTCCAAATGGAGTAGTGAAGAGACACTTCTTGATGTTGAGGGATATGCATAATTGTTAACATCTTTCAAACATCAACCACAAATTTTCACAATGGTCTTTCACTAGTCCATACACCATCTAGTCATCAAGGTAGACCTAAAGGAATTTATGGATAAAATCCTAAAATTCCTAGACCACTATGCACAAAAACACAGAGGTGCATTCTTCATTCCAAAAGGCATGATTGTATAGGAAAAAATTCCCCATTTAGTGGTGAAATTTTTCTTTTCTTGGTCTTCTTTAGCAATTCTAACTTGATGGTATCTTGAGAATCCATCCGTGAAGGAATATATTTTAAGCCCTAGTACTCTAGGATTTCTTCAGTGAAGGGGGTTAGAAAAGGGTCAATGACACATATTGCATTTAGGTCCCTATAGTTAACACAAATCCTTATCCTTCCATCCTTTTTAATACTGATGACCATGGGGCTTACCCATTTTGATTCCTCCATAACTTCAATGATGGTGGCGATCATTTTGTCTATCTCCTCCTTAACTTTGACACAAAGATTGATTCATTCGATAATGACTCTTGAATTAGGTGCACACCCTCCTTTAACTTGATTTTCATTTCTCCCAAGGAGTGGTGAACACCTTTAAGCTCATGGTATTCATTCGGAAATAAATCCTGAAAATCGCTCACCGGATCAATGATCTTTGAAACCTCCTTCTCTCGATCAATAATATCCAATAGTGGTCTCCTTTAGTTCCCTTTCTAAACCAATGTTAACCTTTTTTGTTTTGAGGGGCTTATAGTAGGCACATGTTTTATCATCAGCACTATCAATAAATTTTTGCGTAACTTTAGTATGGTTAGCATCCAAACTCTCCATCTCTTCACCATTTATCACATAGACCATCTTTCCCTTCTCTTTCTCCATGCATTCACACTCAAGGTGCATCTTATTTGATTCTTCCTCATCAAAGAACGCTTCCAAACCAGTTCACCCAATAAATCCAATATTCTATCATCTCTTGCCATGACACTGTCTCCCATCGTAAGATGCTTGACAACTTGTAATGCCCTATCTACCAATGGTTTAGTAATTCAATATTCGAAAGATTGAAGGAGGTTGGTGTCAACTCCTTTCAATTTCTGTCGTGAGTGCATCTCTGAGTGAATATACCATGTGCGCGCATAACCTTGTAAGGTGGAATACAACTTATGCACCCATAAAGAAGGTGATAAGGCCTCCACACCTTCCATCCATGCTTTCTCACATGCTTGGACATGAAATGAGGTGGGTTCCTTCCCATGGTAGTCTTGTATTACAATGGGTGCATTACTTTGGGAAAACCTAATAGAGAACATGATTCTCACCTCACGCCACTCTAGAAGGCTATCATGATGTGTCACCCACAAACGCGTTGTGGTCTTGAGAAAGTTATAGTTGAGCATCCCTCTTCTTTCAATCTCGTTGCTCCACTTTGGGCCTCCATCTCTTGTAAGAAAACATCAGGGTTGGATCCTCCAGAATAACTTGGTAACTTCTTTCCTCCCAAATGCTTGAATGAGTGCACCTTTATCACCCTTATAATAGAGCCTCTTAACTATCACCCAATTAACTCATATGTCCCTGTGCACCCAATTGTCACATGCCAAGCTAGTTGTATGACTTATGGGTGAGTATCTTCAAACTTGAATAAATAATTTCATAGGTTGAATCACCTTAGGGTCCCTGATGGAGCACACATAAATCATGTTAAGAACTTATTCTCCCAAGATCTCGAGTATAGGGTGCGACTTCCCATCATCGGGGGATGATAACTTGCACAACATGGAGCTTTTCCCAAGTGTGGGACCTTGCGAAATCGGAAAAGCTCTCTCGGATGAAGGCGGCTCCTATTCCTCTGTTTAGATGCACACGTAAAAAATGTAGAGGGTTTACAAAAACCTAATCTAACTTGCCAAGGAGACAGGGTAGAGAATGCATAAAAATAAAACCTAAACTACGGAGGTGATGCACCGAGGAATGTTGGACACCCGTTTTGCAAGATTAAACACAGACCACATAGATGTAATACCACACCATGCACAGGCAACCAAAATGCAATGAGAGATCAAAATAACAGCAATGAATATATGAGAGGGTTTAAAATCAATCACAGACATACATATATTGCTCAAGGATCGATTCAATACATTGCAATGGCCAAGAGGCAAAAAACAACATTACAATCCATATGGGAGGCTTGAAAACTCCACAAATTCTCTTGCGAGCAGGAGAGAAGGGAGGATGCAAAAAAAATGTCCAACATTTTAGAAAGAGCCTCTCTTTACCATTTATATGAGGAAAAATGAGGGAGAAGAGAATGATTCGAATTCTGCCCCCAACCACCTCAAGTGCACCTAACTTCCCACAATCATGGCGGTAGGTGAAAATCTCAACAAACCAAATTATGGCGAACTGTATTTTGCATTTTAAGAACTTGTTCCCACCCAATTAAAGATATCCAGTCGTAGTTGGGTAGAGGACGCCGAGAGCTTTCGAAAAGTCCAACCTTGTGTGAATCCGAGCTCCCTGTGAAAAGTTATGGCGATCTGAATATTTCCCGCGTCAGGGTCTGTTTCCAGTCGGGTTCGGGTTTCTCCTTTGCATCTGCATCGGGTTTGGAGGATGCCTCGACATGTGTTTGATGCTTGTGTTTTCCCGAAACCCACTTCCACCACTATTTCCAAGTTTTCCTTTGTTTCGGGTTCGGAGATGTAACTTGCATATGCATCGGGTTTGGGAGGTGGCGCAACATGTTTTCGCCCCATGCTTTCCCGACTTGTTTCCCGACTCGAAACCCGATTTCCCTTGGAAGTGTTGTCGGGTTTGCGGAACCCTCGAGCATCGGGACATCCTTTCGATCTTTTTCATGTTTTCGTGTTTTCGAAACAGAAACCCGATTTCCTTTGATGTCGGGTTTTCAACCCCGACATGCTTCATGCTTTCTTTTGTCGGGTTTTGAAGACCCCCCGACATATCCTTTTTGCTTGCTTTTCCGCCTTGTTTCTCCGAAACTGAGACCCGATTGCTTTGATGTCGGGTTTTAGAGGCCCGACGACATATTTTCTTTGTTGGCGGGTTTTGGAGACCCCCCAACATGTTGTTCCACCATGTTTCTCCGCCCTTGTTTACCCGATTTCCCTTTGCGTTTATCTATATTTACCGGGGGGTAAATATATACAACAATTTGGCGACTCACGGGGTTACCTGCCTGCTAGGTAGAAGATCAATGGCCTTTTAGCAATCCATTGGGCATGGAGTCATAAGCGATAACACGAGAACCAATCGATCGATACGATCTGAACTCCTTCTCGAAACACGTTGAACCGTAGAAAACCAACCCGGGAGCAGCAAAAACACTGTGCCCAAAGCACTTAGGGAAAGCTGAAACCTAACTACAACAAGACAATGTGCATACGCACTTAGGGGAATTGAAATCTAGGCTAATATTTACAAGGGTAGAACTTTTCTCTTTTCAGTAGCAATGTTTAAGATAGATTCCGTTGACCGGAATCGGGAGTTCTTCTCCGTCCAATGTAGACAATTGGAAGGCATTGCTATTCTTACATCCCGTGACCATGTAGGGGCCACTCCAAATGGCATCAAATTTGGAATGCCTTCCGGTTTTCCGATCTGCATCCCATTTCAGAACTAAGTCCCCTTCCGAGAAGGTCCTTGCTCTTGCTTTCTTATCAAACCATCTTTTCACTAAGGCCTGATCTTTCTCAATCGTTTGAACTGCATGTTCTCTAATTTCTTCCAATTCCATCAACTCTGCATACCTAGCCTCCATTGGTTGAACTCGGCCAACTCATTGCTTCATGAACTCCAATGCGGGCGGTTCTAATGATATAGGCAATCTTGCCTCTTTTCCATAGACCAACTTGTAAGGGAATTGCTGTAGACCTCTTTGGTGTTATTCTATCAGCCCATAATGCTGATTTTAGCACAGTATGCCATGTTCTTTGATTTTCATCGAGTCCTCGATGATTCTTAGCAAATTTTTGTTCGTGGACTCTGCTGTCCATTACCCTGTGGGTAATAATTTGAAGAGGTGCTCAAATAGATTCCATTCTTGATAGCCCATTACGTAATCTTGGAACCTATGAATGCCGATGCATTATACGATATGATAGTGGGCACACGAACACTGGTCACTATTCCTTCATAAAACTCTAGTATATTAGACTCGTTTGCCTCTTTGGCGCTCTTTGCTTGATCCACTTGGTGAAATAGTCGTTGCCGTGAGAATCCACTTGTGGCCTTGGCTTGAGTTTGGGTTGATGACCCCGATGAAGTCAATCCCCATTGCATAAATGGTTGGTCAACCAAAATTGGGTGCGATGGAAGTCTTTGCTAGTCTTTCTTTGCCTGTGAAGAGTGCACATTTCTTGCACTTTCTTATCCATGTATAGCAGTCATTGAACACTGTGGGCCAATAATACCCTACCTTCATTATCTTGAGAGCTGTTACTCGTGGGGAAAAATGTCCTCCAGAATCTCCATCGTGAAAATCTCGTAACACCCTCTCAATTTGGCCTATCCCAATGCACCTCAATAGAACTCCATTGATGTCCTTTTTGAACAAAACACCATCAACAAGCACATATGGAATGGCTTGTAATCTAAAGTATCTCCTCTTTGCTCTGCTCATTTCTGGAGGGCATAGGCACATGCATAGGAAGTGTATCATCATATTACGAGTCAACAAGGAGTAGGCACATCATCATTTTCATGTTCTTGACCATCTGTAGTACGAGGCAGTCTCTTTTTCATCACTGCTTCAACTTGTTGACTCAAGGCTATTTGTTCACATAGTCCCTTTCCACGTACTAGCTTTGTGACCTTGATCTCGATGTCATATTCCATGACACGAGTGATCCATCCTACACGCTTCTCATTCGGATCCTTGTTTAGAAGGAAGTCCTTGACTCCGCATGTGGGAGACCATCAATTGGATCTTGTTGTTTGAGACTAGGTGCTTGAATTTCTTTAAACTCTGATCACTTTGCTGCAAGGACATGCTTTTGATGAAAGAGTACCTAGTTTCGTATTCCTCAAGCCTTGGTGAAGAAAGCATTGGTTGTTCTAATCCTTCTTTGTTTTGTTGTACTAGGATTGCGAAATTGTGTCTCCACCACCGAAGGCATATAACATGAAGTCTTTGAGAAGTCTGGATTGACGAGAGTTGGGAGCTTGAGATATAGCTTCCTTTATTGCCTCAAAACTTGCCTTGCCTTGGATGTCCACTTAAATGCCATGCTCTTCTTTAACATCAGCGTTATTGGCTTTACGAGAGCTGCAAAGTTTGGAACAAAACTGCGGATGAAATTGATCCTTCTAAGAAGCTTTGAAGAGCCTTCTTGTGACTTAGCAATGGCGATGCTTGAATTGCTTGACTCTTTCTGGGTCGATCGTCGACCCTTCCTTTGAAACAATATGGCCTAGAAGTTTTCCCTCGTGAGCCAAGAATATGCATTTTTGGGATTGATGATACCCCAAATCTTCTACACCTCTACGAAATACTTGCCTTAGATGAAAGAGGTGATCCACTTTGCATTTTTGAGAATACGGTGATGTCATCGAGATATATTAGAACTATTTTATTGATCAACCCCTTAAATGCCATATCCATTGCCCTTTGGAAGGTGGCTCCGACATTTGATAGCCCAAATGGCATTTCTTGTAGGCATATGTCCCCATTTGGTGGTGAAAGCCGTCTTGAATTGGTCATCTTCTTTCACCATCACTGATTATACCCTGAGTAGCCATCTAGGAGAGAGAATCTCTCTGAACCGGATACTACTTGCAATATTTGTTCCATTGAAGGAAGTGGGTAATGATCTTTGAGAGATGCCCTGTTGAGGTCTCGGAAGTCTACACATAACCTAATTTCTCCGCTCTTCTTCTGGCCAGGAACCAAGTTTGCTGACCCGACTTGAGTGCTTGATCGGGAATATAATGCTTGCCTCTATTAGCTTGTTTAGCTCTTTCTTCATTAGAGGCTCAATGTGAGGGTTGGTGGTCTGCCTTACTGCTGATGGGCTTAGCATCTGGATCGATTCTATGGTATGTTGTGCCAAATTTGGATTGAATCCTCTTAAGTCTTCATAGCTCCAAGCGAAGACATCTGGAAATTCTTGGCAAAGCTGTGTGAAATCTGATTTCTCTTGCTCAGTGGCCACTTTACCAATTTGAAGTGTTTTGCCTTTGACCCAGAATTGGCTCGAATCTTCTCTCTTGACTTTGTATGTTAGCCTTTTCCTTACGGCTGAGTCGTTAGGGTTGAAGATAGACTCAGCGTTACTAAACCCTTAGGAAGCTTGTTTGTCCGTGTTGCACTACTTGATCCCCATCTTGCTGCTCTAGCCTATCACGATTTCTAGTGAGAATTCAGCTTCTTCTTGTAAGAAATTGATGATCATTGATCGTTCTCAAACACACTGCCGACTTGTGTTGTTATCTGGGCTGCTTTGGCCTCACAACCACATGGATATGTGGCTGTGTTTTTCTCTTCGATGTTGTCAACCACATCAAAGCGTTGCTCCAAGCTGCTGCGAGCCTATCTGTGGCTTCATTTTCTTCACAGGTATGGACACAATGTTGAAAGCTTGAAATCCTCAATGAGGTCCCATACCCTATTCTTGTAGCTCTTTAGTGAGTCATTCTTTGTAGCATGTTGTCCCTAACTTGGTTGACGATTAGCTCGCTATCTCAAACACTGCAAGTTCTTTATGCCCCTTTTCTGGCCCTGATGAAGTCCATGAATCAAGGCCTCATATTAATTGTGTTGTTTGAACAAGAAAAGCTGGAAGCGAAAATTTGAATAATATTTGATGTCTTGTGGTGAAATCAACATTGCACCACCTCAGCACCTTATGCTGCTTCTCGAACCATCGAAGAATAATTTCCAAACTTTGTTTTCATCCTTTTGTTCGAAGCTGAATGATGTCGGGAATGGGTGGATTTTCTTCGTGTATACAATACACACCCAATTCAGATTCTTCAATTTCCTTGTATGGGTCAAATTCATGACTTTTGTTTGCCCATTCATCCAAAGTTAAATCAGGAATTCCCTCGACCTTAGTACCTGCTTCTAGATCACTTGAACACTCCTCCTGATCAAAAAATTTGAGCAATTTGCATTGATAGGACTTGGTACATAAGGCTCAATATGGAAATTGGCAATTGATTCTGACACGATTGTTGCTTTAGCTCCATACCTTGTCCACGAAAATCATGTGTGACCAATCTGAGATAAATATCCACCGATTTTGCGGTGAAGTCCTTGATAAACACTGCCTGTGAAAAGAGTGGCGGGAAGGTCAATTCTGAGACACATCTTGCAGAACTGTAACATTAGGACATGAATGTAGTGTTAGGCTTAACCCCTTGATGACCCCAACTGTTCCCACTGCCGTTCCATCTAGTTGTACTACTCCTTTTAAAGCATTGGCTCATACTTCAGACCCAGTTGATCCGCTATTTGCTTTGGCATCACTGAACTACTTGCTCTGAATCTATCATGCGAGTTGTGTACCAGTGGTTTCAACAATCAATGAAACATAGAATGGTGGAGGCTTCAAATTTTTCTTGTCTGGCCCCCATCATGTTGCATTGCATTAGTGAGAACTTTCTCATGTCCCTGGTTTGATACATTTGTGGCAGACCAATTAGCCATTGCAACTTGCAATAAATCTCGTTGCCCAGGATCACTAGTGATTCCCACATGGAAATGTTCACATGTGTCTTCTTCATTTGATCGATGATGTTGAAGGGGATGAATTGTCCTTTTCTGTCCCTTACTTGGTGTGACCTTTTACGGAGCTTGAGCAGGTGCATGTGTTCTTCTGGCAATGAGGTACCTTAGGCTGATTTTGCACATTTGGAGCTGCGTTTGGTCTACCGACCCCTTGTTGTGTAGAGTGGGCTGAGAAACAACTGGATTAGATGGTTGTCCCTCTTCTATGCTTCTCTTCTTTGACCGTGTGTTGGCAGCCACGCCTTGAAAAGGCTGTTGGTTAACTCCACGAAGTCTTCCGTTTGCCGATTGGCGATGTGGTTTTGTTGGAGGTCCTTCTTGTTGCGTTTCTTTCTTTGTTGATTCTCTTCTTGGCTTGGTTCTTGAGGCACACCAATGGTTTGCACCATCGAGGCTGATTCGGTGCACCATTAAAACATCTTTGACTGATTGTGAGGTAGATTGCAAGGGTAACACGGTCGTACTCTTGTGCCATGTTGTTTTGTGTGGGACCAAGGCTCTTGAGGCGTCGTTGTATTTGGATCATACGGCCGAAATGGCTTGGTGGACTTGAGGTTGTCCTTGGTTTTGGTTTTGATTTGCGGCTGAGGTGGTGGTGGTCTATTTGTTGGTATGAGGGCCTAGCTTGCACAGTGCTTGTGCTTGAGTTGATATGGTCTAGCACTTTGAGCTTGCTTTGTCTTTTGATAGTCACAAGCTCATTTCAAGGTTCTGCGGTTGTTTCATGACCTCCTGCAATTCCTTTGAAGTATTTGAAGATGTGGATGCCTCATTATTGCTTTGATTTCTAGGAGTTGGAATGGGATTCAACTGCGGTGCTTATTTGGTTGTAGGATTTCCCATATCGGATAGAGAGGCATTGGTGGCCTTGGTGCAAGCTTGCCGGCTTGGATCAAGCAGTTCTCTGCTCACGATCATTTGTGTCATAGAGCCCCCTGGCAGCGTTGTCCCTCCCATTGATTGGATCATCATGGCTATATACGAATTTATAGCCTTTAAGAAATAAAGGAATGCTCCTTCGGCGGTTGGTCTACGGCTATTGGAATCTGTCCCATGTCGTTGGAACACTGAAGTTGAAATCTGCCATTTGTTCGTTAGGAGCCCTTTTGATTGTTGTCGGTTGTTCCAATAAAGATAAATTGTCCGCCCTCTCCCCAATTGGTTGCAAAGAAAGCTGAACAAAGTTGGTTCGATTCGTAATAGACCTTTGTTAGGCTCTCTAAACCATTGTAAGGCCTTACCTTTGAAAGATGAAGCCAACAACTTGAAGCTGACATCCATTTCATTTATTTCGTGGATTGCGCATACATTAGCAATATCTGGATGTGATCGATAGGAGTAGTATGATTTTCTCTGTAAAATAGGGGATATTCTTTAGCTTTGCATATTTGGAATTTGATTTTGAGCATTTAGGGCAAGTGGACTACTTCCCGTGAAATTGACAAAGGGATTCGGTGGTAGATGCGCCATTATGATTGGCCTAAGAACCCTGGTTGATGCGAGAAAAGGCCTACCGGGTGGAGGTGTAGACAAAGTCTGTTAGGTGGAGATGGTGATCTTTGTGGTCTTCTTCCTCTCCTTCCCCAACACAGTGAAAGTTGCAAGTGGAAAAATAGCCCTTCTTCTCGAGTATTAGACCTGGTTCGAATTCTTCTCATGTGCTGCAGGCAACTTGTCTTCTTACACCTTGAACTCTATCCCTTGGAGTCGCGGATGTGTTAGAGAACAAGCCTCTAAAAGGCTGGATTTTGCCAAGTTACACACCAAACTTTGCGGTATTGAAAATATAATTTAAAATTTGAAGGACCCAGAGGAGACAATCTTCAATCGGAATTCGGCCTTGTTGTGCGGTGCGGATCCCGAAAAGCTACGAGGCGGAACTCAGGTCATGCGATGCAACTCACAAAACCTGAATTGCTATGTGTCGGAACTTGGAACATGTCGGCATCCCTCAAAACCTGAAATCAATCTTTGTCGGGAATAGGACCATCTGATGCATCCCCAAAAAACCTGAATTCTTTGCTTTGATGTTCTCGGACCCGAAAACCGAAATCACTAAAAACCTGAAATTTTGAAATCAAAATATCAAAAAACTAAAAATACCCTTTTGAAGATTACCCTCAGATCTACCAATTGGTGAAATTTTGACTGTTTTGAGCAAGATAAACCCTTGAAAAATGATTTCGGAGTTCAGGCTAGGAGGTGTAAAATCCGAAATTTGTAAAAAACTGCAATTTTGTGCAAATTTCATGAAAACTCCTTCAAATTTTGATGGAATGACCTCTTGGTCCCACCAGGCGTGCCAAAAGCTATTGGTGTCGAAATGCACACCCACAGGACTCTGCTGACACGATGGGTTGAGAATCTCAGTGCGATTGCACAACATGGAGCTTTTCCCAAGTGTGGGACCTTGCGAAATCGGAAAAGCTCTCCGGATGAAGGCCGGCTCCTATTCCTCTGTTCGAGATGCACCGAAAAAGCGAGAGGTTTACCCAAAAACCTAATCTAACTACCAAGGAGACAGGGAGAGAGAAATGCATAAAAATAAACCTAAGCTAAGGAGGTGATGCACCGAGGAATGTTGGACACCCGTTTTGCAAGATTAAACACAGACCACATAGATGTAATACCACACCATGCACAGGAAACCAAAATGCAATGAGAGATCAAAATAACAACAATGAATATATGAGAGGGTTTAAAATCAATCACAGACATACATATATTGCTCAAGGATCGATTCAATACATTGCAATGGCCAAGAGGCAAAAAACAACATTACAATCCATATGGGAGGCTTGAAAACTCCACAAATTCTCTTGCAAGCAGGAGAGAAGGGAGGATGCAAAACAAAATGTCCAACATTTGAGAAAAAGCCTCTCTTTACCATTTATATGAGGAAAAATGAGGAGAGAGAGAATGATTCGGACTGCTGCCCCAACCACCTCAGAGTGCACCTAACTTCCACGAATCATGGTGGTAGGTGAAAATCTCAACAAACCAAATTATGGCGAACTGTATTTTTGCATTTTAAGAACTTGTTCCCACCCAATTAAAGATATCCAGTCGTAGTTGCGTAGAGGACGCCGAGAGCTTTCCGAAAAGTCCAACCTTGTGTGAATCCGAGCTCCCTGTGAAAAGTTATGGCGATCTGAATATTTCCCGCGTCAGGGTCTGTTTCCAGTCGGGTTCGGGTTTCTCCTTTGCATCTGCATCGGGTTTGGAGGATGCCTCGACATGTGTTTGATGCTTGTGTTTTCCCGAAACCCACTTCCGCCGCTATTTCCAAGTTTTTCCTTTGTTTCGGGTTCGGAGATGTAACTTGCATATGCATCGGGTTTGGGAGGTGGCGCAACATGTTTTCACCCCATGCTTTCCCACTTGTTTCTCCGACTCAGAAACCCGATTTCCCTTTGTGTTTCGGGTTTGCGGAACCCTTGAGCATGGACATGTTCTGCTTCGGGACATTCGGGACATTTCGACATGCCTACATGCATGTTTCCGCCATGATTTCCTTTGATGTCGCCTCAAACCCTTGCGACATGTTCTTTCTTTGTCGGGTTTTCGCCCCCGACATATCCTTTTTGCTTGCCTTTCACTTGTTTCTCGAAACGGAGACCCGATTCCTTTGATGTCGGGTTTTAGAGGACCGACGACATATTTTCTTTGTTGGCGGGTTTTGGAGACCCCGACATGTTGTTCCACCATGTTTCTCGCACTTTTTCCGCCTGTAAACCCGATTTGCTTGCGTTTATCATTCAAGGATGAATGTAATGGGGCCTTCCCATTTGATGCCATGCATCTAAAGTGAGGACTTTGACCTCCATGCCCAAGTCAATCAAAATATTTCCCGAAGCCATCCATCTACAACCGCATTTAAGGTAATATCCTTATCATAGTCAAGGATGTGGGGAGGAAGATTACCATGCGAACACGCCTTTCACACTCTACTTCGGTGCGTAGAAACTTTTACCATAACCATTCCCCCTAGCAAAGGAATGATATTATCTTTCCTTAACATCTTACTTACTTCCTTGACCTCATCCGAGATCCTTACCGTGGATCCTCAACACTCTTCCTTTGCTCTAATTGCCTTGATTGCTCTTTTAGGCATTAGATCTCCCTTTGTAGCTCCGAATCACATTCATGGTTTCTTGATACACTTATTTTTGATGAGTAGGGTCTAGATAATTTCCATGTACCACCTCCTCACAAATAACCAACGATATTTGCCTTGATACTTCCCTTGTGTACGACCTCGGCTCGTGTCGTAATTCAAATACTGAGGTTCTATTTCGACTCACACGTCACCCTTGGCATCTTTGTGAATATACCTTCTTTACGCTTACCATTCCAGTGCCTTTTTCCTTCTAGTGTTGCTAGCTCATATGTTCAAATAGCTTTGAGAACTCCTCATACTTATGCTTCTTTCCACACCAAGAGCATTGAAACGGATTTGAGCATTCTCACTTATAGTGCTCAGTAGAACAACAATTGTAATAGGTTCCAGACGGAAACTCAATTCTTCCTCCGTAGTTACCACGACCCAAAATCCTCCTCGAAAACCTCTTCCATACACCCCTCCATCTATGCACCTTCATAGTGATGACCATCATCCTTGGAATTATTTGTGAGGTGATGCATGCACACCAATATCAATGACATCATGTATCTAGTCAATCAATCTATAATCCTTAGTGTTATGAGTAGTAGAGGTAAAAATGTTACAATAACAAGATACAATTTTACAAATTACGTCTTTTGTAATAGTGGAAAACTACTTACATCATGATCTTCGTGGAAAATTTTAGTCCACCATCATGGCACGTCTTGATCTCGAAGACAAATGTCCTTAGTATGCCCCTATACCTCACAAACGTGCATCATAGGCCACTACAAGTCTCATGTGTGTTTGCAGAAATATTCTCTAGGTACTTCACCATTGTAACAATATGAGATTCAAGAAAAGGGCTAACACTAGTATCCATGCTTCTAACAACCTCATCATGCAGGGAAACCTCCAAGGCCTTGTGTGGGTCTGTGAAAGTCTTGTGTGAAATTTCTCTCCTAAAAGGTGTTATCAACCCTCCAATAAACCACTGAGCATCTTTGGGAAGGATGAATATCATAAGACAACTTTGATAAGAGAGTCTTGAAATGCACATCGTACTCCTGCACACTCTCTGCCATACCTTGTTAAATCTCCTTTAGCGCACTAATGCTCTTTTGTTCAAACTCAGGGATATGAAATTCAGCTAAGAAGGCATTCCACAATGTGGTGTAATCTACCACTATCTTGTGGGGGTCATACTTTCTTGCAGTTTACAACTATGTGCGCACCCTTGCAATGTCATTACAAAGCGGCTTACCTTCCGCTCTGCAGGGTAGTGATCCCTTTATGCATCATATAAGTGACACTTGTGTACATGCTCTATGACATCCTCAATACCTTTGTAGTCACGGTAGATGCAAAGACATTTCAAAAAACACTTGTTGAGGTGGTTGAGGCATTTTCTGCACGATCGAGAACCTTGATTTCCTTCGGTGTTACCTCCACCACCAAATCCACTAGATCCACCGAGTCTGTCCCTCTTGACCTACCAGATCCACCGGGTTTGCAGGATCCACTAGCTCCTATACCATTAGATCCACCTCTTGGAGCGTGCTTGGGTTTGAAGTGGTCACACCTAGTGTCCCCAACTTCCCTTTGAACTATGCACCAACGATTTGTGATATTACACGGCTACTAGATTTGTGTCGCGCCACTTCTAGATGCGATACCCAAGATTTGTGTACCGTGCTTCTCCCAAATGTCATTCTAGACAATATTCCCCAAACACAGGAAATGATGTTGGAAATATTTTCATTGATGTCAAAAGAGAGTGCTGAATTGGTAAACGGAAATTTGTCAAAAATGTGAAATATTAACGGAATTGTGAGTATGTCAAAGGAAATAACCAGCAACATATAGAGTAAAAATCATATATTTATATATGTGAAAAGGGTCACCTTTATAGGAGAAATATAGTAGTATCTGTGTAAAGCAAACATCATTCAAGAAAGAGGAAGATCCTAATAACCATGATGAGAAGAAAGCAACGCTTTTTCATGAAGACCGTGATTTATCCTTGGAGGCCCACGATTTGCATAAAAGAGGGCCTGACTTGCTTAGAGAGCAGCACTCATGTCTTAAGGGGCTGCATTGAATGTTTAGGTGATAATTAAATTATTTGGGGCAGTCTTTATGTGTGCATTAATTAATTCAAAGGGGGCAGCGATTTGTTTAGAAAGAATAAATTAATAAATAAAGGCTGACTAATGTTAATGAAAGGGTGTGATGGTTTAAGGTGTAATGCCCTTTCGAAAAGGTACGAAAGGCTATATAAGAAGATTCATATGAGACTTATAAAGCATGGATTCAAGTTGAATATCTTAAAGAAAAAGAAGAAGAAGAGGAAGCGTAAGGGCAGAATTTTAGAACAACAAATCTGAAAGTAAGAAGAAGAATTTTCCATTATTCGTTGAGGAAGCAACAAGTTCAAAAGTGGAAAGCAAATTTTGTAAGGAAGGTTGGTGCCTTCATATTCAAAGAGATTGGTGTCTCTTGCTGAGTTGGTGCTTAGCAAAAGGGGTGGGTGCTCCTATAGGTTGGTGCCTACAAAACTATAATTTGGGGATTGGTGTCTCCAGTAGGTTAGTGCCTACAATTTTTTGAGAAATATATATAAAGAAAAAAATTCTTCGTGGTTTTATCCCAAAAGGGTTTCCACGTATATCTATGTCTACTTGCATTAAGCTTTGTGTTATTTTATTGACTTGATATATTCACATTGCTCATGATTATAGATCTACGTTCAAGTATTAAAGTTTGAAATAATTTCATAATCTTTGATTCACCCCCCTCTCGGTATTATATTGTGCTCAACAAATGATTGTGCATCCTTAGATGTGCCCAAATGAGAAGTTATACCTCCTTGGTGTAGATCGGTCATTCCACCAATACCAATTGGGTTAGAAATACTTATCTCTTGATTTGGAAGACTAAGCGCAAGGGTTGGTCACTAGGTAGATTCGAGATGCGCGCGACGACTTTCCTTTCTCAAGTAATGGAATCTCATCGAGAAGGCCGAAGAGTCTGTCTCGGCACTTTCAAGATGGGGGTAGCATAGAGTGCTCGGGATCCACTTCTTCTAGTGAACCTCAATTTCTTCCCATGATGTCTACCTCCATATATCCATCACTCCTGTGACCTCGTGTTGTCTAGACAACCCCCTTTCACGAGCTTCACTATACTTCGATAGGAAATGCTTCCCGAGAATCAATGTAATGATCATGATATTTATGGATAAAGGAATAACACAAAAAAATGATCCTCTAAGCTCCCTTAGGAACTCAAACTCAGCAACCTCTAGACAAGAATACATAGAAATAGTGTATTCCAGGGTATAACTAGTCAACACTCTTCTCTACCAATGATCAACAACACGTGTCCAAGTCATATCAACATCATGTAGCCGTTGATATTCATATTGGGTCCACACACAAGATCTATAATACCATCTTGATCTAGATGCATATGCCTAAAGCCATTCATGCAACTCTCTTAGAAAACAAAAATAGAAGGTCTTATACGATTCATGATACAAATGTTCCTCTACCCATATGCATGCATCAAACCTTTGGTCCGATAATAAATCTCTGAGAAAATCATCCTTTGTGCTCTCAAACCATGTTTTGACACTGTCCAAGGTCAAATGCTATGTTATCATGCATCATTCTCACAACAACTTTGAAAAGAGGTCTCATCAGCGGAAGCAAGATGTAGTCATTTTTCATGTACCCTTAGTACAACTTTCTAATCCCATGTGCACCAGCCTATCACTCAACGGGCATTGGGCATTCACTCGAGGCACGCGTGGGTGCCGAGCCCCTCCTTTATGTGAGCATTGTGAGAAGGTCTTGCCATTGATGGAGGATGATTTACATAATGAGAATACATTTTCTTAGTTTAGATAAGGAAGAAGAAACATCTAACAGATCCACATCTTAAATGCATTATAGAGACAGAGTACTAAGCATGCTAAAATAGACTTGAACTATGATAGCCATTTAATAAGAGGGTTTATACCCTTAAGTATGATATACAAAACAAACCATCATATATATTCATTTAGAGTGATTCAGGTAGCCATATTACAATAAAAAGAGGTCATCACAGATCATACATATCAAAAGACTAGGACTCATCTCTTACAGATCTTCCCTGGTATGATATTCTAGCTATGCCCCCTAGTTCATCCCTTATTATAGACTTTAACACCATACAAATTCCTATTGCATTCCTTATAACCCTTGGCACTAGTTCTCTAAACCAGACCTGTGACATCATACTCTTGATGCATTCCCTCCTAAACCCGCACCTTCTCTATTCATCAAGTTGTGTCTTTCTTGCTCTAGAGCATCTCTATATATAGGTTCAACACCCACCACCATGCCTTCTCTCTTGAATAGATCACATGCCAAGTGTTAATGTGGTCCTCCAATGGTGCATGATTATCTCCTTGTGAACCCTCCACCTTTTGTAATGATGTCTTCTAAGAATATTCCATGCATGGAATATTTTTTGACCTCGAGTTCGGGTGGTACCTTATCCACTCAACATGCCTAATCAGGTCATGTTTTTCCTCAAGTGCCTCTAGAATGCCAAATATGGCTAAGTCCTTTAAACATGATGTCTTGCCTTCCTTGCATGCCCCTTCTTAAACCTCTCTATCTTGCACACTTCTCCCCACGTGCCCTTCTTCTTATAGGTCTCATGCGTGCACGCACCCTTTTAGTACCTAGCCAATATTTTGAAGCCCAACAGTGGAGCTGTAAATTTGATAGATTTGGATTGTGACAAAGGATGAGGTCCCAAAATGGATGGTAAGGTTGAGACCTTAAATGATGTGTGTTTTGATTTTGTAATGTTGATTTTAGGTAAAGGAGGGGGTTTTACAAGAGATAAAAAGTATGATGTTATGGATGTGATAGGTTTTGATTTTGTAATATTTGATTTAGATAGAGGAGAGGGTCTCACGTTAGATGACGAGGATGAGGCTGTGGATATGATGGTATTTGATTATATAGTGTTTGATTTAGGACAAGGTTCCAAACTAGATGGTAAGTGAGTATTTGGGGATAGGATTGGGTTTGATTCGGATGAGGGAGATGTTGTTTCTAGGTATGAGTGCGGTGGGTTATGTTTATGTGAGATATCAATTATTCTATTAGTTTGGAAATTTGTTTGATGTAGAGATCTTTGATGATGAAAGACTCCTTAATAATGGTATCAGTAGAGTCTAAGGGTTACAAGGAGGTAATGGATGATTGGAAAGTGGACACATGTGATATCGATGTGTGAGGATCATCAAAAAAGAGGATTTAGGGGTTCGAGTTTTCAAGGGGAAGCATCGGTGATGAATGGGTCTCCTCATAGGGAAGATCATATGTAATATTGTTGATGATGTGACTCGAGGGATGTGCAATATCTATATGGACTGAATCTATTGAGGGTGTTGGGTTAGGAAGACAAGTAATGGTATCATGTGTGGTAGTCTCATCGAGTTTATAGGAATACCTAGGAGAATCAGATGGGACATGTGTAGATTGAGGATCGAGATAACCTTCTTCGAGGGCTTGGATTTCTAATTTTTTGGCCATGGTGAAGGCTTCATCAAAGGTCTAAAATGTGTGGATATGGAGGGTAGATGAGATGTGAGGGGAACACAATTGAGAAAATAACTCGATCAGTTCTGATTGAGGTAATGAGAAGGTCAATTGATTGATAATGCTTTGCCACCTAGTGAAAAATTTGACAAGGGATTTGTTTTCAAATTGTTTGATGGTAGAAAGATCAGAAATGGTGATTTCATGAGTGAGCGTTTATAGTGAAGTGATCGAAATAACATAGCTAGCCGCGTGAAAGAGAATAAAGAGTTTTAAGGAGGAGATTGTGCCAATCCAAGGCAAGTCCTACCGGTGACATATGAAAGGTTATAATAAGGAGATCTTGATCGTGGATGATGATATATCATGAATGTCTAAAGGATAGTATATCTTTGTTGAGGATCCCTCACTGGTGTGAAACATTGTAAATTCTAGCAATTCCCAATGCGAGAGGATATGATTTATAAAGTACCAATGAATGGACGAGTTCATTACAAACTTGATCATAGGCGAGGATGTGTTTGGGTCTCTTGGCACGGATTGTAAATTATCTAATCTATTTAACGAGTTTGCGAGGATCATTATGTGATAGATTTTATTGATAAAAATGTGGAGTAGGATGGTTTTTATGGAAGTTGATGAGGGATAGCTTGAGAGGATATTGTTTGTAGAGTAGGTTATGGTAAAGGGATGTGGGGAGATGTGGAAAGAACCGCTTGATGGGATGCACTTGACATGGGATGAGGAGTGATAGTTTGGAAGTAGCTTGGTTGTGAAGAATAGTTTTAGGTTTTTGGACGAGGTTATTGTAAGGTTGTAAGATTGGTTAAAGTGGAGTTGAGTGAGTCATGATAGGTTGATGAAACTAAGAAGGATTAGATCCTGTGTAGGGGATATTTTGAAATTGATTGGGATGAAAGGATGTAAAGGTGGTACATGAAAGCAACCAGAAGGTGATTGTAAGAATGAAGCATAAGGGGAAAAAGAATATAGTGATGTAGAGGATTGATCCATGATAACTAATAATCAATTGAGGAGAATATAACTAATCCCTAAGAGGGTTATAAATTTAATGGAAAATTCAAGAAAAAGAATTTTTATTATTTTGATTTAAATTTCAATGTGGAGGAAGAGGCTTAGAGGGAACCTAGTGATATGGTTGTTCTAAGGCTAGTTTCAAGTGATGTTTAAGGTTGGAGTCCTCGATAGACCTGAAGGTACGTGAGGCCCAAATCTATGTTGGTGCCGGGACTGGGGGCCTACCCCCTCACTTCATGGTCCAACTATAAGGGAGTCGGTGCTTAGCCAATATATCAAAAACTAGTTGTTTATACTTGGCGAGAACAAGTCGGTTTACCTATTGGGTGATGAAATCACAATAGTTACCACCTAGGAGGAGTGTTTGATGAATTTTTGATGTTTTAATGTGATTTGGCTATGTGTGAAAGGAGCGATAACAGATCATACCAAGCCGAGAACACAGATGCTAATCAAACACCATGATCAATAAGATGAAAGCAATTCTCCGAATAGCTTTACATAAAACCTTTGCAAACATGTTCATTCAAATTTCACTCTCACTTTTCTTTTTCTTAAATTATAAACCCATTTAATAATTAAAATTTGGCATTATCTCACATATCTCAAAATTATTCAATCCATGGGCAATAATACACCCATCCGACATCCCACTCTTAATTTCAAAAATGGAATCTATTATTTCACCTAACTATGTCAATCATACTCCCCACTCCATATCACATCCTTATCTTTTTAACCTCATAAGTCAAATTGTGAGCCCCAGTTGAATCACATCACCTCTTTTAATCAGGGTTACTTTACCCAACCCTGATTACCTAATAACCCACAGTCTAACCTCACCCTTAGGCTATAAATATGGGCCTTCCCCCTCAGGAAGAATAAGTTGGAAAATTTGGGAAAATGTTGTTTTGAATTTTAAGCTTCTTGTTTATCATAATATCCTCATGATGTCCTTGTAATGACATTGTAATCCCCACAATACTCTGCTCATGATTTGTTGGTTCACGTAGCATGGTTCATGTTGCATGTTGTGTTTGGATCAGATCAGTAGCACCATCTACATACCAACATCATCAGGTTCCTTTGTTCATCAACTTTACATGTTATATATTTATCTTGTATTTATCATTATTATTTATCACGGGGTTGATACCACCGAGGAAGTTAATGCTTCTCGGATCTGTTTTTTTGGGAAGCCCCCACATAAAATATCTAAACAATGTTTCTCTAGTGTCTTTGAGTTGCAGGTTTGTTGAGATTGCAACGAGGAGCTCATCATCTACTTTGCACCCGTATCAGTCATCACCATCTCCAAGGTACTAAGCCCTTGCATATTCGATGTTGTTTTGTGTTTATTGATTTCTCGTACACTAATTTGGATAGGAAGCAAGAAACTCTGATCAACATTTGGCATGCTTGGTGGGACTAGACCCAAGTTATGGTCACTTTTTTTGTTACTTTACTCATCTTGTATAGGTGTCGTAAGTATAAATTCTTATTGTTTCATAGTTTTGTCAATTTAGATATATCTTTGAATATTTCATTTTCTGACTCACTTGTTTATAGGATTTTATTATCTCTCTCATCCATGTGAATCGTCTTTACATTCGTGGTTTTGTAAATTGTTTTCTTGAGGTAAGGTTTTGCATTTTAGTTTTATTTTTTTGAAGAACTATTATTATTTTTATAATTATATTTCATATTTAGTAAAATCATTAACATAATTAATAATGAAATATTAATTAAATTAATTAAAAAAAAAAATAATATAAAATTTTCTTTCCCTAAATTCCTACTATCCTAAACTTACCCATTCGAGCTCTACCCATCTCCCATAAATCCCTAAACCTACACCAAATCTCATTTCCTCCACACCACCTACTATACTATACCATTACTCCACTTCCACACCACATTACTTCCCTCTCCTTCCTCCCATCCCCTATCCTATCCATTCCCTACTAAGCTCCCTCTCCCCTCGATCTCCATTACATCACCTTCACACCTCCCATCCCACTCCTCCACTCACCACACTCCCCTCTCTCTCCCTCGCCCAATTCCTCTCACCTCCACCACCATCTCTCACCTCTTCTCCACCATCTCTCACCTCACCGAGTTCTCACTCCCAACTCCAATCCTCCCATTGTGTTCCACTCTCATCCCCAACTCCCTTTCCCCTCAGACCATCATCCCATCCCTCCTGACTCACCTTCCCCTTTCCATCTCTCTTCTAACCTCAGTCCCGACTCTCCCCATCCACCCCCACTCACCATCTTCTTCTCACCAAAGTATCTTCATTCCCCACACTCACTCCCTTCGACCCACTCTCCCGATTCCTCACACGTTCACTCAACATCTCTCAACATCCTCTCTCACTCACCACTCCCTCACCCGAGCTCAACCATTCATCTCAACACACCATTCTCTTCTAATGCCACTCTTCACCGATTCTCCATCACCTCCCAAATCATCTCCCCACCTTGACCCACTTGACTCAAACCCCACCTCCCGATCTCTCCTCAACCACCTATTTCATGGGCTCTCCATCCTCACCATAAATTCCCACGACCTCTTCATACCTCTCACTTCCTCTACTCCATACTTGATTTCCTAATGAGTTCTTTTCCATTCCTCATTTCATCCCCCTTCCCTCATTTCCTCTCATATTGAACTCCTAACTGACCATCCATCACTAAGATTCTCACCTCATTTAAACCTGAGATATATTATTTTCTCATCATATCTATTATGGATTTCATCTTCTCCCTTGTCATGTTTCATATCAGTCCTCAAATGATTGATTTTAACTAAGTCATTGTCCAATATTTGTAAATTCATCTTACTACCAAGCTTATATGGGTTTACCCACACTCATCTCTCTGCATCGTCGATAATCACTCATCATAAAATTTAAATTCTCATCATCATCTCATTATAGCTCATTTTTGACCATTCTCCAATCTTTATGGGAAGTCAAGTACCAGGAATTTCCTCTTCTCTCCACATCTCCTTTCCATCAATTAATATAAATAACATCCAACTTGCTATTCTCTCCCTTCCTTACACCACTAAGATTCTCTCCTCCCAAACTTTCACCATTAAATCTCTCACTGCCTCCACGCCATCCTAAAATTCTCACGCCACCCAAAGTTTTAAACATCATCTCCCACCACCTCCTTCCCGACTATCCCAACCTATCATGACTCACTTACTTCTTCTTTCCTTTCAAAATCTCCCTTTGACATGCATGATTCCCATGAGCTCCACATAGCTCGACCACACATAGGTTGACTTTTCGACAACAACCCTTCAAATCAAAACACATATTTTCAACACATCACATCCATACCTCTTATTAGGATAATTATTTTGATATTAGTTAATTTGTTAGATTTAATTAGGCTAAATGGTTATTTATTTTCATGTTAGTTAATTAATTAATTTGTTTAGTCATTAAATATAGTTTAATTATTAGTTATTTGTTTTTTTTTAGAATTCATAGTGTAATTGTTATTACTAGTTAATTCATTATGATTTGTTAACTAGAATTCATACGATTTATGAATTATTTTGTTATTAGTTAATTAGTTAATTAACATTCATAGGTAGGATAATTATTGATAATTATTTTTCTTTTTATTTTATTAATTAGTTAATTTGAATAATTTTGTTATTATTTCCGTAATTAGACTTTTTTGTTAACACCTAACAACTTAGGACTATGAAATTGTCTTTCTTATTTTTTTGACCATGTCCACTAATTTTTTCTTACATTTGCATAGTGAATTCCATTATTTCCATAATTAACATTAAACCACAACATTACGCTACCAAAGATAATATTGAAAAAAACTTATGTCTATCGAACATTTCCACTAATCTTCTTATTTTTATGCATTTGCAATTCTAGGGTACCCAACAGCGATCACCACAATCATCGTTTTCAAATACCACGTTATTATATGATCCAATAATGGGGAAATCATTCTCGTTGATTATTTAGCATATGCATTGTAATTTTTCACTTTGCTTTTCAACTTGTTGCCTGATTGTTTGAAGCATACTCTTTGTTTGCCTCAACTTATCAAGTATAATCAAAAAAGGAAAGTGTATATCCAGGTATTCCTCATTTTTCCCTATTTTCTCCTTTCTGCATTGTAATTTCCCTTTCTAGGTGATTGTTTGCATCAAACTTCATATTTCAAATTTGGTCTAAAATGAACCCCATGCATCCTGCCTGCTCACATAGCTTAAATAGGGGTTTAACTCTCTGCATCACATATTTTACCACACACTGCCTAAAACCTCACAAATTAATCAACACACCGAGACATTCCTTTCACCTGGTTCACTTGATTGGGATTTGATCACCCAACAAGAAACCATTTCAGACATTTCCTAGCCATAACTTACCTGAAACCAAACATAGTTTACCTTCTTCTAGGTCCTCTTACAACCATTTTCTTTTTCCTTTCACACGTGTTCTTCATCAAAACAAAAACAAACACATAAAAAGAATTGTTTTCTTAACTTGTCTATTTCAAATGGCACAAAACTTCATCCTAAATAGTTCTTGTATGTACCAATCACCACAATTTACCAACATTCACACTTCTTGTATGTACCCACAATCAAATATGTTAATCCAACCTCAAGAATCCTATCAAACATCTCCTCCAGCTTTAACATACCAAGCTTCCTTATATCCTTATCTATCCACTCCTTGTGTTGTACAACCAAGACCATCTTATACTTATCCTACACACACACCAACCATAACTACAACCTTCATGCCTACCACATCAATTACTACTACTCCTCGGACAACTAGCATGATCAATACCTCATGTTTGTCTCCATCTAGCCCCCTTTACAAATACTTTCACCATAACTCTAGTTCTCAACCACAAAGTTCTACTTTATCCCCATCACCTTATGCCAATACTACATTGTCTTCCCCTCCTACATCATTTACCACACTTCATGTACCTCAACAATCTCATCCATCCCACTATGTCCCTACTTCCCAACATTACACAACCTCCCAACCAATTTGATCTCAACTCCTGGATATCTTCCAACAAACCTACCCAAATCCACCATCACAAATCCATTTCTACCTTCCACACCACACAATTTTGATTCTTATTCAATTAATATTGTACATCTAACACCTCTTTCAATACCCATACCCACATCCACCATTGATTCCACACCTAAATATACCTCATACACTCCATCATCCACATCTATTCCATCTTTACCCATAATACCAACCATAGATCCAATCCAGTTCCTACACCTACCACATCATCAGTGAGACCACATCCACATCATCTTCCCCTCCTACATCATTTACCACACTTCATGTACCTCAACAATCTCATCCATCCCACTATGCCCCTACTTCCCAACATTACCCAACCCCCCAACAAATTCGATCTCAACCTTCACATACCCCCATATCCACATCCACCGTTGATTCCATCCGAATATACCTCACAAGCGATTCCATCCACATTCCATTCCATCTTTACCCATGATCCAACCTTCCATACTTACACACAATTTTGATTCCCACACCCACATCATCTTCCCATTCTACATAATTTACCACACTTCATGTACCTTAATAACCTCATCCATCCCATTATCTTCCCAACATTACCCAACCTCCCAATCAATTTGATCTCACTTTCATACCCATTTCCCACATCCACCATTGATTCCATACCTGAATATACTCTCATCCACTCCATCATCACATCTATTCCATCTTTACCCATAATACCAACCATAGATCCCAATCCATAAGTTCCTGCCCTACCACATCGGTCATTGAGACCACATCCACATTTTCCTCCCTCCTACATCATTTGAAGAACCTTTGAAAGAACTTCAAATGGATTCAAATTCAAATAATATTTACCTCATTCAGCACAACCAAATCAATTTCCACCTTCCTTAGATTCCAACGAACAAATATTCCTTCCTATGCCTCTATCAGTACCACCTCGGATCCTCTCGGTAGAAATTATTGTCATTCCTCCCAAGGACACAACCTCTCAAATATTGCCTCAAAATTCCCTTATATAGGAAATTAATATTCCTTCTTCTAAACAATCCAACCCCACACCCCTTCAACTAAAATCATCCAACACTATGAAAATCATGACTGGCTTCCAGCCATCAAGACATAAACATGTTCAAAATTTGTCCTCAACATCTGAATTATCTCAAACATCCACTCCTTCTCCAAAGACCAAGAGATTTTACATAAAAAAGCACCTCCTAATGCTTTGGTTGAATCATGTATGAGGTCTTCGACACTTGTTACAAATTTTTGCAATCACACTTTTGCCTATTAGGGCCTTTGACCCTAGTAGCAAGAAGCCATTGTGGTTTAATTCCAGCCTTGTTTGCACATATCATCATACCCTGGACATGATATTGGACATTATAGAGCATTTCAAGCCATTGTTCATGACTTCATTAAGGAAGGATGCATCCTTCCCAAACCAAACCAATCTATTCCTTCCACTTCAACATCTACACCTTTGACCTCATCTATCCAAATGCAAATGTCCCCTCATTCTTCACACACTTCCACAACCATGTCACCTCCAAATGAAGAATATTTTAAAGAGGATCCTTCATTTTCCATCAAAGTTATTCAAGTACTCCTCAGTCCAGTTCATGTGACCCTGAATCATCAACTAACATTAAAACTGAAACCAAAACACTAAAACCGAAACCACAATCAATCCATCCCCATCCTCAACATCTATACCGGTTCATACATCGACATCCCAGAACTTCCACGTCTAAATCCAAGCCAAAACATCATCTTAAAACCCATAAGAGTTATCTTCTTTTGACACTTGATTGGGTCCTACGCAGACATCCTTCAACATCTAATTCAAACTTTCTATGATCATGCTTCCTCCCATTAGACATTTGGATCCTTATAGTAGGAAACCTCCATGGTTCAATCCCAATTGCATTTGCACTATATCATGTTTTCGGGCCATGACATTGAGTAGTGTAGGGCCTTTCAGACCATCGTCCATGACCTCATTAAGGAAGATGATTTCCTCATTCAGGGGAACATCCTTCCCCATCCACAATGAGTACAACTCATCTTTCTACATCCTCATCCATCGGGTTTCCTAACACTCCCCATCCCCATCTATTCCACCTTTACCTATCATACCATCTATTGATTTCTCTTAGTTCCTCTTTTCCCTTCTATCATTCCAAACACATCATCTATTCTTCCACATCATTTGAAGAATCTTGGAAAGCACCTCAACTTCAACAACTTCAAATAATCCCTCTCATCTCATCTATGGATGCTTCCAAAAAAACCAATCATGGACATCACCATGAAAACACTAATCTTTCCACTGTATCAACTATGACACAACCTTTAGACCCTTAAAATGAAATCAATTATCATCCCTTCTAAGAATGCTCTTCGCCATCCAAATCCAAGATCCTTGGTACACTTCCACAATGATCTCTTGTGTGTCCCCAAAAGAAGATAGACATTTCACTAATGAATACCAAATATGCATCATCTATTTTGGGGCAAACATCAATCTCCATCTAAGGCATCACAATCACTCCACCAACCAAAATCAAAAACATCCAACATTCCTTTGAGATTCAAATCTTCCTCTAAATCTTCAAGTGTCACTAAAGAAGAATCAAAATTATGGAATGACATGACACAATCTCCAAGAAGATAGCTCATACAACCACATCCCAAGAAATTTCATCAAGATCTAAGTCAAAGGATTCCCAAGAAAATACATATACTAATGTATCAATTGAATCGTATGCAGAAACCCTTCAACACTTATTACAAATTTCTTCCATTACACTTCCAACTGTCAAGGCATTTAACCCAAATAGTAGAAGTCATCATGGTTTGATCCCCACCTCATTTGTGCCTACCATCATACCCTAGGTCATGGCCTTTGAGTGTTGTAAGGCCCTTCAGACTGTCATCCATGATCTCATTGAAAGAGATGACCTTTTTGAGGATTGTCCCTCTACCATTTTATCCGCAACTAATTCCATGTCTATCGAAGTCTCTAAGTCTTCTCCTCCATCCTCCATTAACATCTCTCCTTCGCATGTTATTCCTCATATAGAAGGTCCTCCCTTATTCATCAACATTGTTTTCCTATGATCCCCAACTCATCTACCTAATCCAAATCTAAGGTTATCATCATCACAAATCTCTTTCACCTATCCACATCTAATTTTCCTACGGTGATATAATCTCTTTTTTGGGGGAGTAGCCTCCCCTCGTCCTTGAGCATATCATCCATATTAATGCATTTCATATCTAAAAACTCTCCTTTCATTTGAGAGACTTTAATCCTTGACATTTTTTATTTACCTCATCAAATCCATCAATCTAAACTAACCCCATCCAAATCTTCATCTCATTTGAAGCCCACTTTTGTGGCCATATGCGTCTATCATCCCTTAGGGGACCATTTATTTTCATCTTAAGCCCCCACATGGTGGCCATGTTTTCTCTCTCCATTAAGAGACCATATTTCTATATTTTTCATTAAAGTCCACCTTTGTGGCCATGATTGTGTCATCAAAGTCCTCCTTTGAGGCCATGTTTGTCCTTCAATAAGGACCATTTTTTATCAAAGTCCACCTTTTGAGGTCCATTGATTGTGTGCCTCTTAAGCCCACCCTTTTGACCATGATTGTGTTCGTCTTGTTAGGGACACATATTTTCACTTCCTAAAAGGGTAGCACATAGTTTTACCTTCACTCATCCTCCCAAAGTTCTTATCTTATCTCGGAAACGTTAATCAAGGAGTCAAGTGGGGGAAAATTTTTCCCAACTGGATCGGACCATATATTATCATGCATAAGTATGGGTCTGGGGCTTATCATTTGGCTTCCCTTGATGGTAAACTAGAGATCAAACCCCTTAATGCATTGCACTTATGGCCATTCTATTGTTAGTACATGCACTTATGAGCATAGTCCTATCTTTAGACCATGTCTCCACCATTAGCCCCTTCCATCTATCATGGTAATGATATGAATTATGTGGTCTACCATCACTGCTTTGATATGACCTTGAATATGAGTACCATGGCTCTACTCATAGCATATTCATTATGGATAAGTTCTCCCATTTGGTGAGAACCCCATAATCATTACATCCATCACCCTCTCATTTTCTATGATGACAGTCATGTAAAGGGTATAGGGGTGTCTCTTGTATAGTCATCATCCCCTCCTAAGTGGTATACTTAGCTATTCCCAGCTCTCCCCCATATAAAGCTAAAATTCATGCATGCAAAAAGAAATCAAAGTTATCCAAAAATAGATTGATCCCTGAAGGACAAGTTGTTCATAAAAAAAAAAAAAAAAAAAAAAAGGAAAAAAAAAAAAAGCATGCAAATCAAAGTCAAAAGAAACATCATAAGAAATAGACCGATCCCTTGAAGGATGGCTATCATATATTTTATTCTTTGCCATCCATATTATGTATATAGTAGACCATACCCTCGAAGGATGGCTACTCTTTTGTTATGGCATTCGGAAGACTTCCCACTTTGATCAACCTTTTTTATCAACATTCCCAGAAAGCTTCCCGCATTGATCAAATTTCTTCTATTATTGTTCTTTCCCTTTCCTAGAGCTAGGGCATAGACTTAAGGAACACCACCTTTGGAGAACCTTCTTCCCACATACAAGTTACATCTCAAATCCCTAGTCATGTCAATATTAGGTTTATGAGAATCTTTCATCCATATTTCCCTCATGGTCTTTTGGTATAACTAAATATCATTGGTTATGTGTTAACACTGCTATTGGTTGCAAGTGCAATGCCTTGAGTGGTACCTTATTTTTGTTTACCTCTATCTAGTTGAAGCATGGTTTTCTTGCATGCCCCTTGTTATGGTCATGTGACACTCATCTCCTCAAAGTCATCTTTCATCATAATCACATTCTTCGAAATCAAATTTCAAATCATAAATCTGCATCCATATATTTACTCCTAAGGATGTCCCCTATTAGCGTCATCCATAAAATCATGAAATCTGTTACTATTTCTACACACTCTCTTTGATACACTATTCGGTTTGGGAATTCTACTTGATCTCCATTGCAGTTTGTGAATTCTACTTGAGAATATCTCTCAAGTAGCATTCATTATCAACAAAGCTCCTCATCCCCCACCATGACCAATGTGACCTTTCTCCATCCATCCTCTCACATCGTCCTTCTCTTCTCACCAATTATCCTCCCATTACCCTTCTCATCACTCTTATTCTTGTCTATCACCTAGCACAAGACATCATCTTCTTCACCATTCTAGGATTTTCATCCCCATCTTGGCATGTCTACGTAACTCCCCATGCAACATGAAAATCCTACTCAAAGTAGACTGTCATTCTGGACAAGGTCTCATTCATAATCACGTATGTTGACCATTCCTTCCTCCTAGTCTCCTTTTTCAACCCAATTTTCTCCTAAAATTCACCCCATCTCATTCTCCACTGCTCTTCTCACCCACTTCATCCTTCTCCATTGTTTCTTTGATCCTTCACCCATCCTCCACCGGATAATTATTTTTGTGTTTTTCCCTAATATCCTTTTACTGACATCTATTTTATCATTTGTTTCCCTTTCATTCTTCTTTTTGGCTTGATGATCTTACTTAACCACCCATTTCATGCAGGCTTCTTAATTGCAATATATCTCTTTCCTAAGATCTGCCATTGTAGAAACTCCTCCACCATTTTCTATTCCATTGAATGACAATCATCACTAGAAACATCTTCCCACTCCATAATTCTTGCTTAACACTCTGGCATCATCACTCACACAACATGGGCATCCTAATTAAGGATTCCCCTCACACTCTCCATCCTACACCGCATACATTCCTCCATCCATTTCATGTTACACTCCTTTTTTCCTTTTTTATATTATCATCTTAATATCCATTTCTCTCAATCACTTGTTCCATTTTTAATATGAAAATATACAGAGGTTCCCCTTTCTCCATTTTTTCATACACTCTTACCATCATCATTCAAACTATCCACTTCTTCTTCTTCTTCTTCTTCTTGGCTTGGCGATCCTACTTAACCATTCTCTATGGCATGATGATCTTACTTAAGAGTCTCTCTTAGGAATGATATATCTCCTTGCCTTTCCCTTTCTCCACATTCCCACCATCTACATTTTCTCTTCATTCCCCATAAACACATCCTCTTCCTCCTCTTTCTTCCTCGCACAAAATATCTCAGACTTTCTCACATATCATCCCCATCATCCCTCATTTGGAAATCTAACTTAACCACTTCATACCATTTCTTACTATGTCTCATTCCTTCATCTTTACTTCCTTCATCTTCATCCACATCCTCATCCATTACATCCTCTCCTCATCATCATCTCCACACCAATCATTATCCCTCCTTTCTTTACTCTTTCCACTCCATTTTCTAGAGTTCTCCCACATATCTACCCCCATACTTACCTGTCATTGTCATTGTTCATCTCCTAACATTATTTCATCATCATCTTCCATTTTCACACTAATAATTATCGGTGGACTTCTCCTAAAATTCATTTATCCCCATTCTACATGTCCCTTGTTCACTCCTTTTTACCTCCTCCATTTTCTCTTCCTTCCTTTTTTCTTTTGTGCCCTCTGATCATTATCGGAGGATTTCTCCTAACATCCATCCTTGGCATTGCCTTTCCATCTTCCCTTCGCCTTCTTCAATATCTCTATTGTCTTCATCATACACCCTCTCCCTATTTTCTCATCATCAATTCTCATTTTTTCAATATGTGTCATTCCTCCCCTCCACTTCTCTTTACATGCCTTATAATGCTCACTCTTCACTTCTTATCTCCCATTTTGGTTTCCTCATTTTGCATCATTTTCTTTGTTGTCCTCTCCTCCTTTCTACTCCTAGTTTTCTTTCACTTCCTCTGTATCATCTTCATCCCCTCTTCTCCTCACACTTTCATCTTACTTCTCCATTGATAACCTGGCTCACCAGTGTTGTCCCATATTTTTATCATCCCACCATCCACATGCATTTCCATGCGTTTTGTTTCATATTCTTTACCTGGGTCTTACCCCTAACACCTTGGTTCAATTCCCTTCTTGTTTCGGCTCTATCATCTCTTCTTTCCCTCTTATTTCCACTTCCCCATTACCAAACCTCTTTCTCTACCACCCCTATCTTATTCCATCTCTATACATCAATTTCTTTTCTGTTCTCTCATCTCCTCTACAGCCTCCTTGCTCCTCATTGTTCCTTTCTTTCTCTTCTCTATTCTACCTCCTCTCTCATCTTCTTTAACTTCTTCATCTTCTTCATCCCCTTCATCTTTCCATCCTTCTCTTTCCTTTTCCTGATGTTATCCCCTACCCTCATCACATCTTATTATTCATCTCTCTATCATCCTTCTCTAATATTCTTCACCTCTTCTTTTTCTCAGCTTTGTCATCTCTTTCGTGATCCATTCTTTCTCTCCCTTTATTTTTGATCTCCATCTCCCTTTCACCCTCTCTTCTATCATTTTCTTGTCTTCTTCTTCTTTGTCCTTCATCATTTCTTTCTCCCACCATCTCTCCTCTTTATTATATCTGTTTGCTTCTTTACTATGGTACATCTTTGTATGTTCACTATCTCCTCTAATCTCCTTTCTCTTCTCATCTCATCTTCTTCTTGTTTGTTCTTCCTCCTTCCCTTCTTCTCCTATTCTCTTTCTCTATTTTATTTTTCTCCAGGTCCATCATGCCTTCTCTATTTCTTTCCCCTTATCTTTTCCCACTACCTTCATATTAACTATCATTCTCTCTCTTTTGTGCTTTCATCTATCTTCTCACCTCTCTTATCATCCTTCTCTATTATTCTCTTCCTCTTCTTTCCATCACAATCAAGCACAATTCACACTCCTCATTATCCATGGATGATGGTTTCTCCATCCTATTACACCTCATCCTCCTTTATCCTCTTTCATTTTTTTTTCTCTCCTCCACCACGTCCACTCTACTCTAGTCAATGTCCTCTTCCTCTTATCTCTATCATCTATCATCTACATCCCTCATCCCATCTTCCTTTGACATTTTTGTCTTGGAGGATACCATAACGACCATCACCTATCTGATCTTGTTCTCTTCCATGAATGTTTGTTCTACTTTTTCACAAAAGTAGCTTGACTCCTTTTCCTATTTGTCAAAGAAGTGGGACTTTTTCCTTCTTCTTCTACCCCATTATTCATCTGCCTTCAACTGCAAACCTTTCTTAAGAAACATGTATTCAACATCTATTTAACACCCTCTTGGGGAATTTTATCCGATCTGTTCTTCATATCCACATTCATGGCCATACTCTTTCCCCCTAGGATATTTTATTTCAACATCCATCTCCCATTATGTCATTTTTGTGTCCTATGTTGGGGCACCTTTTCATCCTTGTACTTTTCGATGCATATAACTCACTTTTTGTTTCTTCTCAGTGCCATATTTTTGTGTTGGGCATCATTATTTTCATCCTCATCCCTTTTGCGGACGCATGATTTTTCACTTGATTCCTCATAGAAAAAGGATTTTGCATACCTTTCACATTCATTTGTTGCACATATTTTGATGTTTTCCTATGACCCATTGGTCATCATGGTTTACATCCATATTGCAGTGGTCTTCACCCACTCACTGTGGCATGTAGAACGTTGTCACATGTCTCGTTGAGACCCAATTGTCCTCTACCGATGTGATATTGGAGTCACCACCATATTTTTCATTGTCATTGTGATCCTTTTTCACCTAGGGCATCTTGCCTTTGGTCATGTTTTTATTCATCCCCATCCCTTTTATGGACACATATTTCATCTAACCCTTTTTTTTTTGTCTCGTGGCTTGTTATCGCAAACCACTCAACAAAAAGGGGCAAATGTAGACACCAATTTTGGTATAATGCCCCTCCGTCATCTCACATTCATTCAAATTTCACTCTCACTTTTCTTTTTCTTAAATTTAAATAAATCTCATCCATTTACTCACCCAAATTTAATTAATTATAATGGGCTCCATATAAACCCATTTAATAATTAAATTTTGGCATTATCTCACATATCTCAAAATTATTCAATCCATGGGAAATAATACACCCATCCGACATCCACTCTTAATTTCAAAAATGGAATCTATTATTTCACCTAACTATGTCAATCATACTCCCCACTCCATATCACATCCTTATTACTTTGCCCAACCTTGATTATCTTTTAACCCGTAATGTAAGCGTACGTCGGAAAAGCAAGGCGAGCGTGAGAATCAACAAGTGACTCTTCCGCGTGCCGACCTCCCGAGGTCGTGCCGAGACAGCCGGTGGGGGTAGAATATGCAGACAAACTAGTTAGGGAGTCTAATGTCTTCGACACGCACTAGTGGAATTTGTGAATCTAAGGCAAAGAAGGCCCTTCTAACTTGGACTGGTGTGATAGATCGATCAGCGAGGATGACTGCTCGAAGGCTCCAATCAATATCGAGCTCTGGCGTGATTCGATCTATGGGCTGCGGAATACGTGGGAAATGACCTGGGATTGTTTCGTATATATCTCCTGATAAGGTCATATGGCGGACGATGAAAATAGTCGACTCTATGGACGATTTTCTGGCCTAGTCCAGAATTCCCTAGCTTCGTTAGCCGCTATATCTAGTAAGGACAGTTGTTCAACGATGATAGGTGGAAGTGGAGTGGACTGAAATACTAGTGTGCGTAGGCCAGTGTCTATATCTAACTGACTTGTGGATTCGTTGGGCTGTGGGACCTGTGGATCAGAACCATAGACTCTTGGTTGTTGCGGTCCTGTTATGGTCATATGCGAGATCAAGTTCTAATCCCTAGTATCCAGTAATCGTACGCCTTTTCAGCTTCTACGTTTAGAACCAACAGTTGTGTGATCTTCTCAGAATACCTTACAGGCGTTCTTGCAACCTGGATTCTTAAGCTGGTATCTATATCTACGAGGGTGTCTCCAGCGTCTGGCTGTGGAACTAAAGGATCACACCCGAATGTTTGTTCTCTTTCGAGCCCTTCTACAGTCATGTGGATATTTTCTAGGCAATCGTAGTTTAGTGACTTGACCAAAACGCATGTGCTTGGTAGAAGTCTTCTATGTTTAATCCTCTTAAGCGTGAGGCGATCGGTTGTAGATCTGCTGGTGGGTTCAGAATACTTGTATCCTGAGATTTTGGTCTATGTCAACTATTGCTGTGGCTAGGTTTGGTTGAGGCACGATTGGCTCAAATATATATTCCCTGGGCTCTTGAGGTCCCGTGATTGTCATACAAAACGAAATGTAATCTAACTGTAATGAAATAAATTCTAACTATGTGAAATAAACCTAACATATATAACCTTTATCTTTCTAAGAAATATTCTAACAATTCTAAGGAAAACAAACTATTTTAAGCGTATCTAGAAATAATAACTAAACAATAATTTAAAACAGACAAGATAACCGAGTGTGGTTATTTTCCTGTGCAATTTGTAGAATTATTCTAAATAAATAAGATAGCCTGTCTAATCTACCTGCAAGATTCTCAATCCTTCCTCAGAAGTGAGGAGTGAATCATAGTTTCTCAGAAACTATCAATCCCCACAGCTTCCCTGGCAATATCGAGAATAGAATGAAATGAAATAAAGTGATTAACTACTCTATTTGATATAAATCTGACTAGAACTTTGAAATTTAAAACCTGGACTTCGCAGAACAGTGGCGAATCCGATGGTGTATGTGATCTCGTCCCTCAGTATGATCTTCTCGTTCTTTCGTGTTCACTTGGATCCAGGAAAGCATGTAATGCTAGCACCGATAGGAGTAGATTTTGGGACAAGGACAACTCAGAATGCAGACCGAGAATGCGAGTAGGAGAGGGATAGCGCAAGAGTACAGAGCTTGGCTTATGCGATTCCTAGCGGGATTTTACTGCGAGTCATGCAACGTGAAGCGACCAGAACCTTTGACTATCCTATACGAAGAGCAAAACCTGCAACTTTAATGGCTTCCCAAGCTATTTTGTTCCAAAATAAAGACACTGCTTGCACAAGTTGGATATGTGGCTTACTAACAACTGAATAAAGCTAACCAGGTATACAATGAATTGAACTAAGAACTCTAAGTCACAGTAAAACAAATTTACAGCAAAAGGAATTCAGAGGCAAGCTTCTAACTGGATTGAATGGAGCAACAGACTGCCTGCACAAGATGGGTCTGTGGCTTACCAACAGCTGAGCAATGCTAAACCAAGTACTAAAAACAGAAGACTCTAACAAGGAAAAATGGTGATCAAAACTCCAGCTCAAATTCTTCACACAAACTCAGCCAAAATTTAGACCAAAATCAGACCAAAATCGAAGCCATTTACATGAACACAAACCATGCACTTATAGGAATTCCAACACTCAAAAACCAAAATCAAATTGAACTCCTAAACAATAAACAAAGGAAAAACACTGTTCCAGGGGACCAAAAACATTAATGCATGCTCAAGTCGGCAAAGAAAAGCTGGTGAAACGTGATATTTCACGCGGGTCACGCCAAAAGAGCATTGGAAAATGCGCCGGGGATCGCCACCTGCTCGGGCGGCGGTTCTGAGGACCGCCACCTGTTCGGGCGGCGGTCACGGAGACCGCCACCACGAAGGGCGGTGTTTCGTCATTAAAGGTTGAGAGGCCAAGGAAAGAGGGAAAAAGGGGAAAGCAAAGACACGGGGGGCTAAGTGGGGTATGTGGGATGTTAACGCATATCCGAAGAGCTTTATCTGGATTCCGAACACCTTACGAGGAGACTGTATCATCATTGGGGCATTTATTACACTGCCGTTCCGTAGTACGATTACCTTACAATTTTGGAGTACGATACAAGTAACCTCACCCTTAGGCTATAAATATGGGCTTTCCCCCTTGGAAGGATAAGTTGGAAAATTTGGGAAAATGTTGTTGTGAATTTCAAGCTTCTTGTTTATCGTAATATCCTCATGATGTCCTTGTAATGACATTGTAATCCCCACAATACTCAGCTCATGATTTTTAGTTCACGTAGAGTGGTTCATGTTGCACGTTGTGTTTAGATCGATCAATAACACCATATATATACCATCAACGTCAGTTCTTTTATTCATTAGGTGACATGTTATCTGTTTATCTTATATTTTATCATTATTCTTTATCACACAAGGGTTGACAACCATTGAGGAAGTTAACACTTCTCGGATCTACTTTGTCAAGAAAATCCTACATAAAATCTCTAAACAATCTTTCTCTAGTGTCTATGAGCTACGGGTTTCTTTGAGATCGCACAAGGAGTTAAACATTGACTTTTTGCACTGTATCGGTCATTACCATCTCCAAGTCACCGATCCATTGCATACTCAATGTTGTTTTGTGTTTATTTATTTCTCGTACACTAATCTAGATAGGAAGCAAGAAACTCTAATCAACACAAATCACTAGTGATTATAGAAAAAAACTAAATGTGAACATTTTAAAATTTTAATGAATGAAAGAAGGGACTACGGTCCCACACTGTGCATGATATAATGTTCAGAGATGTTTTTACCTTTCTACTTGAATTAACAAAGTGAAATAATAAAAACAAGAGTGACCTCAGAAGACATGGGGTTTAACAATACCCATAGATGAAGATTGCTAATGCTCAATGTTGATAGAAGTTACGGTCCATGGAAAAGTATGTACAAGCTCTTGTTATGTGAAGAAACCTATGCTCAAAGACACTAAGAAGAAGATGGAATTAGATAGATATATGGTGGATTACTTGGCAAAGGCGGTCCTCTCGAAGTCAATGGAATTCCTTACAAGGATGTCAATATGCATTCAAGAAATTGATCTCATTAATGATAAGGTAAGTTGATAAATAGACAATATAACCAAAAAGAAAAGGAAAAGGGGCAGCAGGTCCAAGGATATATTTTGGTTTGATGGTGATACCTAATCTAAAGGGAGTATAGGAATCACAAAATGGATCAAAGGAGTGAAGATGTAGATGGTCACATACTCACAAAGGAAAGTAGGGTGATAGATCTGATTTGGATAATTGATAGATGGCTCAAAGGAGCAATGATAGTGATAGTTGTGTGCTTACAAAGGCAAGCTAAATAATGGATTTGATTAGGAAAATTGGTAGAATACAAACGATGGCTCAAAGGAGCTAGATATGACTAATAGATACCTGCAAAGGTTGAGTAATGACAATTGATGTGATTTAGATAGTTAAAAGGTAGATTAAGGATGAATGATCGGTTTAATAGGGATCACCAATGATTCGGGCTGATTTTCAACGATTGACTGATTCATCGGCGAGCATGCCCTCTTTGCCCTGCATAAACATATCCCACCTAGGTGGGCCAAGTTGTGGTTGTCTACGGTGGGGGTGTATGAATTTCTCTCGCTAGGTTGGGCGAATGTTGAAGTCATCGACGCGATGAAGCTGGAACTAGAGGAAGAAGACTATTTAGGTTGGGTGTATCGGCTTCTAGTTGTTGTCTCTTTGGAGACTCGGTAGTAATTCCTCTCTTACCTAGTACTATAGCTATAGTGTAATTCGGTTAGTCTTTGGATTATGTTCGTGTATATCTATTTGTTATTTTTGGGGATTTTGTTGTTTTGGATTTGAACTCTTGAGGCTTGGCCTTTGTCAATATAAATAGGAACAAGTCCCTTCAACCCGCTTTAACTTTTAAAAAAATGTCAATTGTTTTTAATTGTACTAAAATTACAAAAATGAGACCTACTTGGTACACCCTTGGACTAAGGAAGTCTAATATTGATGTTCAAAACAATGAAATTATAATAAATTTACAAGATGTATACAAATATGTAAGTTTGAGGAGGTGTATAAAATATAGTAATTTTATACGACGCGTAATTACATTGAGTTTAGTAAGCAACACAAATTTTGTTAAGTGAAACAAGTACAACACTAAACATAAGTAAAAACAACGACAAAAGTATTTGTAAGATGTGAAAACCTTGATGATCCCAAAACCAATGACGTACGGGCATTCTAAGGTAGAGTAACATGGAAATACCAAGTGTTAGTTGGTGCACTATAAGATTTAATTCAATAATTTTGGAAATATAACACTCTGTGTCACCTAATCAAAGTTATGTACTTAAAAAAGACATGGTTCTTGTATCTCATGAGCCATATACAAACCTTTTTAGATATGACGTAAAAACATATTTATAACATTTTTAGAGAAATATACACATATTAGTATTTTTCAAATATATTTTGAAATGAAAAAATATTTCTATGTTAAAATCATTCACACATGCACCACTTGTTTTCAGATTATGTAGAATTTTCTATGAATTACAAAATTTCCAATCATATATGTTGTAATTTACATACGAAAATTTTATTGTTGGAGTGTGGATTAGATGTTCCACCAATATCATCAGGAAATTTACTCCCGGCTCTTTTTTGTCACTAAGCATATGGACATTTTCTATAACAAAACTTGTTTGGATGGTATGTGCAACACTTGTGGTGGAATGTGAAAATTGAAAATTTACTTTCATGAGGAGACTTCACATGAAATTGGAAAACAAGTAGTTATATTTAAAAATACAAGTCCTTGGAATACAATTAAAATATGGAAAGGAATAAAAAAGGTGCGATCTAGTTACTAAAAAAATGTTTCAAATTTCATGGATAAATTCAAAGAGAAAATTATGTATGATTATGCACGACACACACACAAGGATCGATGGTTAGACCAATAGTTAAGGTTAAGTAAAAATACATTCCCAATCACAAAAATTCTTTTAGTGGTCAAATTTGCAAAGAACTACACAATGAAACCGTAGAATGAGGTTTAGTCACAGGTTTACAAATCAGTTTTGGTTTCCATTTTTGTAGATATAGAATTTTGCATGCACCTAATAGTACAAAGGAAGATCAAAAGATATTGAGGGAGTGTCATTTCTACATTATTTACAATCGATCACATTATTTATAGTATGTCCAATTATGATTTCGGATATTTTATGCTAATTTGTGTGAAAGAAAAATTAGTTTCAATCAACATTTAATATGGTCATAAAAGTATACCCCACAATTTAAGAATGCATGGATTTTCTATTGGTTGAGTAAGATGCATGTTCAAATCAATGTACAACATACATAGAGTTTCACCGAGGTAGGCCATGGAAAGGGGGAACACATATGTGCAGGAGCATGTGTGAAAACATCCCTCTCAAGGGAGGAGTTAAAGTATGCAGATGGTGCAAATGTTATAGATGTAACAAATATTTTGAATCGGTTTGGTGAGTGAGTTGTTTGATTTTGAAACAAATCACTAGATTAGGCTTTGTTCGGTGAGATATGAAAAATTATAGAGAGATAAAGTGCGAGTATTAGATTGATTTAAGGGATACATTAGTTGCATTCGTTAAGCCTATTATGATGCCTATTTATATGTAAATGTTTATTAAATAGACTAATAGAATAGGGTGAATATTTTGATGTGTTAATCTAACTAAACACGTTAAAAATTGAATTATGTTGCAATCCACATTAAAAATTTGAATTTTTAATTTTGATATGGTTGAAAATATGCAAGTTAATTCATCCCCTAAAACACATAATGAATAATCAAACGGTGAAGATAATTCAATGGAAAAATCAAACTAAGAAAGTAACAATGAATATCATTCAATGAAAAAATCAAATGAAGTACTTATTACATTGAAGATAACTCAATAGAAACATCAAATGAAGAAGCTGATGAAAAAATAATAATGAATCAAAAAATGAACAACATTTTCCATGAAGAATACCTTCTAGGATTGTAAGTAGGAAACTCGAGTTTTTAATTCAAATTGATGAAAACATTTTGACACCATTGGTTGACAAAAAAAAAAATGAACATAATTTGAGAAGAAAAGTTGATAAAATATGGAATATATTTGGTAAATTAAATGACATTAAAAATGACAATTGTTTATTATTGTACTAAAATTACAAAAATGAGACCTACTTGGTACTCCTTGGACTAAGGGCGTCTAATATTGATGTTCAAAACAATGAAATTATAATAAATTTACAAGATGTATACCAATATGTAAGTTTGAGGAGGTGTATCAAATATAGTAATTTTATACGACGCGTAATTACATAGAGTTTATTAAGCAACACAAAATTTGTTAAGTGAAACAAGTAGAACACTAAACATAAGTAGAAAAACACCGACAAAAGTAGCTATAAGATGTGAAAACCTTGATGATCCCAAAAACAATGACGTACCAGCATTCTATGGTAGAGTAACATGGAAAGGTCAAGTGTTAGTTGGTGCACTATAAGATTTAATTCAATAATTTTGGAAATATAACACACGTGTGTCACCTAATCAAAGTGATGTACTTAGAAAAAGACACGGTTCTCATATCTATGAACCACATACAAACCTTTTTAGATATGACGTAAAAACATATCTATAACATTTTTAGAGAAATATACACATATTAGTATTATTCAAATATATTTTGAAATGAAAAAACCTTTCTATGTTAAAATCAATCACACATGCACCATTTGTTTTTGATTATTTAGAATTTTCTATGAATTACAAAATTTTCAATCATATATGTTGTACTTTGCATACTAATATTTTATTGTAGGAGTGTGGATTAGATGTTCCACCAATATCATCAAGGGAATTTATTCCCACCTCTTTTTGTCACCAAGCATATGGACATTTTTTTATAACAAAACTTGTTTGGATGGTATGTGCTGACACTTATGGTGGAATGTGAAAATTGAAAAGTTATTTTCATGAGGAGACTTCATATGAAATTGGAAAACAAGTAGTTATATTTAAAAATACAAGTCCTTGGAATACAATTAAAAGATGGAGAGGAATAAAAAAGGTGCGATCTAGTTACTAAATAAATACATGTTTCAAATTTCATGGATAAATTCAAAGAGAAAATTATGTATGATTATACACGACACACACACACAAGGATCGATGGTTAGATAACCAGGTTCGAGTTAAGTAAAGATACATTACAAATCGCTAAAATTATTTTAGTGGTCAAATTTGTAAAGAACTACACAATGAAAGCGTAGAATGAGGTTTAGTCACGGTTTACTGATCAAGTATAGGTTTCCATTTTTGTGCATATAGAATTCATACATGCACCTAATAAGACAAAGGAAGATCAAAATATATTGAGGAGTGTCATTTCTACATTATTGACAATCGATCACATTATTTATAGTATGTCCAATTATGATTTCAAATATTTTATGCTAATTTGTGTGAAAGAAACATTTGTTTCAATCAACATTTAATATGGTCATAAAAGTATATCCCACGATTTAAGAATGCATGGATTTTGTCTTGGTTGAGTAAGATGCATGTTCAAATCGGTGTACAACATATATAGAATTTCACTAAGGTAGGCCATGGAAAGGGGGAACACATATGTGCACGAGCATGTGTGGAAGGATCCCTCTCGGGAGGAGTTAAAGTATGCAAATGGTGTGAATTTTATAGAAGTAACAAATAGTTTTGAATCAATCACGGTGAGTGAGTTATTCGGTTGTTGAATCAAATCACTTGATTAGGCTTTGTCTTTATGAAAAGTTATAGAGAGATAAAGTGTGACTATTATATTGATTTGAGGGATACATTAGTTGCATTCGTTAAGCCTATTATGATGCCATTTTATATGTAAATGTTTATTGAGTAGAATAATAGAATAGGGTGAATATTTTGACGTGTTAATCCAACCAAACACGTTAAAAATTGAATTATGTTGCAATCCACATTCAAACTTTGAATTTTTTAATTTTGACATTGTTGAAAATATGCAAGTTAATTCATCCCCTAAAACACATAATGAACAATCTAACAATGAAGATAATTCAATGGAAAAATCAAACGAAGAAAGTAACAATGAATATCATTCAATGAAAAAATCAATTGAAGTACTTATTACATTGAATATAACTCAATAGAAATATCAAATGAAGACAACGATGAAAAAATAATAATGAATAAAAAAATGAACAACATTTTCCATGAAGAATACCTTTTAGGATTGTAAGTAGGAAACTTGAGTTTTTAATTGAAATTGATGAAAACATTTTGCACCATTGGTTGATAAAAAATTGAACATAATTTGTGAAGAAAAGTTGATAAAATACAAAATATATTTGCTAAATTAAATGACATTAAAAATGACATTTTTATTATTGTACTAAAATTACAAAAACGAGACCTACTTGGTACACCCTTGGACTAAGGAAGTCTAATATTAATGTTCAAAACAATGAGATCATAATAAATTAAATAGATGTATACCAATATGTAAGTTTGAGGAGGTGTATCAAATATAGTAATTTTATATGATGCATAATTACATCGAGTTTAGTAAGCAACACAATTTTTTTAAGTGAATCAAGTAGAACACTAAAAATAAGTAGAAAACACCGACAAAAAAGTTGTAAGATGTGAAAACCGTGATGATCCCAAAAACAATGACGTATGGGCATTATATGGTAGAGTAACATGGAAAGGTCAAGTGTTAGTTGGTGCACTATAAGATTTAATTCAATAAATTTTGAAATATAAAACACATGTGTCAACTAATTAAAAGTATGTACTTATAAAAAGACATGGTTCTTGTTTCTATGAGCCACATACAAACCTTTTTTAGATATGACGTAAAAACATATTTATAACATTTTTTAGAGAAATATACACATATTAGTATTATTCAAATATATTTTGAAATGAAAAACCTTTCTATGTTAAAATCATTCACACATGCACTACTTGTTTTGATTATGTAGAATTTTCTATGAATTACAAAATTTTCAATCATATATGTTTTACTTTGCATACTAACATTTTATTGTTGGAGTGTGGATTAGATGTTCCACCAATATCATCGGGGAAATTTATTCCCACCTCTTTTTATCCTTTGAGCATATGGACATTTTTATGACAAAACTTGTTTGGATGGTATGTGCAACACTTGTGGTGGAATGTGAAAATTGAAAAGTTATTTTCATGAGGAGACTTCACATGAAATTGGAAAACAAGTAGTTATATTTAAAAAATACAAGTCCTTGGAATACAATTAAAAGATGAAGAGGAATAAAAAAGGTACGATCTAGTTACTAAATAAATACATGTTTCAAATTTCATGGATAAATTCAAAGAGAAAATTATGTATGATTATGCATGACACACACACAAGGATCGATGGTTAGATAACCGAGTTAAGGTTAAGTAAAGATACATTACCAATTACTAAAATTATTTTAGTGGTCAAATTTGCAAACAACTACACAATGAAACCATAGAATGAGGTTTAGTCACGGTTTACAAATCAATATAGGTTTCCATTTTTGTGCATATAGAATTCATGCATGCACCTAATAGTATAAAGGAAGATCAAAATATATTGAGGAGTGTAATTTCTACATTATTAAAAATCGATCACATTATTTATAGTATGTCCAATTATGATTTCAAATATTTTATGCTAATTTGTGTGAAAGAAACATTAGTTTCAATCAACATTTAATATGGTCATAAAAGTATATCCCACGATTTAAGAATGCATGGATTTTCTATTAGTTGAGTAAGATGCATGTTCAAATCAATGTACAACATATATAGAGTTTCATTGAGGTAGGCCATGGAAAGGGGAACACATATGTGGACGAGCATGTGTGAAAATATCCCTCTTAAGGGAGGGGTTAAAGTATGCAAACGGCAGTGCGAATTTTATAGATGTAACAAATATTTTGAATCAGTTTGGTGAGTGAGATATTCATTTGTGGAATCAAATCACTTGATTAGGCTTTGTTAAGTGAGATATGAAAAATTATAGAGAGATAAAGTGTGACTATTATATTGATTTGAGGGATACATTTATTATTATTATTGGTAAATAGTTTTTTGAAAGGGACTATACCCTTGTATACAAAAGGGGGCCTAGAAGCCAGAATAGGAATGAAAAGCATTACAAAAAGGATCAAAATCTAGATGAGACACAGAAACCCAATGTAACCAAAGAGCAGTTACCCCAAAACATCAAACCAGTTCAAATACTGCAGAAGAGCAGCCAAAAACAACAAAAAAGTAGAAAATACGAAGGAAGACAACAAGAGTAGCGTCAGACCCACAATTACTTCTTGGCGGCTTTGTCAATTCTAGATTTGATAGTCTGGCAAGAGGTGAACATAGCCAATGTCATCATATGAGAAGGGTCAGAAACATCCAGTTGTTGAATGGTCTATTTGCTTTCCTTTTCCGTGCCCCAAAGAGTTACAGGTACTCCCTTTGAGATTAGAACCATTTACGGACATGTTGCTCGATAAATTATTTGATTGCACTAAAAATAGCCATATTATGGTCATGGTGAGTCTTGGCTTTCCCTAAACGATTCGCCCGATGAGTTCGAGTTTTTGTAGATATCTTTAACCTATTTATTAACAATATCAACCTCCTCCTCCTTTTTCCTCTTACCTTTTTGTTTTGCCAAGTTTTTAACTTCTTCTTTTAATAGCAATATGTCAGTTTCTAAGGCTTCCAGCCTTTTTGTGGGACTCTTAATGTGCGCCTCCTGAGAACTAGTGCTACTAATATGCAGGAGGTTAAGAGCCATTTCCAAATCCGAGGAACATTCCTGAAGCAGGGGGTACCAATGTTCGAGTCTTTTAAGACCTAATTACGGGTCTAATCGAAGTGGAGGCGAAGGGGGTGGGAGCAGAGGTGGGGGGGATAGCAGAGGGAGCTGAGAATGAGGGCAAAGGGTATCAGCAGTGGTGATGGGGACAGAAGGAGAAGAGATGGGGGTAGCAGCAGCGGTGCAGGGAAGAGAAGGAACAGAGATGGGGGAGGTTGGGATGCCGGGAGACCTAAGAAGACAAAGCTTGTGCAACAAGAAGATGAGACCACAGTGCGAGAGGGACCGCACGTGTATGCTTTGGAACTCCAAAATGGAGCGCTCAAGAGAATTAGCGAGATAATGAGGGAAACAAATCGTGAAACTTCTACGAAGTGATTAAGGAACACCAGATGCTTTGAGGGCACGGTGGACGAATCTCCCCTCAGAGAGATGTATCGCACCATCATATGAGTGACCTCGTCAAAAGGCGGAGGGATAAAGATGACCCATGAGACCCACCATGATGAAGACCAGTTTCTCATTACCTTTAACAAATTTCCTCTCCTTAGCAGACCACATCTAATCCTTTTATTAAAAAAGTGGTACCCATCCATGCTAAGGCTGTTGCTTTGGCTATTAACTCTTCATTAATCAAAATTTTCTCCCGCCATATTCCACTATGCGATCCTTCCAATCCTTCGCAAAATGCACGGATATGCTTTGGTCGTGACCCTGAATCTTCTCAATAAAATTTGTGATGCCTCCCTAGTTGAGAAGATTCCAAAGCTCTTCATTATTTTTCCACTCTGGGTCCACGTTGGGTTCGATCTGATAAGGGGCTCCTCCCATTTTCATCGTGCTTAAGTGTTTGCAAATATAATTTTCAAAATCTCTATGAAAAATCCTATAGTAGATGCGATTACGATCGCCTTTCTCTATTTTTTTCACTCGATGTGAATGATGGATTTGAGGGATACATTAGTTGCATTCGTTAAGCCTATTATGATGCCTATTTATATGTAAATGTTTATTGAGTAGACTAATAGAATAGGGTGAATACTAACTTTGATGTGTTAATCCAACCAAACACATTAAAAATTGAATTATGTTGCAATCCACATTAAAATTTTGAATTTTTTTATTTTGATATGGTTAAAAATATGCAAGTTAATTCATCACCTAAAACACATAATGAATAATCAAACAATGAAGATATTTCAATGGAAAAATCAAACAAAGAAAGTAACAATGAATATCATTCAATGAAAAATTAAATGAAGTACTTATTACATTGAATATAACTCAATAGAAACATCCAATGAAGAAAGCTGATGAAAAAATAATAATGAATCAAAAAATAAACAACATTTTCCATGAAGAATACCTTCAGGATTGTAAGTAGGAAACTTGAGTTTTTAATTAAAATTGATGAAAACATTTTGACACCATTGGTTGATAAAAAAATTGAACATAATTTGTGAAGAAAAGTTGATAAAATACGAGAATATATTTGCTAAATTAAATGACGTTAAAAATGACAATTGTTTATTATTGTACTAAAATTACAAAAAACGAGACCTACTTGGTACACCCTTGGACTAAGGAAGTCTAATATTAATGTTCAAAACAATGAGATCATAATAAATTAACAAGATGTATACCAATATGTAAGTTTGAGGAGGTGTATCAAATATAGTAATTTTATATGATGCGTAATTACATCGAGTTTAGTAAGCAACACAATTTTTAAAGTGAAACAAGTAGAACACTAACAATAAGTAGAAAACACAACGTGAAAGTAGTTGTAAGATGTGAAAACCTTGATGATCCCAAAAACAATGACGTACTCAAAGCATTCTATGGTAGAGTAACATGGATAGGTCAAGTATTAGTTAGTGCACTATAAGATTTAATTCAATATTTTTGGAAATATAACACATGTGTCTCAACTAATTAAAGTTATGTACTTATAAAAAGACATGGTTCTCGTTTCTATGAGCCATATACAAACCTTTTTAGATATGACATAAAAACATATTTATAACATTTTTAGAGAAATATACACATATTAGTATTATTCAAATATATTTTGAAATGAAAAAACCTTTCTATGTTAAAATCATTCACACATGCACCACTTGTTTTCAGATTATGTAGAATTTTCTATGAATTACAAAATTTTCAATCATATATGTTGTACTTTGCATACTAACATTTTATTGTTGGAGTGTGGATTAGATGTTCCACCAATATCATCAAGGAAATTTATTCCCACCTCTTTTTGTCACTATGCATATGGACATTTTTATAACAAAACTTGTTTGGATGGTATATGCAACACTTGTGGTGGAATGTCAAAATTGAAAAGTTGTTTTCATGAGGAGACTTCATATGAAATTGGAAAACAAGTAGTTATATTTAAAAAATACAAGTCCTTGGAATACAATTAAAAGATGGAAAGGAATAAAAAAGGTGTGATCTAGTTACTAAATAAATACATGTTTCAGATTTCACCTGATAAATTCAACGAGAAAATTATGTATGATTATGCACGACACACACACAAGGATCGATGGTTAGATAACCGATTAAGGTTAAGTAAAGATACATTCCCAATCGCTAAAATTATTTTAGTGGTCAAATTTGTAAAGAACTACACAATGAAACTGTAGAATGAGTTTTAGTCACAGTTTACAAATCAGTTTTGGTTTCCATTTTTGTGAATATAGAATTTATGCATGCATCTAATAGTACAAAGGAAGATCAAAAGATATTGAGGGAGTGTCATTTCTACATTATTGACAATTGATCACATTATTTATAATATGTCCAATCATGATTTCACATATTTTATGCTTATTTGTGTGAAAGAAACATTAGTTTCAATCAACATTTAATATGGTCATAAAAGTATACCCCACAATTTAAGAATGCATGGATTTTCTACTGGTTGAGTAAGATGCATGTTTAAATGAGTGTACATCATATATAGAGTTTCACTGCAGTAGGCCATGGAAAGGGGGAACACATATGTGCAGAAGCATGTGTGAAAAGATCCCTCTCAAGGGAGGAGTTAAACTATGCAGATGGTGCAAATTTTATAGATGTAATAAATATTTTTGCATGGTGAAAAAATGCACTATCTCGTGGTTCTCAACATAACTCTACTATTTATAGAATTTTTTAGTTGATAAAGGAATAAAACTTAGCAATATATGTTGATTGTAACATAGTAACAAGATCGAGTAGTTTTCACTCATTTCGTAGCCCTAATGCATCTCTTTAGATAATTTTTACAAGGAAAGTGATATGTTTTTTCCCAGCATGTGTGGAATTTTCTTGAAAGTATTGCAATTCAAAAGAATGGGTTACAAATGGAAATGTATACCTTTAAGTCCTATCAAAACGTAGTAATCTATAACAACACTACAACTTACAGAAATGATGGTGTCGATAAATTTTGACATTATATTATATCTATTTCAACTAGGGACAATACCCTTTAAATTTTTGCAGCATGTAAATTAAATAGTTTTAATTTGTGCGACCAAGTGCAATTTAGACTTGTGTACAAAATATAAAATAAATATTTGTGAGAAATTAATTAAAATGTTATATTTTTAATAATGCACGCCATTTATATGTATTGATTGTGGATGAGGATAATGATGAGGGGATAAATTACTACTTGTGTCGAGTGTGTAGAGGGAATTTTTTGACTTCTCGAGTTATATATGGAGAAAAAGAGTACCGTTGGCTTTGTGGTTGTTTGTTGAACATGGATTTAGAAGTATCGATATAGAACTATAACATATGATTATTTGAAGATTATGAAATTGAAAGGAAGATACTATATAATTCAAATTTGGTTCTCACTACAAATGTGCATTTTATCAAATATTGGGGCAAGCCATATACCAAGGACTTATGGAGGGTTTGTTAGTCTAACCATGAAGCTATTCTTGATACAATCAAGAGTAGGATTGATCCTACTAGTTGTTTGGATTGGAAATGTTGGTATGTTATTTTCATTACTTTAATTTATCTTATTTCATTATTATGTATTTATTTTCATTTCAAATCATTACTAACACATTTTATGTAGGTTAGTGGTATCATGAGTAGAGAGGTTAATCTTCTTAAAATAAAAAGAATATTTAAAATATCATAGAAGTGTTGGGAATGGTAAGTGGTATCGACACAAAACTAATATAATAGATGATACATCTCTATCCCTCTTTGTTAGTGTGCAATAGCTACCCGAAGTTTGCCTTGTTTCTCCTCTTAAGAATGTTCATTTTCTCTTAAGGAACGTGTCCAGATTAATAACAAATTTTGAATATGGTGGCTGATCACTTTAGAAAAAGGGCGTTACTTATGGTTTTGGGCCATTCAAATGTGATGCTGAATTTGATTCATCATTTAGGTGGATGGTTTTAGAAGTAACTACATTAATTGAGCAACTTTATCCTCATCGTGTAAGTTTTGGTTGTGAGAGAAAACATGTCATCATTTTTAAGTACTTCGAGTTTGTGAGAGATATCCTAAGAATTTTTAGAGGGATGCCACACAAAAATAATATAATAGACAACATATATCTATCCCTCTCGGTTAACATGCAATGAATACTTGCATTTTCCTTATTTCTCATCTTAAGAAAGTTTATTTTCTCTTAAGGAACACTTTTGATCGGTAGAACTTCCGATTATGGTGGTTGATTATTACAAAACAAAGACGTGCCTTAGGATTTTGGTTGATTATAAACATGATGGTGAAGTTGATATGTCATTTAGAAACATGGGTTATAATTTTCACATCAATCGAGCAACACTTTTCTCATTCTACAAGTTTTTGTTGCAAGAGAAAAATTGTCATCATTTTTGTGTATTTTTGAGTTTGTGAGTGAGATAATAGGAATTATTATAGGGATCCTACATGAAACTAAAATAATAAACATCACATCTCTATCCCTCTTAGTTACATGTTGGCATATGAAATGTCATTTCATTTTATATGAAAACCCCATTGAAACTTTTTCCCCTTTTTGGTCAAACTGGTCAAAATAGCCTAAATTGTCAAAATTGCCAAAATTGCTCATTTTCAAAGATCACCTTATGGGAAGGGTTTGAGAGCTTCGAATCATTTGAATTCCTAGTTATAATTAGCAAAAAGGTATCGAGTCTTCTCCATGATGGTATGACTTAACAAGAATTCTAGGAGCTTTTAGATGGTCTTGGGAAATATTTCTTCCTAGGCACTTTTGAGAAAAGGGAATGTGCATGCTTCGTTGAAGATTCAACTTCAACAAAGGGTTTTAGGAGCCTCGTGAAGTGTTAGGATCTCATATCCCAGGAATTGGAAATATTATGGAGCCTACTTCATGATGGACTAAGTGTGATAAAATTTTGGGAACATAGAAAGTAGAAACCCTTCCGACACTGACACAAGGTGGTCTTTTCACACTTGATTTTTGCATGGATGATTTTGGGCACCTAAAGTGGATTTGGGATCCTAAAAAATATCAAGTGAGGGTATATTCAATTCTCTTCATGACCCATAAGTTGGTTTGTATCGTGCTTGTTAAAAAATATTCTTGTAACTTGGCTCATCAACTTACCACCCTAGGAAAAAAGGAGGGTACAAGTAAAAGTTGTTGAAGAACTCATTTTAAAGCCTCCTAAATAGGATCATTGGATTAATTTTCTTGTTTTAATGAAAATGCATACATTAAATGGCCAAATTTCACTAAGTGTCGACTCAGGGATGAAGAAAACATTCCAAGAAGCAAACCAAAGGTGCAAACCATGCTCCAAAGCCCCACTTGGGTGCACTTGGCACACTTTTGGTGTCCTTTGCACCTTTGGCGCACTTTTGAGGTGCAATTGCACCCCAAAAGTGTGCCCCTTTCCTATTGGTGGAAAAAAACATAAGGGAAAGGAAAAAAGTGCATGTGGAGGCTTAAGTGTTAGTTATAACTTGAAGGTGGGCCCCATTTTTTCCCTCCAAGCGCATTTTTAAACCCCATTTGTAAACAAATGCACTTTTGAACTAAAATTACAACCCAAAAGTGCACCCTCTTCCTATTGGTGGGGATATTTTATATGATGAAGGTCAAACTATGGAGAAAACATGGAAAATGCAAGCATGGGTGCATGTGCATGCCAAAACCCCACTCCATTCTCCCCCAAGCACACTTTTCCACCCTCCTTGCACCCCAAACACACTTTTACGGTGAAATTACACCCCAAAAAGTGCACCAAGGTACAAGGAGGCCTCCATTCTCCATTTCCCCATCCTCCATTTCTCCATCTTCCACTCCTCCACTTCCCCATGTGCACTCCCCTTCTTCATATCCACCATTTAAAAACACTAAGACTTGATCCTACTTCATAAAATAAGTGAAGGAATTAATTAAATCATGTTTTGAAGTTGGTTCATCCTCTTCAAACAAACAAAACTCCCTTTGTGCCCTAGATGGCAAGATCTTATTTTCCCCATATCTCTTGATTCCTAGCTCTGTTTTCCCTCAAATTTGGACCATATATCCCTCATGATGGCACCTTGAAGAAGATGCATTAATCACAACACAAAATAAGCCCTTTCAAAAGATATTTGGGACAGATTTTCGAGAAAACATTGCCTCCATACATTTAGAAAAATCAAAATTTACAAGTGAGATTACACTCTATGACACTGGAGGAATCATTTCAAACTTGGAGCACTTGCTACACTCCTCAAACACATCATTTTGAGCTAGCATACATGAACAAATATTAAATACTTAGGAGCATATTGAAGTGTTAATCACTGAAATGCAAATGTTATCTCATTGCATGGCTTTGTCATTGAAATTTTTAATGATGATGCCATGCTCAAGTAAATGTAGGAAATGGCATATAGCTTTGAGGGTTCTTAATAAAAATTGATGAAACAATTCTAGACTAGAGTAGCTACGAGGATGAATTGGAGGTGTTCCGCCATGTGTGAAGAAAATCAAAGATGTTCTAAAGTACTTAGGCCACTGAGAAATGGTCCACATAATCCAAATAGCTCAATCATTACCAACTCCAACATCACAACTTGAAATGAAGAAGTAAGGTTGTAGAAAATCAAATTTTAGATAAGACAATTTTTAACAATTGCAATAAATTAGCTAGTTGTAAAGCAAGCACACCTAAGCTGAAAAATAGAAAGGGAAATCTATGAGGGAGTTTTTGCATATTGAAAAACTAAAAGGGAAGTCAATTGGTAAGACTATTTAATTAAAAACCTATAAGAGCAATTAAATAGTGTGCGGGGATGAAAAGCGATAAATGATGTTCCATGTGCCGATTGCAAACAAAGTAGATGAATGCACGAAGGAAGATCATCATAATGATGAAGAACAAAGACAAGTCACATCGAGACATCGAAAGATTATTTTGTCATGAAATGAGACAATTATTTAAGTTTAGGAAAGTGTTAAATGGCTATTAAGGTCTAGAAGTTGACTTGATACATTTTGTATATTGTAGTATAACTATGCAATATCTAATGTAAATGTGAAATATAGATAAGACAAAACAAATGATATAAAAACCTCTCTAGTCTAGGAAAATAACATGAAAAACTCCTCTAGCCTAATAAATGAAGTCAAGGGACTAAAAGGTCAACAATCGTCTTAAATTGTATAAAGTGATGTATGAATTGTGTGCAAAGCGTTAGATTTTGGTTGGAATTGGTTCAAAATAATAATAACAATTAAGTATTGTGTGGTATCTCTCTTTAGCTTGCATGTGTCTAGTTATGGGGTTTCCCATTTTGTTGCTTATGTGTAATGCTTAAGATGTGATGTTTGTTGAGATTAAGTCTTACTTGCTCATTATTTTAAGGATTGTAAATGAAATAATTTTGTTGACCCTTCGATTACAACATTAACATGTCCTAATGAGTGATTCAAGTGACCATTGCTAACAAATAGGATGAGAAAATTTATACCTCTAGGATTGGATTGAGGACCTTTGAGGGAGACATTTATGCACTTTGACATAAAGTCGAGGGGCTTTAGGCACTCTCATGATGACTTATCATATATCAAAAGATTAATTTCATTAGAATTAGATTGTCATTATTCTAAAAATCTACATATTTATTCAAAAAGTAATCCCATATTAATTAGTAGACTTGATCTACTATAACATCAAGACCCCAAAATAACATAATTATTATGCCTATATAGTAACACACCATAATGGCCCTCCTACTAAGGCATGATGAGTAAGTCTCTCCTTTCATCATTCATATGATATCTCCATTGATCAAGCAAGCATAATGAAATGAAATATTTTAATGACGTCCACGAGACCAAACAATCTATGGGACCAAAGTCGCAGCCCTAAGATATTTTCAGATTTCTTTCCATATCAAACCTCCTACAATGGATCTTGATCAAAAAACCCGCATCTTGTTAAGCCTTGCTTCTTCAAATAACTCGCTTAGGTTGTCCACTTTCAGTTGGATACGAATATCTTCATAAGTTGTACATTCCATGATGAAGTGTCATTCCGTCTCCACCACCCCCTTACTACAAAAAAGACAAGTTCTCCTCTCCCAATCCTCCTTGGGAATAGTCCATCTACTGGTCTCACACCGAAGATGATGCGATCCAGTCCTCAACTACGCAACTAACATCCTTGCTTTTCCCTTGATGGTCGCACCTAGATATTTTTTTCATCATGTTCCCAGGAGGAATTGAATTCTTTGATGTAATGAGATTTCTTTCGGCCAATCTACCCCATCCACATGACAGTCCTAAATTTGTCTATCACAAAAGATTTTATTTCTTCATTGGTGTTAGGACACTCTTGCAAGTCGATGCCCCATTTGTTCATCCACTTGTTGTTCTGCTTCATCCAAGTTTTCTTCCTACGTCCTAATTTCTCCTCCACAACCATTTTGGGCCAGTGATGGTTATCCATGCTTTCAACCTTTTTCACATAGCTTAGCATCGAGTTATTGTCGATGCCTCCATCGGAAACATCCCTACTTCAGCCAGTAAAATCTCGTATGGGACCATTGTTTTGACTTTGAGGGTGCTTGTGATTAGATGCTTTTGGATTCTTTCTAACTACCTCCATCTATGATTAGACATGCTACTTCCCCAAACCTCACAACCATATAGGGAAACTAGCATGACCAACAAACCAAAAAGGGTTTTCTTGGTTTTCCAATCCCATAGCTCAGCTTTCTTGCACCTATTTTGAAGTAAGTAAGATGCTTTCCAACCTCCATGTATCCTTTTTGCTCTACACGTCTCCCAATTGAGTTTGTTGTGAAAATCAATCCCAAGGTATTTGTACTCTTTCACTATTTCCAATGAGCTCCCTTCAAAGAGAAAGTTATCTTGAGTCTCTTTCCTTTTTAGCGAAAAAATTATTACTTTGGTCTTGCCAATGTTCACTTGCATCCCGACTTCTTGGCAAAATAGTTCTAAGACTTTCAATTGTTCCATCAACCCATGAGCTATTTTTGAGATTAGGACAAGATCGTCAACATATAGTTCTTTTATTACGTAACCGTAGTGGATCTATTTTTGCTTGGTGCCAAGAAATGAACGATAACAAATGTTTGATTGGAACCTAAACGACTTTATCTTTAAGATCATAGATGTCATGAGTTCCATTTAAACAGATTTAATTCTTGATGGGCTCTCTGGAACCAAGAGTGGTGATAACTTCAATTTTACAATCACTTTAGAAAAAGAGAAATGGAGTTGAAGTTCACTATTGAATGAATGAAAGTTTTTAATGACATCCACGAGACCAAAGCAGTCTATGGGACCCAATGTGCAAACACAAACTAGGCAGCCAAACACCAAAAAGATGCCCAAAATAACCGCTACTTCTGCCTTTCTTCCAGTTCTTTGCTAATCTTGATTCTTTTCTGTTATGGATTTTGATCAAGAAATCTATTGTTTTTGCCACCCTTTCCTCTTCAAACAAAGTTGTAAGATCATCCACTGTTAAAATATCCACATAATTGCTCGTATGTCCTCGTAAGCTACACATTCCATGACGAAATGTCATTCCGATTCCACCGAGCCTCGACATGCAAAACTGACAAACCCTTTCGACCACTCCTCTTTGGGCATTTTCCATCTCCCGAGTTTCACACCTAAGATGATGTGAACTAGTTTTTAGTTGCACAATTAACATTTTAGCTTTCCACTTTATCATCGCTCCAATATAGTGTTTTTGCCCATGATCACATGTGGGATTAAAATTCTTGACATAGTATTCTCTTTTTCGTCCAAGCTGCTTATTCCACATAATATTTCTGAATTTCTCTCTCACATAATTTTTTATTTCTTCGTTAGTGCTAGGACACTCTTGTATGCTAATACCCCATTTGCTCATCCACTCGCCATTTTGCTTCATCCAAGTTTTCTTCCTCCTATTTAACTTTTCCTCTACTGCTATTTTAGGCCACCGGGAATCATCCATGTTTTCCACTTTCTTGAAGTATCCTAATAGCCAGATCATTGCCGCCGCTTCCTGGGAAGGCTCCCGCTTCAGCTAAAATGGCTTCGAATGCAACCGTGGTTTTTATTTTGGAACTGCTTTGTAATTGAAAGGTCAAAACTCCCACGGACTGATGTCATTGTCATTCACAAATAACTGAATGGCCATACAACCATTTCTGAGGACAAAAACAGTGACGGTATTTCATTATCATTATGGTAGAAGTATATTGATACACTCACAATGCCAATGACAATGCCATCCTCTCCCAATCTCAATCTTGCGGCATTATGTAGAGAGGGTTGGTTGAAGGAGGCGCTGCACATTCTGCTTACTACACACAATCCCTCTGTAGACTCTAACACATATCTTCAACTATTGCAGACCTGCATTGCCAAGAATGCGCTTTCACAAGGTAAACAAATCCACTCTTTCATCACTCACAGGGGATTTGCATTTGCTACAGGCACAACTTTTCAAAATAAGCTTATCAACATGTATTTCAAGTGTGGGAGTTTGGTGGATGCTCGTAAAGTGTTTGACGAAATGAAAGAACGAGACGGCTTCTCATGGAATGCGATCATTGCAGCTTACCGAAGACATGGGTTTCCTCAAGAGGCATTGACATTGTTTCACCAAATGCAACAAACAGGTGTGCAACCCGATCAGTTCACCTTTGCAAGCGTACTCCCAGCCTGTGCCAAAATAAGAGATTTGGAACAGGGTACGGGTTTTCATCAAAATATAATGGACATGGGATTTTTGTCTGATGTTGTTGTTGCAAATGCCTTAGTAGATATGTATGCAAAATGTGGAAGCATACTCGAGGCACGTGAACTGTTTGACAATATGCCTGAAAGAAATGTGATCTCATGGACTACAATAATTGGAGGGTATGCACAAAATGGTGTTCTTGATGAGGCTCTGAAGCTTTTCAAAGAAATGCCTCAAAGAAATGTGGTCTCATGGACTGTAATGATTGTAGGATATGCACAAAATGGTATTCTTGGTGAGGCTTTAAGGCTTTTGAAGAAATGCCTCAAAAAAATGTGGTCTCATGGAACGCTATGATTGCAGGATATGCACAAAATGGTTTTGTTCGAAAGGCTTTGGAAACTTTTAAACAAATGCAATTGGCAGGTTTAAAGCCAGACTCAACAACCTTTGCCAGCATCCTCCGAGCCTGTGCCAAAATGGGAGCTTTAGAACAGGGCGTGGATATCCATCAATGCATAGTCCAATGTGGATTTATGTCAGATGTCATAATTACGAATGCTCTGATAGACATGTATGCAAAATGTGGAAGGATGTGGAAGGCACATGAACTTTTGACAAAATGCCTCAAAGAGATGTGGTCTCATGGAATGCAATGATTGCAGGATATGCACAAAATGGGTTTGTTGAAAAGGCCTTGGAAATTTTCAAGCAAATGCAATTGGCAGGTGTAAAGCCAGACTCCACAACCTTTGCTAGCATCCTCCCAGCCTGTGCCAAAATGGGAGCTTTAGAACAGGGTATGGACATTCATCAAATCATAATCGAACGTGGACTTTTGGCAGACATAGTTGTTGTGAATGCCCTGATAGACATGTATGCGAAATGTGGAAGCATACACAAGGCATGTGAATTGTTTATAACTATACCCCAAAGAGATTTGGTCTCGTGGAATGCAATGATTGCAGGATATGCACAAAATGGGTTTGCTGAAAAGGCCTTGGAAACTTTTAAGCAAATGCAATTGGCAGGTGTACAGTCAGACTCCACCACCTTTGCAAGCATCCTCCCAGCCATAGCCAAAATGGGAACTTTGGAACAGGGTATGGACATCCATCAAAGCATAATTGAAAGTGGATTTTGGTCAGATTTAGTAGCAAGTGCCCTGGTAGACATGTATGCAAAATGTGGAAGCATACACAAGGCACAAGAACTGTTTGATAAAATGCCTCAGAGAGATGTTGTCTCATGGACTGCAATGATTGCAGGATATGCACAAAATGGGTTTGTTGAAAAGGCCTTGGAAACTTTTAAACAAATGCAATTAGCAGGTGTAAAGCCAAATTCCACAACCTTTGCCAGCATCCTCCCTGCCTGTGCCAAAATGGGAGCTTTGAAACAGGGCATGGACATCCATCAAAACATAATAGAAAGTGGATTTTCATCAGATGTAGTTGCAAGTGCCTTGGTAGACATGTATTCAAAATGTGGAAGCATACACAAAGCACGTGAACTGTTTAACAAAATTCCTCGAAGAAATGTAATCTCATGGAATGCTATGATTTGGGATATGCACAGAATGGCTTTTGCAAGGATGCTATCAAACTCTTTGAACTAATGAAGAGATCTATAACATGCCCTGACCATGTGAGCTTTGCTTGTGTTCTATTAGCATGCAGCCATGCAGGTTTAGTGGATGAGGGTTGTAAATATTTTAGTGGCATGAGCGACTCTTATTGCATTACACCTACAATTGATCACTATGTGTGCATGGTTGACCTTCTTGGCCGTGCTGGCTATCTTGAGGAAACTCTGAACTTTATCAGCAAAATGCCAATTAAACCTGTTGTAGTTGTGTGGACGTGTTTGCTTGGTGCCTGCAGACCACATTATAATATAGAGTTGGGATTATTCACAGCAAATCTTCTTTTTGAGATGGATCCTAAAAATGCTGCTACTTATGTTCTTCTGTCAAACATATATGCAGATGTGGCCATGTGGGGTGAGGTTCAGATGGTAAGGAGGTTGATGGAAGATCAAGGAATTAAAAGATACCCGGATGTAGTTGGATTGAAGGCCATAAAATGGTACACGCTTTTTGTGTAGGAGACAGATCACACCCACAGACACAGGAGATCTATGCAAAGTTGGAGGAATTGTATTGGGAGATGAAGGCAGCAGGGTATTTTCCAGATTCAAGACATGCACTGAATGATGTGGAGGAGGAGGAAAAAGAATTATTCCTCTGCCACCATAGTGAGAAGTTGGCAATTGCATTTGGATTGTTAAACACACCCCCTAGAACAACTATTAGAGTTGTCAAAAACCTTCGAGTGTGTGTTGACTGTCACACAGCAACCAAGTTTATCTCTAAGATCGTTGCAAGACAAATTATTGTGAGAGATGCGAACCGGTTCCATCATTTCAAACAAGGACAATGTTCTTGCAGAGATTATTGGTGATGCCAAGTGAAGTAATCCGTAAATATAGCCTTGCATTGTAACAAGGTGCAGGTGTCAGACCTGCAGTGATAAAGAGAGGATCAGAATTTATTTCCAGTTTCTGAAAAGCTTTATTTTCACTTATTTGGAGATGTAGACCATGCTGTTGACTTCGTAAAATCAGATGTATAGCATGCGATGTGCAATACTGCTTATATAAACTGAAATGGTATTTGTTTAAACCCGTTTTATAATACTGCAGCGATGTCATAACATTGAACTGCGTCCAGGAAATCTGCGCATGTCTTGAATAAAAATCTGGAAGAGGTCGAGAATGGGAAAAAGAAAAACGTATAGGAACACTTGAAGAATATGAAAAGATGATTGGCTGACAAAAATGCGAGTATATATTCATATCCCCTCAACATTGGCAGGTGACGGGTCGTGCTTTTTCAACTTAGCTGTGAGCCCTTAAGGATTTAACTCTTCACACTTGTCCTTGTAGCAAGGTGCCTATTGCAATTTCAAGCCCTGTTTTATAATGTCATGAGTGTCGTGACATTGAACTGTTTTCAGGAAGTCTCCTGGAATGAAAATCTGGAGGTAGAGAATGGGAAAAAGAAAAGGTAGAGGAACACATGAAGAAAATGGAAAAGATGCTTGGCGAACAAAATGCAATTATATATTCATACTCCCTAAACATCCAAGGGTGAAGGCTTCCATTTTTCCAACTTAGCCGGGATCCCAAAGGGGTTCACACTTCACACTTGTGCTTGTAGCAAGGTGTTTATTAAAATATGAACTTGGTTGAGGGAGAGAACCCACCCACCTTACCATGTGAACTACATCCCATGGGCCATGGGCAATGTGAAGAGCATCTCTTAATTATGCCAATAGGCATTAGCAAATTAGACACAGGGCGGCCGCCTTTAACACATGGCAGGCAGCAGACTGTGGAGATAGGCTGTGGGGTGTCATCGATGCATGGCGTGATCTCCGCCATCCACATGGACGTTTGAGCCCTATTTGCAAACCCTAATCACTCTAGCAAGGGTGTTACTTAGCGAAGAAGTTTGGATATTTGTATGGCATTCGTTGCAGAGAACGAGAAGCGCCATGTAGCTGTGTATGTGAGCCTTCATGGCTGCTTTTGAAAACCTCCTCACCACAGACCTGCTTTGCTGCACTCCTATTTTCTCTTCCACGAGATCTTCTTTTCCAACGGATCAGATTGATTATGCACGATCCGCAGATTCGGGATTCACCTGAGCAGTTTCAAGCAGAGAGGTTCCTTTGCCGTCCAAGGGTGGGAAGAATGTGGGCATCAGGAGCAATGGCTTTGGGTGCTGAAGCTGCTGCATCATCTCCACTGCCTTCCCCCATGTACAACATCCCTTGGATCTGTTTGAGGCCCTCCAACTCTCTTGTGATGTGGCATCACTACTTCATGCTGTTCCTCGGGAAACGCCTCTCCACGCAGGACATTAACTCAACATGGCTGATAGAATGTTTTGTGTTCCAGTGGGCAGTCGATTGATTTCAAAGTGGGCTTTTTAATGAAGAAAGATCAATCATGGCAATTTTGTTTGGAAGGCATGTGTGTGCCAAGGGAAATGCAATGTTTAGGAGAAATAATGGCAAAGGTGCAATTTTTGGGGAAGGTGGAATGTAGGAGTGATGCCTCTCTTGTCTCCTAGACTGAAAAAGGAGTGTAAGCTATTCAGACTGAAACCTGATGCTTCTGATAAAGAGGTCAAAAGCGCTTACTGCCACTTGATTTGCAGATAAAGGAATATCCATTTGTCTTAATCATTTGATTGATGTCTATACAGCTATTTTCATCAAAGGTTTTATTTTTCCAAGTATTGCAGTAAAGGAAATGTCAACCCATTAAAACAAAAATTTTATTGTTTTTGGGGTAAATTGCTGAATGGATTTTTGAAATGGGTCTTCATGGCTGATAAGATTCTTTGCCATCATCATGATGAATTGTGTACTTAATTGATGATTATGTTGACGTAATGTTGTACGTTTTCAGGAGCATCCTGAAGCTTACAAAAGATACAACTGTGGTGCGAGGTGCACATGATCAACAAGGCCTATTAGGTAACTAAACGTTGAATCTTATGAATGTATGACTTTTGATCCATGGAAATTACTGTTTGTAAGCCATCAATAGCTTTGTTGGGGTTATGGATGGATAAACTAAATTTTTATTTAGATATGTTTCTATTCTATGGAAATTCCTGTTCGTAAAGTATAAACAGCTTTGTTGGGGTTATGGATGGTAGGTTTTCAGTCTTACATTGATTGTTACATATGCTGATGATTTTGAACTTTTATGATTCTGGTGCAGACTGTAATTTCCAATTGCAGAAGAAAAATGAGCAGAAGAAATACTATGTAGATAATAATTATACTGATATGAATGACGAGTGGGAAGAATGGATGGGATTCGAAGGTGGTTGGCCAAGCAGAGATTATTGCAACGATATTCATGACGATGCTTAATTATAAGTAATTTATAATGACAACCTTCCATGCTTGATCATTTTGTCAAGTCTAACTAATCGATTCAGGCCTTGCTCTTGAATGCCTAAGAAAAACCGCTGCTTGTATATACAGCTTTATCTCATTTATCTTTCTCATGTATGATTCTGCCCTTTTTCATTTGTATTATAGATATTGGATTAATCTGTACGGTTAGGTGGTGGGAGGTTGCTCTCCAATGAAGAGCTCTAATTATTGTTTCTTCATTTGTAGGTTACTCAATATTAATGGAATCATTATTCCAAGTAAGAGATGCCCACTAGTTTTTATCACAACCCCTATGGCTACTGTCAACATGTGGATGGTCTCTCTTCTCTGGGCAGAACACAATATATTCTTTGTTTCTCTCTCTAATTTTCTACTTTCATTGTTCTTGCTGGGGAATTCATTCATGTTTGGCTGTGCAGGATGAGGCGGAGGGCATGGTGGGCAAAGGCAGAAGATGAGGGGTTCAGACATCCGCAAGCTTCCCTATCCGTAGGCAGTGATGAAGGAGACATTGTGAATGCATTCACTTGGTCCCCTCCTCTAGTGGGCCCGCCTCAGCATGCAAGACACATGTTTAAATTTATTCTGTATTTTGTATTTTTGTCAATATTATGGAAGAATATATATATACATGTTTTGTCATTTGCATCTAGGAGCAATGCCAAGGATTCAATTTTGTGAATATTACTCTGGGATCTTTGCTTCTGCAACAACTAGAGTAATTTTTTTGCTTAGTTGTGTTGGTAATTAACGTCCGCTGCATTTTGATGTAACCGACGTATATTTTATTAATAATATTTAAAGTTATTGAATTTGTTGCGACCCTTACAATATGTGTCAAAATTTATTCTTAATATATCATGTTTTCTATTCTTAAGTATTTTCTATTTTCATGTTCACAATTAATTTTTCTTGTATTAGTTCAATGTTGACCTTGGTTGTGTGTTGGAGTTAATATCCCCTTTGCTCCAATGTAATCCACATATACTTTGTTTAATAATTTCGGTGTTTCAAAGATTGCTTTTTAATTGTTAAGTGTACATATGTCTAGACATCCTCATGGCATGGGCTTCGAGAGATGGAGGAGAGATTTGAGCTATTGGGCACTTTCAATTGCGCTGGCCATCTCCTCGGCTTCCCTATTGGAATCCACTTCAAATCCACTTGTGTTGTGCTTCGCCTAGTTCCACGCGTGAGATGCTCATTTGGAAATATAATTGAACGCTCCCAAACCCTTTTGTGTTCTCTATGTAGGATATCCATTGTTGCTCTCAATGTCAACAACTTCTGCTAGGTGTCACTCACATAGTCCGCATCCCCTTTCTCCTTAGAGACGTTCCCACAAATGAAAATCAGTCCATATGTGACCCAACAAAAGAAAGAAGAGGATTAGAGATAGTGGAGGAAGGATTTGAACTAATTAGGTTGATCATCTCCCTTCCTTCCAGCAGTTGTATCCTCTTCAAATCCACTTGCATTGTGTGCACCACGTGACTAGCCCCTATGCACTCATTGCTACCCTCTCGATTCTACGATTGCTAGTAATTATTCTACTTCAACCTTTTATGATGTATGGCCTTTTTGTTTAGATTAAGTATGACAATAGGCATTCTTTGCTGCCGAGGCTTTCCTCCCACTATTCGGATGGACAATGAATTGTAAATTTAGTCATGACAAGACCATTGGATGCGGGAGAGCCATCGATCAAAACACTGTTCTCGGTATGGTTTGCACATGGTTTCCCAGACGCCTTGGGGATGAGAACAAGGACCTCACCGTCCAATGAATATGGTGTTGTACACATTCAATCGACGGCAGTAATTTTTCTTTCATTCTTTTGGGGTTGTTTTTATTTTCGATATTCTTGAGCTGAGATGGGTTTTTGATTGGTTACTGATTGTGCATAGTCGGGACAAGCTACCCATGCCTCGACAATAAGTTCGGTAGTGATGTCCCAAAGAAAAGAATGTGCATGAAACCTTTTCTTTCTTATAGTTTGTGAAAATTGATAGTGGGCTGGTTTTTTCAGCAAACTAATTGCATGTTCCCCTGTTTTTTCATTCTTGGGATATAGTTTTTGTTTCTAATTTTTGCGATGTTGCGAATGAGTTGGATGAGCCCCGTGACTCACTTGTGTAGCACTATGTGCCTATATGACTCCTTCCTTACCTTTATCGCATATATCGACTGATACTAAGAGAATCGTTTTCGAATTGTCATTGACCGGTTGGATCCCGCTCGAAAGCTACCTAGGCATGATCGGAAAATACCTAGAAATTTTAAGTGGTTTTTTTCTTCTTCTTTTCAACTATTCTTATTTGGGTGGTTATGCTAATGCGCCCTTCCTTTCATAGCTCAAAGTGCCTTAATGAGTAAGAGAGTCATTAATTTGCTTCTTTTATTTTGTTTTGGAGTGGGTAGTTCATTCTAAAATAAAATGTTTAATGTAATCACAAAGTTAGTTTCCATGTGTATAGGGGAGAGGACCTTATAGTTGTGCACTCTAATTTTAGGGGTGCGTAGATATATGTAGGTGTCTTATTGGCACGAGAAAAATATATCATCATGTAGCATATGATCATGCCACCCACATCAACATTTTTGTTTCACATGTTTATTTGAAGGGAAAAGTAGTTTTTGAATTAATTTAATATGAAGAAAATTGGTATAAAGCATTTGAAAGAGGGATCAATGAACGAGCGCCCTATGTGTCACATTGTCATTGGCTCTTAAAAGTGTCATTAATTAAAAAGTGAACAACTTTGGTACCTTTTTTCAACAACCTATGGTAAAACCAAATGTACATGTTTTGATGCATGCACAACTATGGGGTCCTTTCCCCTACAACAAAGCCAATGTGTTATTTCTTGGAGGGAAGTGTGAGGTGTACCAGCAGACGATTGGAATGACTATTGAGATTGGAATTGGAGATTTGGTTGTCTTTTCCAAAGGCATGAAGTGCACTTGATGGGATGTATCGAAACACTTATAAGTATTACACATGTGATTGAGCTCCTTACATTTGTCTCTACTTCGTGTGTGTCCCTGCAAGCGTTTCATTTTACACGTTGTTTTATTTGTTGCACATGTAACTCTTTTCTTCATGCATTTTTATATAATGTTGGCCCTATCTAGATAATTGAGTTTTATTTGAGTTTGTTTATCGCCCCCAATATTAATTTAATTCATTTATATACGTTTGTGAATCTATATCCTAAATTGATAAATAGGTATGAAGAAATTGGCCATATCCACAAAATTTTGCCAATCCACTCAAAATTTAGTCAATACCCAAACTTTAGTTTCGCAATACTCACAAATTGATGATATTTTTTTATTAGATTAGGTAATAAACAAGGATCGGCTCCCAGAGGCCTTACATAAAAAGATACATTGTGATAGCATCCATACAAAAGCAAAAAGAGATACATGACCAAAAAGAGAGTTAAACAAGCTTAACTCAAGAGGAACTAGGTCCACAAAACCAACAAGTAGATAAAAGAAGAACCATCGACCGCAACACAGTGTAGACACAACTCGCATATAGTCGGCAAAAAGCCTAAACAACCAGCAAAGAGACTAATTTTTCTTGTGACATTTGGAGGGGCCACCCGGGTACTGGTGGAGTCTTCTTGTAGATGATCTCAAGCCAGGTCCTTCTGAGTCTCCTTCCCACCATCTTCCTCATTTGAGTTGCTCAAATGGAGTTGGAACTTCCTCTTCTACCGACTCGATTCCACCGTATCCAACCTCTTCGCAACTCCTTGACAACATTCTCCAACTCGTCATCTCCCCTCTCATCATACACTGAGAAATACATATCTTTTTATATGCTTCAATGCAATCGATCATGCTATCCCTAACAATAGACCTAGTTTCTGCATGGTTTCCACTACTGTTTCTAGTTGCTTTGAATTCTTATGGTAGAGGTTCTCATTGTTATGTTCCCCTTCATCTTGATTTTCCCCTTCCCCTTAGAGGGGCCTTCCTTTCTACTGTCCTCCAAAACCCTAGTCTCCAGACACTCTTCCCCACACTGGTTATGGGAATCCTTACTAGTTCACATTTTAGCCAAGCACTCAACTAGGGTAATGTCATCCTCAAGCTCATCCCCTATTGAGCCAACCTCCTTGGGAATAAGGGGTTTACCATTCTGAAAAAGGAGGAGAATAAGCCCTCATGAATGGGGGAATCCACTTCCCATTCTAAAAATCATTTACAAAAGTAGAGAGCGACATATACAAGAAGAAAGGTATGCTCATCATGACATGATGCCTAAACATATTCAATAGTGAAAGATGATGCATGTATATCTTACAAAACTTTCCCTCTAGAGTGATATAATGCATGATGTGAAGACACACTTCATTCCAAATACCAGAATACAGGACCTCACAATGCCATCAATGAGGAAAAAACTTTTTCCTTACCTTTGAAAAATGTATGGATTTCATGATTCCTTTGATTGTGGTCCTTGAAAATATTTAAACCTTCCATTTCCATGCCCATGACCTGTGCAATAAACTGCTCCGAGACTTCCAATTCCATTCTCGCACCACAACCTTGCCTTTATCCCATGCCTTACCAAACTCCATGGTGAGAGAGGGATCATGTCCTTTAAGCTTAGAAATATACTCCCTGAATCTGCCAATTCTAAGGATGTGCCACACCGATTGATTGTTGAGTAATGTTCCATGGCTAGATGGCTCAACCCGCACTCTCCCACCTCCCATAGTTTCTCTGTTTGCAACAAAAACCAGCCCCAAACGATAAAAATCAAAAATACTCGAAATGAATGAGGATCCCCGTAGAGATCTCACACCACTTAACCCCGCCTTGAAAACCAATAATGATCTCCCTCGTGTGACAAAATTGTCAAAATTATTACTTGTCATGGGTAATAAGATTATTAATTGGAGAGGGTACTTCTTCACCTTTAGCCCAAATTTTTAAATCATTACAAGATACCCCTAAGTTAGCCAAACCATCGGCGCATTTATTTCCACTACAGGGTGTATGAGTAATGCTATAATTATCAAATGCTTTAAGGAGTTCCTTAACATCTTAAAGAATGTTGCCAAGTGTCCAATTTGAATGTGGTTCTTTTTAAGGGCATTCATAATGAGCAATGAGTCACCTTCAATTTGGATATGTCTAACACCCCTCTCCTTTGCCTAGGTTAACACCCCACAACAAAGCTCTCACTTTAGCAACATTGTTGCTTTGAATTCCCAAGGGGCCAACATAAGCGAATGAAATGAATGAAATGAAAATCTGCGGTGGCCTTAAAGGTCGGGGATCCAACAAGAACAATCCACTGTACTCTATGACAAAATCTTGCAATTACTTGCAAAGGAGGAATTTGTTGAGAGAGTAGGAAAGGGAGTGGGAAAAGAGAGGGAGATTAATATTGTAGGTAGAAAATCATATTCCTACAACCATTAATCGGAATAGTTTATCACACACACATAAATAAAACAACTTTGTAATTAGCAACAAGACAAGATAAGATTAAGAACACAAAGTTTCAATAATCTTCTTATAAAAAAAGACAAGAAACTCCTTTCTCTTTCATTGATGTTTTGACAAAGCACATAGAAGGAGGGAATTACAAGAAATGATATCTCTTTTGCTTCTTCACAAGTAATAATCTCTCATGAGCATACAAAATTGACAACCCTTAAGAATGAGGGGTGTCATTACATTATATAGAATTTTAGAAGACTCTTTGCCTACCCCCACATGACCTTTCATTTGTCCTCACAACATGTGACTCTTGACATTCCTAGGAAAGAACATTAAGTTCCCTTTTATTAATTAAGGGCAACTTATTACATTTTAGCCTATAGTCACATTAATGAATAGGACAAATGTCATGATTTCTCACAATGAAGAATTAGAAAGGGGGTATAGAGAAGAGGATGAATGAAGAGAGAGGAGAAGAATGCTCCATAGCATGAATGTGGATCTCTCCACTTTTGATTAAGAGCTTATCGATGATGATCAAAACCTTTGCATGATGCACAAACACCTAGACCATGAAATGAGTGTTTAGAAACATTGTTTCAAAACCTCCCAATGTGAGCTTGGGATGAACACGGGCAATGCTCATGATGATCCTCCTTGATACTTGATTGATGAACTTCCTTAGCTCATTGAGCTTACCCCGACCAAATTATTTCAAATCACCTAGCTCCTTTGAGAGATATTATGGATCCACTGCTACGCCTAGCGATGCTTAGCCTTGCTTCTGGACAATGTTGAATTCAAGATGTTGTTTCCAAGATCCACATGAAGGTTTCATCCCTCTATTCGAAGCTATGATATCATCCCATTACATTGTGGAGAATCCAAAAAGTGGAAATATGAGTGAAAATAAATTCATCTACAACTTCCTGCTCCCAAAACAAAGACTTTCTATTTTTATTTCTGATGTTACTTTTCCCGTAGTTACTTTTCCCTGCTATTTTGGGAAAAATTGTCATTTTTCCTTTGCCTTCAATTTTGCACCGTTTTTGACTGTTTTGGGTGATCTAAACTTGAAATTCAAGGGACTTAATATTTTTATCATGTGGAGGGGCATAGCATATGATATTTTAGCAAGTGTACTTGTGGGGTGTTGGATTGCAACGAAAAAGGTCTTGAAAAATTCTACTTCTCATCGAGGTGCTCTACTCTAAATTTCAAGGGTTTTTCTCGTCCAGGATCTTCGTGAATTCAAAAATGAAACTTGAAGGTTTGTGTGTTCCTCATGTGACAGGGAAGAATGTTGATGAAAACTTAGTCCTCCATATCCCTAAAAATAGGGACTTCATGGCACGAAAACTAGTTCACACAAAACTAGATTTTTCAAGAATCATTTCCTTCAATTTTTAAGGGTTTTACTTGTCCAGATCTTCACAAATTCAAAGCTGAAACTTGCGATTCAGTGTGTTCCTCATATGATGACAGGGAAGAATTTTGATGAAAACTCAGTCCTCCATATTCCCAAAAATAGGGACTTCATGGCATGAAAACTAGTTCACGTGAAACTAGATTTTTCAAGGATCATTTCCTCCAATTTTTGTGCGATTCCGCCCACTGGAACCTTGAGAAGTGGAGAGGTAAATCAATCCCTTTTTGTTTCTATGCCATGAAATCCATTAATGGAGTATCCAAGCTTGAGATATCACAGAGGTTGTTTTGGAGAAGAAAAATAATCTTGAACCTTGGTACGATCAATTCCTTTGCTCACCGGTAGTGGAAAATCTTCGTTCGACAACCATAGATGTTCTAAGAGAAGTTTTCCATGGTGTCCGAGGAATTCATAATTTTAATGGAGGATATATAGTGGCATGAACATGAAGGAATGGAAGAAAAATGGAGGAATGGAGATGGGAAATGAGTTCACACTTTTCTTCTAGTGATTGTTTTTCTTTCACACACGAAGGAGAAATAGTGCGCCAATTAAAATTTTCATGAAATCGGCCTTTTTAATCTTCATGGGCTTGGGTGAATTTTTGTGTCCCAACTGTCCCAAGAGGATAAGACATATGGTTCACAAAATGTGCCTCGCCCTTGGCTTGACAAGTGGCATCCCATGATTGGGCGGTGGAGGAGAGAGAGAAAGTGAATGGAAAGCACCAGGGGCTAGAACTGGGTCACATGGATGACTAGACTGAGGGCTAGGCTTGGGTGAAATTTTGTGTCCCAAGTTTCCCAAAGGGTTGGGACATATAATGCACAAAAATTCTCCCTCGCTTGGTGAGAACAAGTGGCGAGATGGTCATTCAATGATGGAGAGTGCTTAAGATTGGTGTAAAGGGGCTTAACTGGCTTGTTTGAGCTTCGTCAGGTTCACATGAGGTTTTAGGAGGCTATCTTGGGGCTGGGTGCAATTTTTTGTCCCATATTTCCCAAATTTTTGGGACATTTGGCACACAATTTTTTTTTCCACAACCTAGGAGTGACATGTGTCCACCTAGAAAAATGATTGAGAGAAGTGACGACGGCATAACTTGAACATCCGAATGTCTTTTTCAAAAATCTTTTATATTATTTTGGCTGAAAAATAAATTTTGAGAAGAATGGGATGAGTCTAATCCTATGATTATACCCGAAACCCCCTAAAACTAGGATTTTTGCTTGGGATCGCAACATTGTGCATGCAAAAAAAGACTATGGAAAATATTTCTCGTCTTGTGAAAACCTTGAGACCTCCATCACTTAGATCCTTAAAATACCTTTCCAATGATATTTTTTTGAAACCCAACTCATCATGGAGCTCCCGAATCACTTGCCGAAGCTCAGGTGTTGTTTTGATCTCCAAGCTCCTTCACCTTCAAAAACTTGTTTTTGCTAAACTTGTCCCTAAACCTCTGAAACTTTCCAAAATATCCCAAAATCAGTTTCACAATGTTTCTATCTCCTTAATACTACTCCCGATGAATTTGGGCTTAGAACTCGCTTCGGGTGGTGTGAGCCATGTCTTAGCAAGCCTAGAAATAGCCATTCCCAAGTCTCTTAAAAGCATGCCCTAAAAGACACCACCTCAAAGCAATTGAATGATCTTGATTTCTTTAAATATCCTAGGGGAAGGTTGACACAAATATATGAACCATTGAAGGACATGATAGGCCCGATACAGGATAGGTTGATACGGAGGAGGGCTCGGGAGGACTCACAATAATGTTTTTGACTATAGGGTATTGTTATCCAATTTTGCCCCTCGGGAAAAATTGATTAAACACAATCTTCCACACCATAGAAATGAAGATTTCGGTTTAGTCATGCGAGCCCATATTTCAAATCCAACAACAGTTGCGGGTAGGCTTAGTAATGGCAATGGAAAGTGGGAAAATGAATGGCCAAGGGAACATCGAAGAAAATCGAGTTCAAGTGTAAAAATGGGGAAAGGCTCGAAGTTTTCAGACTTCACATTTTGGGGATCTCGGGAAACAACCGGTTGAAAAAGAAAAGAAAGCTAACTTGGTGAGTCAAAGTCGAGCTCGAACAGTCCTGTAAGGAAAAGTGTAGGAGTCGTGGAAGACACCACATGTCACTCGACGTAATTCCCAAAGGTGAGAGGGCAAAGTGAAACTCCAAACCCTGCGGGACTTCCACGTGGAGTCAATAATGAGGGGGTCCGCCAAGGAAAGGATCCTTGTATTAATCTACGATGAGTCCCATTACTCACCCAAAGGAACGAAGTAACATGTTTGTGGATGGTGCCAAGTGTTGGCACGTCGCATTCCCGAGGACCCTAAAAGGCAAAAAAATCTTAAGGTTGCATAGGGCTTCCACATCGATCTTGTACGGATAGACTCCAAACCCAAAGCAGTTTGCAAAATACAAGTGGCATGTCAATTCAATGTAGGATGAATCACAAAGCCCACCAAAAATTTTAAATACTTAGATCTTTTAAAAGATTGTGAGAGCTCGTGTGGAAGGCCCGACCCCTACCTTCAAATGACCATGAATTTTGGCTAGGAACTCAGATTTTAACAAGAAAATACTTTTTGGAAAAATTGTAGTCTCCTCTACATAACTACGTCTGAATATCTCAAAACTAGTAAGACTAAGTTATTAAAAAATGAGAAATACAATCTGCCATTTTGAGGGTGTCGGTTTCTCACCTACCAAAATGATGAAGGTATGGGCTCCTTTCTTGCCCAATAAGGAAGAGTACATGGAGGCATGGGTTTTGCAGTAGAATCCATCATTGTTGTAGGAAAATTCAATGCATTCTAGGGTGGTTGAAGCAAGAATTTGAATTCTTCTCTCCCTCCTCTCTCATTCTTCCTATATATTGGAAGGAGGGGAATTTTTATAGAGGTGGACAACCGCTGCGCCCTCCCTTCTCTCTCTTGTCTGTAAGTAGATTTGTGGAGTTCAAACCTCCCATTCAAGTGGTAATGTAAATACTTCCTCTTGGTTGTTATAGTGTCCTGTGATCAAATCTATGGAGCAATAATACATGTCGTGGATGATTTTCAACCCTCTCTTGTGTTCATTGCATCTCTATGATCTCTCATTACAATCTTGGTTATATGTGTATGGTAGTTGTATTACATTTTTATGGTTTGTGTTTAATGGAAAAGTAGGGGTTCAACATTCCTTTGGTGCATCACCTCTGATAGTTTATGTTTATTTTCTTGCAATCTCCTTAACTCGTCTCCTTGGCAAGTTAGAGTAGATTTTAGAGTAGATCCTCTACAATATGAATGTGTGCATCTGAACAGAGGAATAAGAACCTACATTCTTCGGGAGAGCTTTCTTGATCACAAAGATCCACACTTTGGGAAAATCTCCATGTTATGCAATCACACTAGCGATAGTTTCAATCCATCAAGTTGCGAGACATTTAGGGGGTGCTTATGATTACGCATCAACAGTATAATTGTCATGTTTTCAAGTTTAATTTTGCTTTGAAAAAACACGGGACAACAAAGGTGAAGCGTGAAAAACCACCATGGTGAAGGCATAATCAAAAGTGATCAAAGATTATAAAAGGCTATTGTTCGACCCTAGGATTCTTATATTATTTAATTGGTTAAGTTCCACATTAGGACACATTCATTATTTTTACATTCTTTGAGAAGCGCCCTAAAATTATGGGAAAGCCATGTGCAAGACTTACACAAAGGAAAAGTGCGAGAAAAGTGGAGGAAATTAACACGAAAAGTTTTGAGAAAGTAAGGGAATAAATGCAAAAAAATTTAGTGAAGAATTCACGTGCAAGATCTAGAGAGAAAACATAAGGATATACTTGGCATAAAAGCAACGGAAAGAAAGCATAAATGCGTGGGTGAGAAAGAAAATGCACCGAGAAAAGATAGGCCAAGAATAGAAAAAAATAGTGGTGCACAAAGAAAGGTAGAATGAATAAATATCGTGACCCCAAGATGCGGTCAAAAGTTGCAAATTAGAAAAACAAGTGGTGGAGCTTTCATGCAAGAAAAGAAGCAAGGAGGTGACATGTGGCACAAAATGTCACCCTATGTAATAGTTAGGTTCTTTTTGATAACTCAAGGCTAATTATAGATTTGGTAGAATTAGTAAAGGGCAAGTCTCCACTACTATAAATAGGCCTTGAGGGTTTGTAATAAGAATTGGGATGGAGACTATGCAAAGCTTGGAGGTTAGACCATGAATATACAAAACGAGTTAGTTAGGATTTGTGAGCGAAGTAGTATTCATTGTATCTTGGAATTTTGATTCAATGTATGGAAACCTTGTTTGCTGAATATATTAAATGTTATGGGGTTAATTGCTTGCATGTTTCCAAGCACATACCTTAGTTACTCTTGTTATTTATATTCATGATTAAGTTATGTTTGATTCAATGTACTTATTGTCAATATGCTAAATGAGACGGAGCTTGGAATCTCTCGCGCCTTGGGTGAGTGTGCCAAGGTTCTTCTTCATAGTGTGATAGGCCGGTGCAGGAAGGTAGTTATGCGTGCAAGGTGTGAAAAATATCCACACACATAAATGGTTCAACTAGACTTGCAACATTTTGGTTTCATTGTTAGAACCCATCACTACTAAGCTATGATGGTGAAGTGCAAGAAAGATGATTCGACTTACGTAGGAGACCGTTGAGTTATAGCAGGATAAAATAGAAGAAGTGTTTGCATGAAATCATCCCATTCACAATAATTTATCTCCCAATTTCCCTCCATGGACTTGGGTGGAGAAGAACGTGTATGACGAGATCTACGAGACTTCCTTTAGTGAACTCCTTGGGAATTGTTGTCCAAAACAACACCCATGTTATTTTGACAACTTCATTTAAGTCAATGAATTAGGGATTATCAATGGTGTATGTGCTATAAAAATTTTGACAATATTTACTAGAAACTCCTTTGTATTTTATAGATATCATATGGTGTTGAAACACTTGGTCAATAAGGCAATATTACATGAGAGGACATGTCGATGGGTAATTTTATTATAGGAGTTCCAATTCTTGATTTTTGTTAACTGGGAAAATAATGTCAAACTGATCATTTATCACACATAAATATGGGTGAGTAACGAAAACCAATATAATATGGGATGCAAGATGCACAACTTCTTAGAATACAAAGCAATACATATGAAATAAGCGACACAATATATATATTTTTTACAATACGAGCTTACACTAGAGAATTGGATAGTTCAACAAAAGAAACAACTTGTCATAAAATTTGCACAATATCAATTAATCAATGGAAAAATATACAAAATGGGGCATGATGAAATACTAAGGTGTCACATGAAGAAACATGAGAAACAAGATGTAGTATATGAGGCACATGAAGGAATTTTCGGTGGAGATTATTCGGGAGAGACCATGGTGTGAAATATTTTAACAGGACTAAGGTGTGTTGGAAATATTGTCATTGATGTCAAAGGAGTCGCTAGACTTATGAATTTTTTTTATCGAAAAGTAACTGAAATGATAGAAAGTAATGGAAATAACCAACAATGTTTAGAGCCATGATAAGAGAAGTTTAAGTATATGAAAATGATCATTTTTGCATAAGAAAGTCAGCGATATGATCGAGATGTGAACAAAAATCAATAGAAGGAAGATATCAGTGTTTATTGAAGGATATAATCAGCAATATGTTGCAGAAAATGATCAACATTCATGAAGGACAAATCAGTTGTTTATAATCAACATTAGGCAATGTTCTATTGAAGGGAAATAAGCGTATGAACGGAAGACAAACAATCAACAATCAACAAAGAAAAACAACAATCATGATCAGAAATGGTGCAACTCCCAAGGACCTATGATTTTCCTTTGGAGCCACGATTTTCCCTTGGAGGGCCCACGATCTTGCATGGAGGGTGGCGCTAGCATTTGAGGAGGCAACATTAATTGTTTGTATAGTTATTTAATTAATGGGAAGCATTTAATATAGTTATGGCCGACATATGTATTTGCATTGTTAAAATAAAATATGGTTAATTAAATTAAATGAAAGGGTGTGTCGGTTGGAAGAAAAGATGCCTTTTCGAAAGGGTATGAATGGCTATATAAGGAAGATCATTTGAGATTTATTTTCAAGCATTCAAGTTGAATATCTTAAGGGAAAGAGAAGAAGCATAAGAGCAGATTTTTAGAGTAGCAGATCTAAAGTTGAAAAGAAGAGTTTCCATCATTCGTTGAGACAAAACAATTCAAAGGTGGTAAGGAAGTTTCATAAGGAGGTTGGTGCCTTCATATTCAAAGAGATTGGTGTCTCTTTCGATTTGATTTTTGCTCTAGTAGGTTGCTGTAATTTTAGATTTAGGTCAAGTATGTTGGTGCCTACAAACATTTGAGAAATATATTAAGAAATATTTTCTTTGTGGTTTTTCCCAAAAGGGTTTCCATGTAAATTTGGTGTCTTCTTGCATTACTTTGTGTTGTGTTCTTTGATTGCTTTGAATATCTAAATTGTGAATCTAAGATTAAGTGGTTGAAAATAAAAATAATATATTATAATTATTTAACTCCCCTCTCAGTATAATCTTGTGCTTAACATAGTGGCAAGATCTATTTAGGGATGCAAAAGAGTATACAAAGGCGTGTGACCATTATCAGAGGGTTGAAAATCCAAAAAAGTGCGATGAAATTCCCTTGAGACCTATAATTTCTCAAGAAACATTTGAGAAATGAGCAATTGATTTTAGACCCATCCATTTAGTTGCATGAAGAATAGGTGCCCTATATATTATTATGGATATTAACTACTTAATAACATGGGAAAAGGTAACACCAACAAAATATTGCATAGCAAGAGCAATAACCACCAAATTTATATGGGAGGATATGATAAGTTGATATGAGTGCCCCTCATTCTTACAAGTGGTGAGGGACCTATTTTCTAAATGACATGATGAACATTATTTTACAAGAATTTATGTTTTTAAACCATAAAACAACTCCATATCACCCATGGGAAAATGGAATAGTTGAGGCATTAAAAAAATACTCGACAATAGCTTGACTAAAATTTTCTATGTAGGATGTGAAGATTGGGATGACAAGGTGCTAGTGGAGCTATGGGTACATATGATAGCCTACAAATGGTTGAATAAGGAAACACCATTCCAACTTGTATTAGTGGCAAAAATTCTATTGCCTTTTTAATTTATGGTACCATCACTAAGAATATCATGCATTGTAAATTTAGATAATGAGACCTCAATCAAAGAGCACCTAATAAATCTGCTACAAATGGATGAAAAAAATATGCTCACAAGGTGGAGCCAAGGCATAAAAAATCAAGGCATGATTGAAACATTAAGAATAAGAAATTTAATGTCAACACTAAAGTATTGTTATATGACTCAAAGTTTGCACAACACCGAGAAAAACTAAAAACACATTGGTTGGGTCCATATAAGATATATGAAATCTTACCCATTGGGGCATGTAAGAACTTTGAAAGACCTAAATGGAGAGTCTCGGGCTAGGACATTCTAATGGTGGTAGGCTAAAACCCTACTATCAATAAAGTCATGTTTGTAATTAAATAGGGTATATTCCACTAGATTAGTTGTTATTTCAATTCTTAGAGTACTTTTAATTTAAAATATGTTGTAATAAGTGCATAATATGTTAACATGACACAATGGGTGAGAGAGGGGGTGGAACAGTTCTTTAAATTTATTACTTCATTTACCATTAGTTCCAACAACCATTAACATCCATTCAACCATATATATTCAATGATAGCTTATTAAGTGTGCACCATACATTCAAATGAACATAACACATTGAGAGAACACATAGACACAAGATGTAAGTGGGAAACCCTCAAGGGGAAGAAAATCCATTGAATTTTTTTCTAATATTACACACAACAAAGACTTAAGTGAATATTACACATTACAAAATATTTCTTTAGCAAGCACCAATCCCACAAGGAACACTAACCCCTAAACCCTTGTTGATGTTACTCACAACAAGAGACTTGCATGAATATGAATCATAAAAAATTATTTATATAAGAATATCACTAATAAAATTATGCAATAACTCGGTTGATGGTGATCACAAAATTCATCACCAAACTCCTTCAAACCCTGCTCAAACCCTTACACACCTAGCTCGCTTTATCTCTTTCTTTCTTCACTTGTCTTGGCCTAAAAACTTGCACACACTCTTAAAAAAATTCTTCAACCTTTCACACAATTCATCTACTCTAAATTCATGCAATGTAATCTCCTTGCTCCTTTCCCAAATCTTCCATGAACATGCTCATCTATATCATCTCCTTGCTAGCTTATATAGCTGCAACATACTTCTATCTCTGCAGTAGAAAAGCCACAACCTTCTGTAATCTCAAAATCCATCTAACTATCGTTCCACCTAATGTGAAAAGATATCCAGTGGTGCTCCTCCCGCCATCCAAATCTCCAACCATATTTGAATCAACATAACCACGTAAATAAGTATATGACCCTCCATAGCATAACTCCATGCCGTATGTCCCTCTCAAGTACACGAGAATCCATTTGTCTCGATTTCCAATGTTCTTTACCCGGATTAGCCATAAACCCGATCACAACTCTAATCGCATGTAATGTCTAGTCTAGTACAAACCATGGCATACATAATACTTCCTACCGCTAAAGCATAGGGATCATGTGACATGTATTCAACCTCTTGTATGATGAAGGACACGATATTTACTCAATTTTAAGTGTCTAGCCATTGGTGTACTATCAAGTTTTGAATTTTGCATGTTAAACCTTTCCAAAACCTTATTGATATAAGCCTCTTGAGACAAATACAAACTCTTGTTTTTTCTGTCTCGGTGAATTTGCATGCCAAGTATTTTCTTTGTAGCTCGAAATCCTTCATTACAAATGTTTGAGCCTGCCATTCTTTAAGTTTACCAATGTCCTTCATACTAGATCCCTGCAATCATCATCTCATCCACATAAAGTAACAAAATAACATACCTCCCATTTTTAAGCTTCTTAAAATAAACACAATGGTCGATTCACATCTCATATAACCTTGCTCATGCATAAAACTATCAAATATCAAATACCATTGCCTTGGGGCTTGCTTGAGCCCACATAGGCTCTTTTTCAATATGCACACAAGTTTCTTCTTACCCTTGACTTCATAACCAAGCGGTGTTGCATATAAATCTCTTCCTCTAAATCACCATGAAGAAAAGCCATCATAACATCATGTTGTTCTAAATGTAAATATTCTATTGAAACCAAACTTAGAACAATATGAATAGAAATAATCTTAACTACGTAAGAAAAAATATCATCAAATTCAATACCCTCTTTCTATACAAATCCCTTTACCACAAGCCTCACCTTATACCTTTTTCCACCCTCTTCTTCCTTGATTATGTAAACCCATTTGTTTTGTAGATTTTTCTTACCTGTTGGAAACTTGACCAAATCCCATGTCTAATTTTGTTCCAAGGAGTCCATCTCCTCATCCATTCCATGCTCCCACTGCTCATGGGTATCTACTTGCATTGCTTCTTCAAATATTTCGGTTCACCACTATCAGTCAATAATAAATAAGAAAGGAAGGTGAAAATATCTCTGGAGGTCTACTTACCCTTTGTGACCTTCTCACTGAGATTTGGGGTGTCTGGGGCTCATTATGTGCTGTTGCACATTCATTTCAATCTCTCGTCGTGGTGACACTTTGGTCACCTGTAATTGACTACGGTTCCTTTGTCTACCGATTGACCGCGGTTGCCTTACTGGACATTGGTTCTAGGAGTACCGACGCGTTGGTTCCTGAACTATCTTCTTTGAACCTAATCCTATATGTCGATGCGGTTAGCTTAACCGACATCGGTTTCTATAGAATTGACGTTGTGTCTGTGGATGTCGGTTTGAAGTCTAAAAGTTTATTTTCCTTTACAATCTTCTCAACCTATTCATGTTTAGGCACTAAAACCTTATCCATGTACTTTATTTTTTCATTCCAATCAATGTTACGATTCCTAACAATCTTAAAATCTTCTAAATCCCAAAATCAATATCCAAAATCACCAGAGCCATAACCAATGAAAGTACATCTCTTAGATTTAGCATCCAACTTCCTCCTATTTTCTCTATCAACATGCACAAAATCTTATGAGCCAAAAATATAAGAAAATAAAAATCTACCTCTTTTCCAAACCAATATTCTTTGGTATTCCACCATCCACAGTGTTGTTGAAGGCCCATGGTTGATCAAGTACACGATGTATCTATTTCTTACGCCCATAACTTCAAAGGTAAGCCGACATGTATCCTCATGCTTATAGCATGTTCCATGATTGTCCTGTTCATTCTTTCTACAACTCCATTCTCCTATGGAGTTCTAGGAACCGTTCTTTCTCTTCGTATTCCATTATCTAAACAATAATCATTGAAAGCCTTGTTAGTACTCACCACCATTGTCAAATCTAAGGCACTTCAATTTTAAGTTTGTTTCATTTTCTACAAGGGCTTTTCACCTTTCAAAAGTCTCAAAAACATAAGATTTACACTTAATACAATAAATCCATACCTTCCTTGTGGCATCAACAATGAAATTCACATAATATTGGGATCCTCCAATATAAGCTACTTGAGCTAGTCCCCACACATCTGAGTGTAAAAGCTCCAATTGTTGCTCATTCTTTCTTGACCTAACCTTAAGAAATATCACTCACTGTTTTCCAAATATGCAATGCTCAAAAATTCAAGATCTAACTATTTTGAATATGATAACTTACCCTTATCCTTTAAGATCTACATTCCTTTTCACTCATATGGCCTAGCCGATTATGCTACATGGTTGCATCTAAATTTGTAGCAGATAGCACAATAAATGAATTAGTAACATAGGTAGACAGATATAAAGTCCCTACCTTCTTACCTCTTTCCACAAAAAGAGATCCCTGGGTAACCTTCCAAGAATCATCTATGAACGTAACCACGCATCCAAATTCACCAAGTTACCCCGCAACTATTAGATTTATCTTGAGGCTTGGCACATGCCTCACATCTTTCAATACCCATGGATTTCCATTCTCGCAACTTTAGATAAACATCACCTTTACTAGTAATATTGCATGGCTCATCCTCTCCTAAGTAAACTTATCCAAAATCACCTGAACATAATTTCTGAAATAAACCCTTATTAGAGCATGGAAAAAATCTCTAGAATCTAAAACCCAAGATTCTAATTTATTATCCAAGGAGAGAATAAGGGCATCTTGTTTTACCTCACTTGCAATGTTTTCCTCTTTACCTTTTTCTTTACCTTTGTCGATGTATTCTCTTTGTTTTCCTTAGACCAACACTCCTTTATGTGTCCTCTCTTTCCATAATTCTAGCAATGTAAACCTTTGTACTTGGATCTAGATCTTCCATGTCTTGAATTTGATCTCCCATTATTCTTTCTCTTTGATGATCTCTCCTTAGATCTTCCCCTACTTTCTACAGTTAAAGCATTTCCAGATGATGCTTCTCCTGAGATTTTCTTGCATATTTCCTCATTAAGGATTACACTAACCACATCATCAAATTTCAAACCTTTAGAAGCATCGTTGTATTACTAACAATCATTACCAAGTTGTCCAACCTATCTCGAAAAGAGCATAAGAATAAAAGTGATTTTACTTCATCATCAAATGGAATTTCTACCAATTTTAATTGATTTACAATAGACCGAGAAATCATTCAAATGATTAGATACGAGATCCACCTTTTTGCATCTTAGAATTATACAAATTTTTCATCAAATAAACCTTATTTAAAGCACTAAGAGTTTCATACAAATTTTCTAAAGATTTCATCAACTCTACCGTGGTTTTTACATCTATAAAATTTGAAGCCACCGATGCTACCAAGCGAGCCTTTATGTCAATAACCTTCCATTCTTGACTAGTCATCATGTTCATTTGTCCATGCTCATCCACCGGTAAGTATAGATCTTTCGATACAAATAATCTTGCACCTATATCTTTCATAGTTGATAATTATGACCGTCAATTTTTTCTACTCCTGTATTTACTATCTTCTACCATTTCTCTTCTCCCACTCAATCAAAAAAACCCTCTATGAGTAGATCATGTCAACACACAAAACTTCTAAACAAATCTTTAATACTAGTTGTTGGGGTTAAACTATATAACAATGTTGCACATATCTATTATCAGATAAATCATATAAGCAATGAATGCAGAAATAACCAGAAGATGAAATAAAACAAGAGAAAGATAACACAGATTTAATGTGGTTCACCCAGTGTGGGCTACGTCCACCAAGAAATGACCAATATTATTATTCAATGATTTACAGAGGAAATAAAATGAATATTTGTTGTCTTCCAACACCTCATAGGATGTTCAATGCTTTTCCCTCACTCAGCTACTCTTTCTTTCTCACCAAGAAAACTTACATGCAAACAATTGCTATTTTCTTCTCTCATACCCTCATACAATGCATACATGCATATATATCTATTATGGGCAACTAACTATGATTTTACAATCAATAAATCATCTTTAAAGAAAAATATTTATTCTAATTCTCGTTTAAATAACAAAACATTATTGCATAGGTGACCGATGGTGGTTCCTTCTTGACCGATGACAGCGATCACTTCTTAAGCGATGTCGGTTACCTTCGATCGATGTCTGTTTCCTCCGATTGATGTTGGTCACTTCATCAATACCAACAACATGTAAAAGAAAGCTTCTTGTGAAGAAATTAAGCTCCAAACTCAACAAGGAACCAACCTCACAAGGAGTATGGACCCCTAATTTAATCATCTACAACTAATCTTCTACGCAGCACCAACCCACAAAGAGGCTACAACCGCCTAAGACCGATAAGCTACAACTTAGACTTATGTTCATACATTTTAATCATCTAGATTCCATGTTGCACATACAATGATTATGATCACCTTGTTGTTTCATTCTTTTACAATCACTTCTACAAAGTTAGATATGCAATACCTTTCTTTACCTCTTTTTTATCTCTCCTCTCTTTACATTCAACTTATCAAACTTACAAATTTTATCTACTCATAAGTTCTTCATCTCCGATAATTTTGTCACCTTCTCGCACATAACTCTTCTTTTTCTCTTTGCATTGGATCCTTGTTATTATTCCATGTCTACTTTCTTTCTCTCTACAATGACTCTATTCTCAGCTCCTTCTTTCTCTTCTCTTTAGCATATCCGCATCATGCAACTACCTCTTCTTTCTTTGGCTTGATTGCACTTCTCTCTCTTTTTAGATCTTCATTTCTTCATCTCTTCGAGATCATGAAAGTGATCTTTCCACATCTATCAATCTGTAACGCATTTGATCAAACTTTCAGACTCTACTCTTATATCTGCATTACTCCTTCCACCTTTTTCTCTAGTTGTTTCTTCAACTCGAATGCATGGTTTTCTCTATTGAGCACCCATTCTTTATGTCACTCCTTCAACTATATTTTCTTATTTCATCCTTGAGCAACACTTTAAAATCACATCAAATTTCCTATATATATCCAATCAACCCATTCGTACTTTCTTTTGTGTGTTGTGAAATCTTTCCTTCCTAGTTGCACGAAAATATGGTGCATTAAATGTATGCCACTATCTCAAAAAATTTATTTTCTATATTCGGCTTGATTGCACCTTCTTCTATGCATCTATAAAAATTATTTATGAGCCGAATCCTGAAAATAGATTTCTTGTATTTTTAGGATTTCCTCATGATCTAGAATAAACGAGATCCTTTCTTCTTCAATATTTTATTTCACCTTGGAATCAAGAGTTTATATTGAAAATGCAACTGGACTTCATCAAGTCAAAGAACATTAAATGTTGGCAGCTGAAACAATAGATTTCATCACTCAATGTGGAGTTCCATTTGTACACACAACCACAATCTTTAGACAATCGAATCACCATTGATTTACATGCAGCTTTGAATACCCCCTAAAAATTTCTCCTCAAACTTCTAGATTGTGAAAGTTTCAACAATGCCACCAAGACGAAGAGGTAAGCCCTTGATTTTGATCAAATTTCTTGCATTTTAGGTTTTTTTTGTGATTTTCATGGGTTTTTCAATTTTTTGTTTATGTATACAATTTTTTTGTTTTTTCAGTTGCTTGGACAAGCTCATAATCCTATAAACCATCCAAATATTCCTCAAAACCCTCCAAACATTCCTCAAAACCCTCCTCCAAATGTAGATCCACCTCCTGTGGCTCCTTTTGTCCCCATGGAACCAAAGCAGGAACACAAGATGATATCGTTGGAAGAATCGACAAAAAATAAATTTCCATTGAGAACCTTATTTAGACTATAAGACAAAATCATGCCACAAATCCATCTCCCGCATGACTTTAGCCAACACATTGCAAACATTGATTGGTGAAGTCGACTCATAACCAACCAAATAGATAGATGGAATACCTTTAGAGGTGATTGTAGGTAGTGGTATGTAGATAAATTATCCCATGGCCGTAAAAGATAAAAAAATTTACAAAAGACCGCATTTGTGCATTATTTACTGACTTCGAGAACCAATGCCCCCGTACCTACTTGCAAATGGTTCCCAATCCATTGGTGCCATGATGATCGAATCAAGAACAATTTTTGGGACCGATGGTGGATGGTTTTGATTATCCACCATGCAACAACAATGAGGTTCCTCTCTATTTTTTGAAGAAATTATATTGTGAGTTTGTGCTTAATGAGGTCCCAAATTATTTTGACTTTTTGAGTTTTATGGGCGAGGAGGTGGCTCTACACAAAGTAGACCTAGTGCACGTGTTGGTCAACCAAGGATCCCCATGCCCCAAACCCCCACTACCTTTAGTTATCCCTCCTATAGTGAAGGAGGTTATGGAGATTGACACACTACATGCATTAAGGAGCTCACTGACACTCTGACCCAACATAGTGACCAGATTACATCTAGTGATGTTGGTGGAGGTGTCAGTTCTAGCGCACCACACCATTGTGGATCATGTGGTGCCGTATGCACTGTGGGCGAGACATCATTTACTGGATCACATGATTTATTTTCTCTAGATGAGATGATGGCGGATGTTTTTGGAACTGGTGCAAATGATCTTGGTCTTTCACAGGTAAATGTCAAATAAATATATATTATATATATATACAATAGTTTAATTCATTTGAGATTTTAATATATATGTATTTGATTACGTCATGTACATACATGTAAAAAACTATTTTTTTATTTTAAACAACAAGATCCGGTGAAGGACACATCCGATGCATCGACATGCTAGCTACTATAGTTGGGTGTTATAGATGTAAGTTTCAAGTTGTACTTACATTTCAAATTTCATTTGATTGCACTTTTATTATTATAATGTTTCACGTGTACATGTACATATTAATATGTTTGTCTTTTTATACGCAGAGCTTGATGGGTCATCATCTACTTTGGGCACTGAGGCTACTGGCACGCCTCACGTGACTTTTACGTAGGTTAGTTTCTCTTTACACTTTGTTTCTAATTGTGGAAGTTCAGTTGTGTATCTACTCTTGTAGGAATTTTGGAGACTCGAGTAACATCGAAGCTTCCCTAGAAGATCATTAAACCTAGATTCCTTGGTTCGTTTCTATTAGCAAATTAATATGTATTGGTATGTTATGTGTCGATTATGCTTTGGGTCTGTTATATGTGGTCATGTAGATTAATATTGATATGTACATGTTTTTGTATAGCTTATGACTACGTTAGAGAGACTCCTCCATATATGCAGACTGTGGAGGTTGTTGTAGATACTGCCATAGCATCTGCAGATCCACTAACTGAGGTACAATTTTTCAAATTTGTTAAATTTTGGAGGAATTTTTTCTTATTACTTAAATCTACAATATCAAATTTTGTACATGAAATATTTAATTTGAACTATTTATTTGTATGTAGCTTACCCCTCGTGAGTCTACCATTGACCCTGCAACGCACGTTGATGATGAAAAATTGATAGGGATCATGAGATTGCAGTAAGATTTCACATGCATTAACTAAATTCTAAGTTTCTAAATTTTGAATGTATTTTTAAAAATTTGGGTGTTAAAAACTTGTTGTTTATGAATGTGTAGGCTAGGTTGCAAGCCTGCTTAGAGATGCCTAGGACCACATGGATGAAATCCGTAGTGGCATCTCCCTCCACTACATCCCTAGGTCATGGACATGCTTCTTCTAGCAAGGTAAAGAGAGGGAAGATGTTTCATGATTAGATTCATAGGACCTGGATGTATATATATATATATGCCATCTGGTCCTAGTTCATGATTCTTCATATAGTCCATGTATATAGCCTTATGTGACCACATGTGGTCCTATATGTATGACACACTTAGTTCGATACATGTTATGAACTTATATTTTCAGAGACACGTCCAACACACTTAGTTTGATACATTATATCCATGTTGGTTTTCATAACGATATTACTTCTATGTTTGATTTGATTTCATTGCACATGATATCCTTCTATGTATGTTTTCATAACCATATTAGTTCTATATGTTTGATTTGATTTGATGGCCTCGATTATGTGACCATTATGGATATGATATATATGATATATGATGTTAAATGTTATTGTTAAATGATATATGATATATGATGTTATGTTATATAATGGTTTTGAAGGTTCTTGGGTGCAAGATCATTTTTTTTCAAGAGATTCAAGTGTGGACTTATATCAATTTTCTTATTTTAAGCACGTGGTTAACACACTCCAAAGTGAGAAAATGTACACAATTAAAAATGGTCTTGAGGGATTTATTACAAGTCATTTTATATGTTTTTAGTGTACTTACAATTTATTTGTTAAGTATTAGTCCAAATTAAACTTGTTATTGATGTGTGTAACAATAAGGTCCTAATTTGAATTCACTTGTAAAAAATACAGAAACATTGTAGAACTTAGTTGGCACAAGATATGAAAAAATATTCTTAAGACTCTATTGTGTATTAACATGCTTTAAAAAGAGATCATTTAACAATCATTAGAGTATTTACATGGTAATGTGTTAAACTTGTTGCAATCTCATTGATGTGAGCCGAGTAGCACGAGAAGTCATGCCCCGAGGAGGTCGTGGTCCAAAAACTATCACTACCAACACATTTGATTGGGGGGTATATGCCTTTGGGTGCTATGGAGGGCTCTAGGGAGGCCTTGGAGTCATACCACCCGATCCGAAGCCTTCTGGCATTCCTTGAGCCTTCGTGGCATAATTGTTTACAAACTACCTTTTCTAGGAAGTCCTAGGAAATGAACGGAGGTGAGTAGTGAGAAGTCATGCCTCGGGATGTCATGGCACCGAAAACCGACTACCAACACATCTGGGTGGCTAGGTGAATGTTAGAGGAGGAGGTTTTTCAAAGTGAGCGAAAATGTCATTGCTTCCAAAGGGCTACTTCGTTTGGGCGTAGTCCCTTAAGAGCCCTGAGACCAAAAACCGTTCAACTTCGACGGGTGACTACTCGGACTCCGTGGCACCTAGATGACATCTCGTTAGATCCTACACCTCTGGCATGTAGGGACCCTCTACAATATCCTTGTCTTAGTTTTTTCCATCTCCAATTGGGTGCTCTCTTGCCCTATTGTTTCAAAACGTGTGAAATAGTGTAGTTTGAGCAATGTAGTGTAAGGTTGTCAAATGCTATATTTTGTAAATGGTGGTCATGGCACCAAACCAACTATGCCAACACATCAAGTGGCTAGGTGAACACTAGAGGAGGCATCATTTTGGTGTGCGACAACATCATTGCTTTCGGGCTACTTTGTTCGGGTGTAGTCCCTTAAGAGCCATGAGACCAAAAATCATTCAACTTCGACGGGTGACTACTCGACTCGTGGCACCTAGAGATGTCTCATTAGATCCTACACCTTGGTGTAGGGACCCTCTATAATATCATATCTCAGTTTTTTTTCATCTCCAATCGATGCTCTCGCTGCCCTATTGTTTCCAAACGCGCAAAATAGTGTAGTTTGAGCCAGTGTAAGGTTATCAAATGCTATATTTTGCAAATGGTGGGTCGTGGCAACAAATGACTATGCAAAAAACATCTAAGTGGTAGGGTGAATGAATGCTAGAGGAGGTGTTTTTGTGAGTGAAAACGTCGTTGCTTTAGGCTACTTCATTCGGGCGTAGTCCCTTAAGAGCCCCGAGACGAGACCAAAAATGTTCAACTTTGATGGGTGACTACTCAGACTCCGTGGCACCTAGAGATGTCTCGTTAGATCCTACACCTTGGCATAGGGACCCTCTACAATAGCCTATCTCTTTTTTCCATCTCCAATCGGTGCTCTCGCTGCCCTATTGTTTCCAAACACGTGAAATAGTGTAGTTTGAGCCAAGTGTAAGGTTGTCAAATGCTATATTTTGCAAAATGGTGGGTCGTGGCACCAAACCGACTACACCAACATGTCTCGGGGTGGCTAGTGAAATGCTAGAGGAGGCATCATTTTTGGTGTGTGACAATGTTGTTGCTTCTAGGCTACATTCGGGCGTAGTCCCTTAAGAGCCCTGAGACCAAAAACCGTTCAACTTCGACGGGTGACTACTCGGACTCGTGGCACCTAGAGACATCTCGTTGGATCCTACACCTTGTGTGGGGACCCTCTATAAATAGCTTGTCTTTTTTTTCCATCTCCAATCGTGGTGCTCTCTCGCTGCCCTATTGTTTTTCCAAACACGTGAAATAGTGCAGTTTGAGCTAGTGTAAGGCTATCAAATGCTATATTTTGCAAATGGTGGGTCATGGCACAAATGACTATGCCAAACACATCTGGGGTGGCTAGGTGAATGCTAGAGGAGGAGGCATTTTTTGGTGTGTGACAACATCGTTGCTTCCGGCTACTTCATTTCGTGCATAGTCCCTTAAGAGCCCTGAGACCAAAAACCGTTCAACTTTGATGGGTGACTACTCGGACTCGTGGCACCTAGAGATGTCTTGTTGGATCCTACACCTCATGTGCATAGGGACCCTCTACAATATCCTATCTCTGGTTTTTTTCATCTCCAAAGTGCTCTCGCTGCCCTATTGTTTCCAAACATGCACGAAATAGTGTAGTTTGAGCTAGTGTAAGGTTGTTAAATGCTATATTTTACAAACGGTGGGTCGTGGCACTAACCGACTATGTCAACACATCCAGGTGGCTAGGTGTAAACTAGAGGAGGTGTTTTTGGTGTGCGACAACAATGTTCATTGCTTCTAGGCTACTTCGTTTGGGCGTAGTCCCTTAAGAGCCTTGAGACAAAAAATGTTCAACTTGACGGGTGACTACTACTGGACTTCGTGGCACCTAGAGATGTCTCATTAGATCTACACCTTGGCGTAGGGACCCTCTATAATATCATGTCTCTATTTTTTTCCATCTCCAATTGGTGCTCTCGCTACCCTATTGTTTGAATACGCGTGAAATAGTGTAGTTTGAGCTAGTGTAAAGCTATCAAATGCTATATTTTGCAAATGGTGGGTCGTGGCACAAAACCGACTATACTGCACAAACATGTCTTGGGTGGCAGGTGTAATGCTAGAGGAGGAGTTTTTTTTGTCCATGAAAATTTGTTGCTTTTAGGCTACTTCATTTGGGCGTAGTCCCTTAAGAGCCTGAGACCAAAAAAACCATTCAACTTCGACGGTGACTACTCGGACTCTGTGGCACCTAGAGATGTCTCATTAGATCCTACACCTCGGTGTAGGGACCCTCTACAATATTTTGTCTTGGTTTTTTCATCTCCAATCGGTGCTCTCGCTGCCCTATTGTTTCCAAATGTGAAATAGTGTAGTTTGAGCTAGTGTAAGGCTATCAAATGCTATATTTTACAAACGGTGGGTCATGGCACCAAACCAATACTACACACTGTGCCAACACATCTAGGTGGCTAGGTGAATGCTAGAGGAGGTTTCATTTTGGTGCATGAAAATGTCATTTGCTTGGGCTACTTCATTAGGTAGTCCCTTAAGAGCCCCTAAGACCAAAAACTATTCAACTTCGATGGGTGACTACTTAGACTTCGTGGCACCTAGAGACATCTCGTTAGATCCTACACCTCGCATGTAGGGACCCTCTACAATAGCCTATCTCAGTTTTTTTTCATCTCAATCTAATGGTCTCTTTACCCTATTGTTTCCAAAATGCATGAAAATAGTGCATTTTGAGCTAGTGTAAGGCTGTCAAATGCTATATTTTGCAAACGTGGGTCGTGGCACCAAACCAATACTGCCAACATTGGGTGGCTAGGTGAACTAGAGGAGGTGGTTTTTTTGGTGTCCACAACAACATCATTGCTTTTCTAAGCTACTTCATTCGGGCGTAGTCCCTTAAGAGCCCTGAGACCAAAAACTCATTCAACTTCGACGGGTGACTACTCGGACTCTGTGGCACCTAGAGATGTCTCATTAGATCCTACACCTGGCATAGGGACCCTCTACAATAGCCTATCTCATTTTTTTCCATCTCCAATCGGTGCTCTCGTTGCCCTATTGTTTCCAAACAACACGTAAAATAGTGCAGTTTGAGCCAGTGTAAGGTTGTCAAATGCTATATTTTACAAATGGTGGGTCATGGCACCAAACCGACTATGCCAAACATTTGGGTGGCTAGGTGAATGCTAGAGGAGGCATCATTTTTGGTGTGTGACAATGTTTCATTTCCGACAGGCTACTTCATTCGGGCGTAGTCCCTTAAGAGCCCTGAGACCAAAAAATTGTTCAACTTCAATGGGTGACTACTCAGACTCCATGGCACCTAGAGATGTCTCGTTGGATCCTACACCTCGGCATAGGGACCCTCTACAATATCATGTCTTTTTTTTCCATCTCCAATCGGTGCTCTCGCTTGCCCTATTGTTTGCAAACACGTGAAATAGTGCAGTTTGAGCCAGTGTAAGGTTGTCAAATGCTATATTTTGCAAACGGTGGGTCATGGCACAAACCGACTATGCCAACACATCAGGTGGCTAGGTGAACACTAGAGGAGGAATCATTTTTGTGCATGAAAACATCTTTGCTTCCAAGATACTTCATTTGGGCGTAGTCCCTTAAGAGCCCTGAGACCAAAAAATCATTCAACTTCGACGGGTGACTACTCGGACTTCGTGGCACCTAGAGACATCTCATTAGATCCTACACCTAGCATAGGGACCCTCTACAATATATGTCTTATTTTTTCCATTTCTCCAATTAGTGCTCTGCTGCCCTATTGTTTTTGAATACATGTGAAATAGTGTAGTTTGAGCAGTGTAAGTTTTGTCACAAAACACTATATTTTGCAAATGGTGGGTCGTGCACCAAACCAAACCGATATGTCAACATGTCCTAGGGTGGCTAGGTGAACACTAGAGGAGGCATTTTTTTTGTGTCCGTGACAACATCATTTTTCGGGCTACTTCATTTGGGCGTAGTCCCTTAAGAGCCCTGAGACCAAAAAACCATTCAACTTCGACGAGTGACTACTCGGACTCCATGGCACCTAGAGATGTCTCATTAGATCCTACACACTGGCATGTGGGGACCCTATAAATATCTTGTCTTTTTTTTTCATCTCCAATGGTGCTCTCGCTGCCCTATTGTTTCCAAACACGTGAAATAGTGTAGTTTGAGCCAGTGTAAGGTTGTCAAAATGCTATATTTTGCAAACGGTGGGTCATGGCACCAAACCAACCGACTGCCAAACATCGTCAAGTGGCCAGGTGAATGCTAGAGGAGGTGTTGTTTTGTGTGACAATCATTTATTTTGGGCTACTTCTTCATTTGGGCGTAGTCCCTTAAGAGCCCTGAGACAAAAAAACCGTTCAACTTCGACGGGTGACTACTTGGACTCCATGGCACCTAGAGAGATGTCTCGTCAGATCCTACACCCGCATGCAGGGACCCTCTATAATATCTTATCTGGTTTTTCATCTCCAATCGATGCTCTCACTTGCCCTATTGTTTGAAATGCATGAAATAGTGTAGTTTGAGCCAGTGTAAGGTTGTCAAATGCTATATTTTGCAAATGGTGGGTCGTGGCACCAAACCGACTATGCACACACATAGGGATGGTCTTGTAAACACTTGGGGGAGGCATTGTTTTGGTTCTCTAAGCTCCTCAGTGCTTCTAGGCTACCTCCTCGGAGCCAAGAACCCCCTCCACAGGTACATAAATTATTGTTTTAATTGCTTCTCTTTTCTTATAAAACAATGAAAGCTTCTCTTAGCTTGAGAATATAAAATTCTCTACTAATAAATTGCCAACCACGTGAAGGTGGAAGATTTTCTGGCACCACTAACCTGCATAAAAGTGTTAGTCAAAGAAATTTAAGTTTCAAATCAAAACCATACTAGATATATACAAAATACACAAATTTAATAAAATATATGAACTTGAATCTAGAACTAACAAATTTAAACAATTCAAAGAAAAATTATATATCAAATGAGCTCAGGTAAATTCATTCCAATGTTCACCATCAGGATGTGAAAGTGTCCAAGCTTTTCTAGCACCACTAACCTGCATAAAAATGAACTAGTCAAAGAATTTTAAGTTGAATCAAAACCATGTATACTAGATATATACAAAATACACAAATTTAAACACTTATTATACAAAATACTAGATATATACTATATATATAAAAAATACAAAAATTATAGATGGTTGAAAAATTTAAACACTTCAAAGAAATTATATATACTAGACGTGAGCATGTAAATTCATTCCAATGAACCATCAAGATCGGATCTACTCTGAATAGTAGACATGATTGCTTCATGATCTGACTCTCGAACCTTCCAAAGAATCTTGTTATTAGGCCTTCCTCTCGATATCTATATAGCTGAATATTTGTCACTAGAACTAGATGAATATAAGAGTATTTTCTTGTGTGTCTCAAAGTCTTCAAACACCCAAACAAAGGAATTTTTTAATGGATACCGTCGAAGCCAAGTTCCAGTAACTACCACTGACCTTGTAGGGTACTCAATATCTTCACCATCTATAACAAGAGAAGTCAACTTCTTTCTTTCCTCGATGTAATGACATAAGAAATAGTTTGTTCCTTCTTCATTGTCTTTTGTCACAATAACTGCAAACACATGTCCTAAAAAAAAATAAAGGTTTCAACTCAAATTTAAATTACATATTAAAATTTCAATGGACATAACTCAATACAAAAATTTAAATAACCATTTACCTTGTCGCACCAAAATCAAAATTTTGTCAAAGTCCTTGGATGTTGTAACTTCATCTAGAAACAAGTCGTAATGCCTGTGGAGGTTGATAACTGGGAAGCGGAGTTAGAGGCCTACAAATCCATCCATCCACCCATTCTTGTGAATCACACTCAACAATGAAAATTTGATACAAGATGCACAAAAACATGCCAAATTTCTTGTCCATGTGGCCCATGAAGTAGCGTCTTGAGCTACAAAATGAGTGCATATCACTGGACCCTGTGAGTGTCATACAATCCTCGTAGTTAGCAATTTTTTGTTCCTCTATCAACCAAAAATATCTATGAAAACTGTGGAATTTTCTTGAGAACCTCGGGCCATGTTATCAATACACCATTCCACTATGCTCTTTGCATCTTTCAATTTAGCACCATCTTTGTACTTCAACTCTTCTCTTGCAAGAGCTCTTTTCACACATGCCCCTGCACCATCATGCTCTCCTTTTCCATGTCCAACCTCAAGTGAAACTCCAAATATGTTACACACCCATCTTGATGTGCATCCTGCTCATCCAATAAAACATTGTGCATTCTTAAACTAAGACATGTAATTATCTGACCATATATAATGTTGTTTGAAGTGGATGTCCCTATCAGACAAGTTTCCATAAAATAACTGGAAACACCCTTGCACAAATTCAAGTAGAATGAGTATGATCATCACTGATATAAAAGTGGTACTCTCTTAAAAAAATTGATCATTCTGTATTGTCAGGAGAATGTATAAATGTTATATGCACAAAAATGACAACTTGTACTGAGTTGTAATATTGCGATTGAACCTCCATTTTTGTGGTCAATGTGTAATTCTCTACAAAATCGACCACTGAAACAATAGTACCAATAGGAAATGTGTCCTTGCATATCTTGAACTGTTCATCCAACCATCGAGCTCTGTGTGTATGCCTAGCATACTCATAAACAATTTCATCCTTAAATTTTCTCATAAATTGAAAAACAAGCATATGTTCTATAACTAGCTCACACCGTTTAGACTCCTTTCCATCTTTCAACTGGTATGGTATTGATTTATATTTATCAAACTCAACTAAATTATGTCCTATTGCACCTTCAATTTTCTCATGGATGTAACTTTCCAATTTAGGTAATCCGCCGCATGTACCACAACTTCCATCTAAACAATCCTGACTATAAAAAAATTGTCCAACTTCTCTTTCAAAAATATCGTAGGTATGAAATCCTGGAAGATATTGGTGGAAAATGAACACCACATTCGATAACATAGTTTCAAAATGAAAATTAGAACGAATACGTAAAAATTTAGCATAATGCATCACAAATTCAACATGTTGCCTACAACAACAAGTGGTGTGAGCGTGGTTGATTTTCACATAGAATGGTTTCAACATTTCAAAAAAATGTTGACTAATTTTAATTTCTAGATGCTCTTGTTCAAACTTACGAAAAAATTGAGTTTGAGTCATATCTAAGAAATGCTTTGGATGTGGTTCATGATTAGTAGAACCAACTCTCCATTTTACAACATCTCTTGTATTAGGTGAAACTCTAGTGTTATCATGCCAAAATTGAATAACAAATTCTCTTATAGCATCAGATTTATCTTTGTCCTTACGTGGTGCTCTAGTAGAAAATGCCCAAAAATTGGTGTTATTGAGTGATTGAAGGATATTACGTCTTTCAATTGCTTTCATTAGAGTTTTTCGATTAACTTTCAACATTGACTTGTTTGCGTAATCAAAAATATTTTTTTATTGATTCACTTACAACACTAGTACAAGTACACGACACACAATATTACTATCCCTAGTATCGTCTCTTGACACCAACAATGTGGTATGCATCATGAAGGTTTTCAACAATTGTAGAGGTTTGACCACATATATTAGATGTTGTCAATCCTAAGGTGTTTAATGTAGGTCTCATTTTAATCAATTTCATCAAACTAACCAACAACTAACATCTTTGGGAATCATTTAAAATTTCAAAATGATTATCCCAAATTTCAATGGCTTTTCTTTTGATTTTCCATTTAAAGTTTTTTCAGACATTGGTTTCAAAATGTTTTCATCAATTTCAATAAAATAATTAGGTTTCTTACGTAAAATCCTAGGAGGTGTTTTTGTCAAATTTTTCTTGTCTACAGTTTCAACCTAAATTTCCTTATTCACATTTTCATTGTCTCCTTCAATTTCAACATCAGCTACATCACGAGTATTTAATTCTTCTTCAACATTGACAAGTAAAAACATCTTCATCACAAGTATTTAATTCAACTTCAACATTGATAGTAGAAACATTACTGGTTCCTCATTGCTTACAATAGTAGGGGTTGAAGATGAACCTCTTCTTGATTCACGAAGATTCCGCATTCGCTCAACATTTTGAAATTTGTTTTGCCTCTAATTTTCTAGCATTTTTTTACTTAATGACTTCCTTTTTTGACTTGTTTCTTGTCTCCCATGATGTTTTACTTCGGTAATAAGAAAAATGTGTAGAAAGTGAAAAAAATTTTGTAGTAATAATTCATATGGTAAGGTCAAATAGTAAAAATCACATGGTAATTCAAACATTGGGATGTGTGTAAATATGATTTAAGAAACCATGATCATGCTTTATAAAAATGATCACGGTTTATAAAACCACGATCGCATGTTTATAAAATGATCGGTTTTAAAACCATGATCGTGGTTCTATCTGTATCATCAAATCGACCCTAAGGCTCGGGAAATCTTTGTTTTTCCCCAACCAAAGCTATGGGAGGTCATTATGGCGTGTAAAAGGTCAAAAACTTAAAATTTTCTCTTTCCAGACTTGAACCATGTTGAAAAACTGAAAACATTTCACAAAAATGGTGCCATCGCGTAGGGGAGACTGTTAGCTTCATAGAAATATTGATTTTAAAGTGAATAGAATAAGATAAATATCATTTTATAATTTTTACTAACAATAGGTCTTTAAGACATTTTTTCCCGCGAATGTTCATGTCTACGTTTAAGACTACAACTTTTGTTTCACTTATCAAAATGTGATAAAACTTATACCATCCCAAGCATGGAGAAATTCTATACATGTTAAAAAAAAAATTGATTTCGATATTTTTGATATAGTTATGGCGGGGAAAATGGAAAGTGCTCCATTTTCTAAAAAATTTTAGACCACTTTCATGGAAAAAATCATTAAAAAAATATTGCTCAAAAAAATACAAAATAAAATCCATCCCAAGATAGACAATGACATCTAACTTTTCACCAAATGAAAAAAAAAATAACAAGATTTGGTCATCCAAATCGTGGGAAAATGGACTACAATCTTATAGGTTTTTTTAAAAAAAAAAAAACCAAGTCATATAATTTTGAGTGTTTAATATAGCTAAACTTGTCCATTTTTAAAAAACTTAGTAGTTTAGAAACTAGATTTCGGATGCTATGATTCATATTTATATAATTTTTCTAATTTTGAGTACGTGTATTGCTAATAATCCCTACAAGTTGAGATTTAATTATCCTTGATTCATATATAGTTCATATTTTCTCGATCTATGACTTCTCTTGGCTTCTTGGATCTTTTCCTTATATCACGACTCTTTTCTTTTATTTTGTGACATTTCTCCTTCTTCCGTGAATTTTTAGTTATTCGTGGTTCTTATATGTTTATTGTGGCTTATACAATGTCTCATGGCCATGCTCCTTGTCCTTCACCTTTCCACGGCTTGTTCCTTGTACACGGCTCTTGTTTCCTTCCAATGAATTTGTTTCGCATCACAACTCCATCCCTTTATCGGGCCTTTGACATTTCCACGGATTTCTTCCTTAATGACTTTTCTTGTTCTATGTGATTTTTCCCTTATGTGTTGCTTCCTCCCAAATTCCCTTTATCCGGAGGCTTCTCCAATCCTTCAAAGCTTCTCCACTTTTCTATAGCATTACTCTAGACTTCCTTTACTCCGTGACTTCTCCTTATAATTTTCTAGTTCCCATGATTTGACTTCAAGCTATCCTTACTTATCCGGATCTTCCTTCACATCCATGGATTTATCTATTTCACTCGGTGGATTTTCCTTTGGCTTATTTTGCTTCAGCAACTTCATTTCTTTTCACTCGGTTCTTTAACTGAGCTTCATGATTTCACTTTTTATGCTTAGAGCTTGTTCCTTGACTCCTTGCATTTTGGTGACATCATTCCTTTACTCATGGCCTTCACATACCTTACCAAATTCTTCTAGAGTTCTATTTCCTTCTACAAGTCATTGGTGGATACTTCAAGTCTTGAAAATTCTTCTTTGAGTTTCGTAGCTAAGTCCTCATGCCCGTGGCTTGCCTTTTTACGTGAATTTTCTTGCAGCTTTCAACTCTTCTCTCGTGGCCTCTTCTAGACTTCAAATGCTATCTCTTGACCTCAAAATATATATCCTCATGTCCATGGCTTGAAAAAACATTGATTAAGTCCCTTAGAACTTATCCTTTATCATCTTGAAGCCTTTATGAGCTGACAATACCAATCAACCTTCATCTTCTTTACATGCTCATTTTACCAATTGACTCCTTTTTCCATCAATGTAGCTTGACATCAATTGATCCAACTTGACATTAATGATAATACATATGACACATGACAAAGGTTCAACATGGTGACAGTCTGAGATTCCCACCGATTGACGGGTTCGTCATAGAATCAACATCTATCAAAGACAAAGCTGCTCAAACCCTCATTTGCACTAATGCATGGTTATATTCGTGGGGCTTTCAGCCCAAGGATTCTTATTTTCCAAAATTCTTGTCACATCCGTGTCGTAAGGAAGCGAGGCACCGCTTGTGGAGAAAAGGATAAAGGTGGAAGCCCACCTAAGAATGTAAAATTCAAGTTTGTTCATGGTGGAGTTAAGTCTCAACATTTTTATCTTTTATTCCTACTTAATCATTTGTAGTTCTTGAATCTCCTTCTCCTTCACATACTAAAGAAGCACCAATGACCACTATATTCAACCAGCCCATTCCATCTTCCCCTTTTATCACTTCATTGGTCCCTATTGTAATTCAATAACCTTAGGTTCCCTTTTTGTTTCTCTCCTCCTCATCTTCTTTCCTCTCCACCACATTCTACTTTATAGATCCCAACAAAATCTACATTTTTTTCTCTTTCTACTCCTCCCTCCCCTTCATCACCTTCATCACTACTTGTATCTTCCATGGTAATAATTTTCTCATCCTTGTCCCCTTTTTCGAGTGGAATAGGACTAACTTTGGGATTTTCACCGATTACTTTTGGAATTCCAGTTTTCATTCCCCTTTCTCCTCCGGCATCTTCTACCATTTTTATCACCATTATTTCCACCCCTTCACCTTTGCCTAATATTTTTCTCATTCCTCCAGGATCTGCACTTATGGTTATATCTCCTACCTTAGAGGCACCTTCCTCTTGATTCGCTCTTGGTTAACTAAACAGACTCATAAGTAGAGGAAAACACTTGTTCCTCCTGAGGCTTTTGATTTTAGTTCACTAAATTCAGCACCTTTCTAATTATCAAAGAAACATAAGACCATCTTGTGCATCTTAGTTGATGCATCTGGTCAAAGGTTTGTAGAGATAGTCAAGGAAACTAAGGCCGCCAAGGATAAGTTAAAGGAAAGAGTTGAGCGAGTAATGACAAATGTCTTTCTCAAACTATCCAAACCTAAGCATGTTCAAATCACATTTCCTCCTACTCCAATATGTTTTGACTTCTCATATGTACCAAAAATGGAGAAACTTGATAAAAAGGTAGTGCGGTCGATGATTAGACCTGAACATATCTTTGTATAGGAAAAAGGGTAATTAACGATATAGTAAACACGTAAAATACACTAGAATTGGAGAGAAATGAGGTTGATAAGCTGAATGATGAACTTCTAGAAGAAAATGGTAATTTGGACCTAACTTCAGAATCTCTTTGTGAGCTTAAATTTTTTTATTTAGAAGTCTTGATTAAAGAAGGAGTTGTGGAAGATGTTGATAAGAATTTCAAGTTTTACAAAGCAATTGAATTTTGGGTAAAGATCCTTCAAGAGGAATATAGAAAGCTTCAAAATCTAGAGAAGAGGTAATCGATGCTACTAATGACATTGATGAAGAATTTTTGAAAATCCTTGTGAAATTTCTGGATGATGGTTTGAATATTTTCCCGCAGATGATCTATACAAAGCATTTCAAGATCGATTGAGAAGGAATATGTAGTATGAGAAGATTTCAGTTTGGAACCTATCAACAATAAATCATGTCGTGTAGAAACCACCATGAGCCCATTATTCTTGGAGGAAGTAGGAGAAGATTTTTGTTTGGAGGCATTATTCTTGATCAATACTCGAGATCCCTCCACATACTAGATTCATAAGAATGGTTGGGTAGAAACCACCACAAGCTCCAGTTCCTTGGGGTCCAACTATTGGTCCTCTTGCATTGGTTCCACCATTGCATGAATTTCCACATGGATCTCATAATAACTTCCTAAAGTTCAATGGTGATGGAAAGAAACATCGAGAAAAACATGTGGTTGCATTCTTTGTAGATTTTAGGGTATTGGGAGTGGCTCATAAAGAATTATCTATTCATTGTTCATTAAAAACTTTAAGGAATTGTTGCGGAATGGTTTTACCATCATCTATATGCATGTATTACCAATTGGGCTACTATGAGAACATAGTTTGAGGCTAGATTCAATCCTATGGAAGATTCACATGCATTTTTATCTCAACTCACACATATGAAGAAAGAACCGCAGGATCCTATGCATGATTTTGTGGCCAAGTTTAACAAAATGATTCACAAGATCCCATAACGTGAAGTTCATACTCTTAAAACCAAAAGTGCTTCTTTGTCAATGCACATCTTCATGAAGTAAGTTTTTTTACCGAGGAGGACCATTATTCCTAACTTGGTTGCCGATAAGCTATGGTCACAGAAATTTAAGATGATCTTATCCTAACTAGAAAAACATGATGGAATCTTCCAAAGCTAATAATCAAAGTACTTCTCAAGGCACCACTGATCCCATGATCTAGAGGATGGTCAATGATTTATTGAGTCTAAAGAAGCAGATGTCTCAACATGCATCGAACACTCCTTATAGGGATATACCTAGGAGGAATTTTAAAAATAATAATGGTGCTACCGTGAGAGTTAGGAATTTATTTCCACCCACATAGTTGATATTGGCCATTAAAACACCTCATGTTAATGTAGTTTTGAGGTAGTATAAGAAGAAGAAGAAATAAATGATGAGGCTAATAATGCATTTGAAGCTTACGGTTATCTTGATGATTTAGCTAGTGACTCAACATTGGGTATCTAGAATATAAAGAAGATGATTATGAAGCTAGTGGTCAATCCTTTGTTGTTTTTACTCGATCTCATAATATGAGGAAAGAAGTGGAGAAACCTACAGAGAAATAAAATATGATAGTTGTTTCCAAAATGGGAACTCTTGTACCTATACAATCAAAGGAAAACTCAGCTTCCAAGAAAGTTACCACTACATCTAATCCTCAACCTTCGCCATTCTTAAGACTAGTTCACAAAGTCCAAAATTCATGTTGAAGGATTTTTTCCTTCTATTTTCCCTTCATATACTACTTTTGATATTGTTGACCATGCTAAAAGGACCAGGATTCAAATGTCCAAGTAGAATCCCTACAATCCAATCCAGAGCAATATGAAAGGCTCACCAATTATATTTGAAACACTACCTCTATATTACCTAATGTTGCATCTAAGGGAATCCTTAAAAATCCTATTCATCCTCTATCTCAAAATAATATGGCATTAACCTCTTTACCGATTATATTGAGAAATTTTATTTATCCTTACTCATCAATGGTTTTAAACTCAATAATTGTATTATTGATTCTAGGGCTTTAGATAATGTTATGCCTACCAAGGTAGCTCATGCTCTAGGACTCACTCTCACAAAACCATTTGGACGTTATTACTCCATGGAAACTAAGTAGGTCCCACTGATCGGTCAAATCAAGGATGCACAGTTCACATTTGCCACATTTCTAGAAAAGAGAGTCAAGATGACTATTCTAGTCGCGGATATTCCAACATATTATGGTATCTTCCTTGGAAGAGGTTTTACGTAGACGTAGATGGATAGATTCATATGGATTATACGAAAGCCAAAATCCTAGTCAATGGAACCATGTGTGTTCTTGAACCCGAAGCTCAAGAGAAGTACCTAGTCACCAAGTCTGATGATCCTAAAGCCCAAATCCTTTTTGAAGATTTTGGTTTAGGGAACTACTTCATGACCTCAGATCAATATTTCACTTTTTTCAGTCATAGAAGTGGATTCCAATGCCATATGGACTTTAGATTTTGATGGTAGCTAATATACTTTTGGATCTAGTGCGGGGTGGTACTAGTCTCTCCCTAAGTTTTAAATTTTTCCTTTCTCATTCAAATTACAATTCAAAAATACTAATAATACTGCCAAATATGAAGTATTTTTGTTAGGATTAGTGATGAAAGAAATGGAAATGGATCAGAATATAAAAGCACAAGGATACACAGAGCTCATTGTGAATCAATTTAGGAATTTCTATCGGTGAAGAACAATTGTTTAAGACATTATAGAAACAAGGTTTGGGATTATATTGAATATTTTGATGCCTTTTCAATCAAGGCAGTGCCAAGAGATCACAATGACAAGGAATATTCCCTTGTGGTGTCTGCTTCATTACTTCTTCCACATCCAGAGTTCAAGGAAGATAAATATACTATTGAGATAGTTTACCATCCCAGTGTCCCTGATAACTTTTCAAATTGGAAATTATTTAATGATGACCACTAGATATTGAATTTTATAGAAAAGTCTTATAATTTTAGTGAGATTTATTTTGAGGGTTTTGAATCATCTTTCCACAAATCCATCTCGGACTCTCAACAAGAAATCAAAGTGGAGAATTCCTTCAACTTAAGGGAAAAAAACACCTAAAGGCCTGGTGTCACTTGAAGGACTATTTGAAAAACATGATTTCTTCATTCAAAAGAAGAGATAATCAAGAAAATTATTCTATTGAGGTTTAACAAAGTTAATTTGGGGTCCATTGAATAGCCGTGAATTGTAAACATTAGAAAATGTTGTTCTCCCGAGGAAAAAGGAATTTCATTGCACTCTTGAAGAAATTACATGGATGTCTTGCATGGTCTTATGCAAAATTTAAATATTTCAAACCAAATAATGTGTAGCATAAAATTCCTCTTAAATTAGACACTCAGTACAGAAAAATAATGACATTATAATCCCAAGATTTTAGGTACCATTCTTAAAGAAATTCGAAGATGTTGGATGCAAGGATTATTTTACCCATTCATCATTCCACATAGGTAGCCAACATTGTCCCTATACGTAAGAAGAATGGAGAAATTCACATCTGCATTGAATTTCAAAATCTTAACCAATATTCTTTGAAAGATAATTAACCTTGTCTACTATGGATCAAGTATTACAAACATTAATAGGTCAAGATTCTCTTTATGTTAGATGGATTTTTAGGATACAATCAAGTTGAGGTTGCTATGAAATATCATCATAAGACAACATTCACTACTCCATGGAGTACATTTTCTTATTGAAGGATGTCATTTGGGTTGATCAATTCTAGAGCTACCTTTTAAAGTGATATGAACCTAACATTCGGAGGCTTATTGGGTACTGGATGACCTTATGTTCTTTTCAAAGAATAGGCATGACCATTGTGATCACCTAGAGAAAATTATGATAAGGTGTCGAAAACATGGGATTTATTTGAATCCCAAGAAATCTATGTTTGGAGTCACAAAAGGGAAATTACTGGGACATATTGTGATGAAAGAAGGAACTAAGATTGATCCTAAATGGGTTAAAGTTATACAAAGTCTCACCCTTCCTACAAGAAAATAGGTGTACATTCCTTTTTGGGAAGGTTAATTTCTTGAGACTGTTTGTTCCAGATTTCACTGACAAGACACAACACATTATTGAGATGATGAAAGGAAAGGTTCCATTCCGATGGAATGCTTACAGAAAAAATTTCCTTTGATGAGATTAAGGAAGCTATAGCTCATGCCCTTGTTTTAGTGTGCCCAATTTTTAAAAATATTTTATTATGTATAGTTATGCCTTAGCTCATACCGTATTCACCATACTCATGAAAAATAATGCTAAAGAAGTTGAATCTCCAATTTCTTTTATGAGTTTTCCTTTGAAGGATCATGATTTGAAAATTTCTCCGATCAAAAAACATGCCTATGCATGGTTCGAGTAGTAAAACATTTCAGGTATTACATCCTTAATTCTCACACGTGAGTTCTCATTCCCGATATAGTAGTAAAATCCATTATTACCAAACAAGAGTTAGGTACTAAGTGAGGTAATTAGATTGTAAAAGTTCAAGAATTTTATCTAGAAATCAAACCTACAAAGTTAGTACATGGAAGGGATTTATGCCAATTAATGGCTAAGAATAGTCCTAAAGAAGAGGCTCACATAGCTAAACAAAATCAAGAAGAATTACCCATGGTTCTATTTGTGAGTACAACAGATGAATGGCATTCATATATTACTTTCTTTTTTTACTTATGGATAATTTAATAGACACCGAGCCCCAAAGAAAAGAAGACATTCAAGTTAAGGTCGGCTAAGTATGTACTATGGGATAATGGTTTATACAAGAGGGGAATTGATGGAGTGTTCCTTCACGCATGGATAAGATTCAACAAGGTAAGCTTTTGGAAGCATTTCATAACTTAACATGTGGAGGAAATTTCTCATCATCCGTTATAGCTCATAAGATCCTACGGGTGAGGTATTATTGGCCTAATCTCTTCCAAGATGCATATGAGTGGGTGGCTAAGTGTGAATCTTGTCAGTAGTTTTTCAGGTCATCCTAAATTGGTAGTAATTCCCTAAGGATAGAGGTAATTGAAGAACATTTTCATAAATGGGGAATAGACTTTATTAGAACATTAAATCATGCATCCATTGTTGGACATAGTTATGCTTTGATCGCAACCAATTATTATCACAAAGTGGGTGGAATTCATCCCGATAAAACATGCTACCACTAAATCTGTTTTAAATTCATTAAAGAGAATATAATAGTCGATTCGGTGTACCTCATAAGATCGTTGCTTATAATGCTTGAAAATATTTCATCTTGTGAATTCATTGAGTTTTTTATGGTTATGGGATCACTTTGTCTCACTCGTCAGATTACTACCCTCATGTAAATGGTCAGGTGGAATCAAGTAATAAAAAATTGGTGACTATAATCAGGAAGCTAGTTGATGAAAATAAATGGACATGGCACAAAACATTGTATGATGTGTTATGGGTTGATCATATTACTCCAAAAAGAGTTATCGGGATGTCACCTTTTCAGGTGTTGTATGGAGTTGATGTAGAGATTCCTATCTCCTTGGAATTTTTGACCTTAAGGTTGGCCAAAATAATTGAAGATGATACCTTCCAAGACTCCATTGAAAAAATAATCATGTACCTGACAGAGTTGGAGGAAAGAAGATCTAAAGTAGTGGATCGGATACATCAAGATGAGGTCAAGAAGATGTTTGATAAGAAGGCTAAGCATCAGGATTTTCAAGTTGGAGACTTAGTTTTTATGGGATAAAGAGGAGAACCAAAAAGAATGCACGAAAAAATTGATTCCTTATGGAAAGGGCCTTTCAAGATTCATCAACTATGTGGAGAAAATAGTTTCTATATTTCGTACCTCAAGTGGGAAACATCTCAAGCTATTTCACCAATAGTGTAAGTTCTTCTTGCATTGTATCATAATTTTGTTTTATTGTTGGGTGTTTACCTTTCCCTTTGGTGTGTTTTATTTTCGTTCATCCGATTCTATTTTGGTTTTTTTATTTGTGTCTCTTTCTCTTTTTGACTCTGTGGCTGAATGGATTGATACTTTGGAAATATAGGAATTCTCTTCCTTTGAATCATCAAAGAAACTAGCTATTATCCCATTTTCAAGTTTATCAAGAAAATGATGATAACCAATCGAAAAATTTTCTTGATGAACCTCTTTTGATTTTTTATCATCTTTTAGTAAATTCTCTAAAGGGAAATAGAAATCAAATCCAGATTTAGGGCCTCCCTAACAAAATCAAACAAGTCTTTTCCTAACACTAATGAGACCTCTAAAATTTCCAATTTTGATAAGTCAAAAAAAAATTGAAACAAAAGAAGGTTTATGATCCATGTCTATACTACAATAAAACAAATAATCTTTATTACAAATGTTATAAGAGTAGAAAAATTGCAAGAAAAATTGAAGCAACATAAAACTAATGTTCTTGTTCCTAATACCGGGAAAAGAAAATCTCTTTCTACTAGGGCTTGTTCTTCTACCTTAGATAAATGAATTTTTTTATTCTAGCGCTTCTCAACATATAACTCACACACTTGGGTTTTTAGTTCTCTTTATAATTGTAGTACTTCTCATATCCTCATGGGAAACTCTTTAAAGGTCAATGCTTTTGGTTTTATAATAATGAAAGTATAGGATGGGTGCATCAATGATGTACTCTTGGTACTGAAAATATCATCTAATATATTATCAGTTTATCAAATTAGTAATGTTAGTTCTAAGAAAAAAATGGAATTCATTCCAAAAATTTTTGTGATTGGAGAATTATTTGATCCTCGGGATGTAGTTCTACAGGTTTGGTGGATTATCATTCATATATTTATGTCTTTGATAAGTTTGAAACATCTATAATTTATTCACTTGTTTCTCGTGTCGATACGTTGAGAAATCTATGATGCAAACATTTTGGTCACTTGAATTACAAGTACTTGCAGCAACTAAGCTTGTAAAACATGGTGAAAGGGATTCCAAAGGTCTCTAGTTGTGATGGATTTTTCCTAGGATGTATGCTTGAAATAAAACCAAGATCCATTCACAAATGGACAAACTTTGAGATCTCGTCTTCCTTGTTATTGCATTATGATTTAATGAATTTTCCCACTAGGTCATATTCTGGTGTTAAATATGTTCTAACTTTCATTGATGATTTTACTCGGAGGACATAGGTCTATTTCTTACAATTTAAAAGTAAAGTGTTTGATATTCAAGGCCTTCAATGATTTTATATAGAAATAATTAAGACTTTTACCTTGAAAAGCAATGCATAATGGGGGAATACATAAGTAATGCTTTTAAGATTTTTTTATTGATCATGACATTTTGCATCAATACAAAGTCTCATATACCCCTTAGTAGAATGGAATAGTTGAACAAAAATCCAAAAACTCAAGGAGAGGAAGAATTTCACATGATATAGTCTAAGGACTTAGCACCAGAGTTTTAATGTTTGAAACAATACATTATGGGAATTACATCTAGAACTACATTTACCACAAGGAAATGAGATTAAAATATTTTCCATTTAAGTTTTTAGTGCTCACTCATCATTGCATCAACCTTCATGACTTAAATCTTAAAATTTGACACGAAAATTTGATTTTTGGGGAATAAAAAGGAAAACACTTAATATTTTGGAATGTAAACTTTTTTGGGATAATAAAGTTGGAAAGTTGTAACTTTGCATTATTATTTTTTTCAAGTCAAGGGTGTATGAAGCCCTTGAAAACTTATTGAATTGAAATGAATACTCAAGCTTTATTTCATTTGATTATATTTGAGTTTTTCATTGTTTTGTCTGGATCATTTGAGAAATTTCTTAATCTATTACAAATTTCCATTATGTTGTGACAACCTACCATATCTATTAGGTGTGATATTAAATTGTGTTCATAAGGGAATAATGTGTTGTACTTATTAACACACTCATAGTATATGGTTGTTTTTAATTTTCTATAACAATAATATTAGACCTAGTTAATCCTAATAGATTATATTATTGTTATAAACATAGTTTATTATGACTGATTATACTATCCACAGACATATAAAATGTCGACATGATCATTTAGTAAATAATATACTAATTATATATCAATAATTTGGTGAGTGTAGCAAGTTGGGGGACAAAAAAGGGGTCATAAGTGGACGTCATATTGCAAATAACAACATAATATCAACTTGTAGGGATTATTAGCAATGCTTACACCCAAAATTAGAAAATATTATACCAATATGAATCGTAGCATCTAGAATATAGTTTCTAAACTACTAATTTTTTAAAAAATGGACAAGTTTAGCTATATTAAACACTCAAAATTCAATGACTTGGTTTTTTTTTTTAAAAACGCCTATAAGATTGTAGTCTGTTTGCCCACGATTTGGATGACCAAAAATTGATATATATATTTTCCTTTGGTGAGAAGTTAGATGCTGCTATCTATCTTGGGATAGATTTTATTTTGTATTTTTTGAGCAATATTTTATTTTTTTATGATTTTTTCCGTGAAAGTGGTCTGAAAACATAAAGAAAATAGAGCACTTTCCGTTTGCCCACCATAACTTCATAAAAAATATTGAAATCAAATAATTTTTTTAACATGTATATAATTTCACCATGGTTGGGATGGTATAATTTTTATCACATTCTGATAAGTAAAACAAAATTTGTAGTCTTAAACATAGACATAAACATTCACAAGAAAAAGTGTCTTAAAGACCTACTATTAGTAAAAAATTATAAAATGATATTTATCCTATTCTATTCACTTTAAAATCAATATTTCTAAAAAGCTAAAAGTTTCCCTGACGCGATGGTGCCATTTTTATGACATATTTTTGACTTTTGGCATGGTTCAAGTCCGAATACTAAATTTGATGTTTTGTTATTTTTGATGTAAAACTCGGATTTGATATCCACTTAATTGTCCCCCCACTGCTGCACTTACCCAATTCCTCTAATAATAATTAATGCACCCTATTATTCACCATATAATCACATTTTAACCTTAGTCATAGTAATACATCATTAATATTTCTATTATCCCATTAACTAATCTCTATTACCAATTTCTAAGAATTAAAAATACTCACTCACCTATCACCTAGCCTATACCTAGCCTATACCTAGTTTCTCCATCTAATCACCCCACTAAGCACATTTAATTTCACCTAATCCGAGATAAATGATCCTCAAAATCTAGAGGCTTATATTTCTAGAATCCTCTCCTATTTTCCCTCTTCCATATTCAAATATTCAAATATTTCTCTCCCTCCATTGAATTTTTAATTCAATGGAGGATTCTTCTAATCTCTAGAATTTTCTAATTCTAGATCCTTCTCCATTCTCATCCATTTTCCACCATTGATCTACCTCCTACATGGAAAAATCCCAACCATTAATTCTCCCTTCCTCTAACTATAAATAGTGGTGCCACCCTCCATGGACACTACCTTAGAAAATTGCAAGTATATGTTGCCAAAATACCAAGCCAAGTTCTCAATTTTCCAAGCATCCTATCAAGAAAATATCATCACTTATCAAGGGGAGGTGCTACCAAATTTAACCCAAAAATATGAATCATCCAACTTCCATCCATAGAGCATGTCAACATATCAAAGGAGAGTGTTGCGATCTTGTAGGTAAGTGCAAGTATTATATTCTCCCTCCTTTTTATCTATTGATCTATCTGAGCTAGTGATAGAGAGTGTTAGATTAGGAATTTATCTATGTTTAGTTTCTAACTTGCATGTTGCACTAAAACCTCTCTTTTCATCTAAATTTTGGTACCGACCATGGGGCTTACCCCCAAAATTTGTGTTGTTTTTAATAAGATTTTATATTTAAAAAAAACTATCCAAATTTTAAAAAATCGTTCAGATTTACCCCTTAAATTTTCAATTTTTTGTGATAGTCTTTCGTTTTAGAACTTTTGACTTGTCATTTAGTGCATATGCGTAAGAGATAATGCTTTTGACTTGAAACAACACATTTGGATGAGATATTAACTATTATGGTCACAAGTATCTATTTTGGTGCTTTTTAGAAACCCGTGTTGCTTTTGTAAGATATTCAACACTTTTGTCTTCTAATTTTGTTCTTTACAGTTCAACGCTTTAGTTATAGTTTGATGCCTTTGTCGTGTATTCACACCTTTATCTAATCTTTAGTGATTTTGTATTTTGACATCATTCTATGCAGGTGTTTAGAGCATTTGTTCACACTATAGTGCTTTTGTCTATAATTTAGTGCGTTTTTCATTATTTTAGTGCTTTTGTCTTCTCGAATTCGTTTTGTGCAAGTTTAACACATTTGTCCACACTTTAGCGCATTTATCTATACTTTAGTACATTTTTTGGTATTGTAGTGCTTATGTTCTTTAACTTTGTTTTATGTAGATTTGACACTTTTGTCTATATTTTTGTGCTTATGTCCATACTTCGGTGCTTTTGTCTCTATATCAAGACACATGTTTAGAATTTTAAATTTTGAATCCTCGCTAATAGTATCTATTTTGTTTTAGCATATTTTATAATAGATTGGCACTTTTTTCACATTTTAGAGCTTTTATTATTGTTTTTAGTGCTTTTGATTCCAATTTATTGTTTCCATTTTAGAATAGTGTTTTTGTTATAGTTTGTCACTTTTGACTGTAATAGCGCTTTTGTCTCAGAAACAATGATTTTGTCATAATACAGTTTTGTATTGGTACTAACCAATTTAGTCACATTTTGGAGATTTTGTGGAATTTTGAAGGCCTAACATTCTATTTTTGTAGGTTTAATTGCAACAACAAGGGAATATTCTATCTGTTTTAATATTTATCTAACCTTTTGTAAGATTGAAAACTACTAATCTATTTGTTTTGCAACATGTTTAGTCCAAGAAATTTGGGGGTCATCATCAAATTATTAATCTTCATTTTACATGACCTCTCTCCAAAGACCCCATTATATAAATTTTGTTATTAATATTTATTATTATCTTGTGTTTATCATATTACGTGTTGCTTCATGTTTTATGACCAAGAAGACGACACTGTGTATGCTCTCCTCTCACGTCCTAGGATGATCTTGAGGATCAAAATTGACATGTATTCCTTCCCTTTTTGGGGGTAATGAGACGTGGAATTTACATCCACACACTTACCGTAGTCCTAGGGGTCTCATGACCGTGGACTTCATCTCCACCCACATGACACACACCCCGTGTTCGAAAAGGTTTATAAATTCTACAAGAAATGATAACTAGATCGTACCAAGCTAAGAACACAGATGCTAATCAAACACCACGATTAATAAGATGAAAGTAATTCGCCAAAATAAATTTACATAAACCTTTGCAAACAAATGAACAACAATATCATATATTATTATGGAACTCAATTAAATACAATGAGAATGGGCCTTGCTTATATAGGAAAGGAATAACAATCTAAGAACTAGTCAAGGTCGTAGATCAAGCCATAAATCAAGGAAAGAACTAGTCATCAAAGAACTAGTCAAAACCATAGATTTAGGAGTGAACTAGACATCAAAGATCTAGTCAATACTATAGATCAAGGAAAGAACTAGTCAATACCATATATCAAGGAAAGAACTATGCCTAACAACTAGATAATATCCCCTAATATCTAAATAAATAAATAAAAATATCCACACACATAAGTGGGTGAGCATAAATACAATAAAGGTAAATAAAGTACCTAGTGAACATGAGCTAAGGTAAATACCTACTCTAACAAATTCAAGGACAGGTGTCATTATTGGTTATGCACTTTCTTATTTTAAGAGAAAGTGTGAAGTGAGGGGATTTCATGTCCCAATACCTGTGCCTCGACAACAGACCTATGCAACATGGACTTGGGTCCCATGTACCAAAACGTATATCGGGAATTCCCTAGAGAGTTCATCTAACTTATACTAGGCAACCTATTGGTCACATATCGAACTATAGTGCAATGAGGTGCACTTCCCAAGATTACTCGCTAGCTAATCACACATTGGGACATAGGTGGAGATCCAATTATGGCACCACCATTGGTGATCCGAAAACACAAGAAATTATATAACCTTTTTTAACCATTTTCATGGATCGTAAAATTTAATCAACTTTCTAGATTTTATTTTCTCCAAAATTGATCAATTCTCTGTTTTCATATATACACTCAATATGATTTTTTAAATCACAACATTGAATTGTGAAAATGCATTTAATCTGTTGTGGATGATGGATTATCAATTTTAATTGAATCTAATTTCTTGTTTAATTGATTACTTAACCAAATTATTAAATATGAAATTTATTGAAAATTAAGTCCACAAAAGAAATTAATAATGGAGTTCACTCGTAGGCTATGTCTCTAGATTTTAAAAATGTGAATCGATCTATTTAATCCAACGAAGTACAATTTTACCTTCAATAATGAGAAATAGATCTTTTCATACTTGCAAAAGGGATGATATCATACTTGTAGAACTACTGTAATTTTCCAAAATCACGTTCTCAAATCCATTCGTGGCCCCTATAACTTCTTCACAATACGATCTCTCCGTGAAAGTGTGATGGAAAACACCTACACCTAGAAATATAAAACATTTCATGAAAATTTGATGACATGGTTATAATCCTCTCGGAATTTTGAGCAATTTTGGTTTTTACACCAAGTTCAAATTCAACCTCTAAGTGCCTCAAAATCTAAGTTGAATGCAAATTGCCCTTGTTCTTTGTCTTCTACCTAGTCCAAACAATGTTGTTTTAAATAATAGTGAGCTCTTTTACTCACTAACGAGCTCTGTGGTGAGTTTTCAAGTCACTTTGCATTGGATGCATTGGGTCATGGGTTCGAATCCCCTCCTTACACCTCTCCTACCATTTTGCAATGTGGGGATAAAGGTCCCACATTTGTCGTGTATTGGAAGGGGTGAGTGTTTAAAAATAGGCGTGAAAGCCTATGTTCACGTGGCTTTGGCCACATTTTCGCATTTTTTTGGGAGCCACAATATTGGTTGGTTTCTTCCCGAGTTATAGATGAGATTTATTGTGGCATTGACTCACCAAGTATCCTACATGATGCATCATTTAAACTTCCCCACGGGGCTAAGTTGTAAATTTCCAAGTTTGGTGAGCTATCTCAAGTTAATGGTTGAGTCGCGGCTTGATTTAGATTGCCGATATGGGCGAGTCATTTGTGAACTCACTGAGCTAGGGTATATCTTCCCGTCAATGTTTATCTAATGCCACCATAGATATAAAGGATGGCCTTGTTTGTTTTGTTGACCCTTCGTGTCGACCAACTTACATGGAGTTTGACTAAGTTGTATGGACAATAGATAAGGTAGAGGCATATGGAATAAGCCCGATCAATATGGAAATAAGTGATCGTCTCGGTGGGAGTTGATCACCCCACCGAGCAAGCTAATAGCTAGACAACCTACTCCACAATACAATGCAATGCACATTTTCATCACTATATCACAATTACAATTATGCAATACAATACCCCACATGGAAGAATATATAGAGATAATGTGGCATATATAAGCATTATCAATACAATGATATAATGAGTCGGAGGCCAAGGAATCCTCCATTAAAAGAGTGTGTCAAACTTGGTTGAGGGCCCCCAACCAAAAAATAGTGGGGCCCACCAATTTTTCATGTGTCAAGACCGATGGCTTTAAAACACAAAATTTTACTCTTTTACCCATTTTTAACTTTTGCCATGTGTCAACCATTATTTTCCATTGACCAATTTTGACCCATTTTCAAACCATTCTTTGACCTGTGATATCTTCTGCATCCGGACTCCATTTTTGAAGTTTTGCATATCATTGGAAAGGTTTCGGAATGCTCTACATGACTTGGTCATAGTTTAGGAGGTTTAGGAAACTTCTAAACACCATAATATCCTCCGATCACTCCTCCCAATTGGGAATGGTTTTTGTCCACAAAATTTGTTTTCACCCACAAAACTTGCTAACTCATCCTACATTTCACAATCACATACAAGAACCTAGAAATAGAATTATGGGTTAAATAAATGTAATATAGTTGATTAGCTAGTCACATAAATTTTAATCACATAATAACAACCATTTCGCAATAAAAGACTAGTGTCCAATTGATACTATACAACCCTATGAACTCTACAAACAATCGTGAATCACAAATCCCATTGTAATGCCATCACAAATAATCGATCAGAGAAAACAACACCCATTCAACAACATAAATCTAGTGTTCAATTGATACTTTGTGATAATGATTACTAAAATTACAATTCCATCAAAATAGATCAGTATAACAAACATCTAAACTACCCACAATTAGGCTAGTGTCCATTATCCATCTGAAACTATAAAATACTACAAATATCACTATCCATAATAATTAGACCATCCATGCCAAAAATAGCTATATTCAAAACTAAATAATGTGAATCTACCAAATCTATCCCCACATACTAAACTGTATAAAGGATAGAAAAAATTGTATGCTTACCCACAACGATGAAAATATTATCTCGCTGTAAATGATCACCGAGAACATACCTACACACTAGTTTGTTAGTGCAAATAATGTACATACTAATTGTAACCACATAGGGTAGTTACAAATAAATGCCCTAAAAATAAGGGTCATCATGTATGTGCAAATACCCTATGTAGACACAACAAGTTTGTATATTAATTACAAAACCAAAAAGTGTCCAGATTTGCACAATGACATTTAACAACAGATAATAAAATGTAAATTTCAAAAATAGACATTATACTAATGTCAACTAAATCTCCATACACATTTGTTAAAAATAGAAATGGATTTTTTCATCCTTAACATGTAAGAAGTATAATCTATGAGTATGTTTAACCTGTCCCTCAGATCTTCTTTATAGGTGACACCATTTTTCCAATTTCAAAGCAAATAAAAATATGTGAATTTTCCTTTTCAACATACATCAAAACCCAAAATGCTCTGAATAATTTGCATGTTATTCAACAATTATAGCTATGCAAATGTAAATCTATCCAATTCACATGAGTTTACATTTTCTATATTAAAATAGAATGGACTCATCTATGGTTTTACAGTGGATAGATCCAAGGTTGATTCAATTTTAACTGGTGGTTCAAAACTTCCTTTACCTTATATTCCAACTTTTTCTTACCATACATCGGATGGTTTGTTGGATGAAGTTTCAGTAAATTTTCAACCTAATGTCCACTCATACAAAAATGAGTGCAATAGTTCCTCTTTTTCTCCTTCTTTTGAGGTGAGGAATCTTGTTTACCATTTCTTGCCTGAAAGCTACAAGATTGGTTTTTATCTCATCTTGGAAAATACTTCTGCAAAAATGATTTTCTCTTCCAACAAAAGGCAACAAAATGATTACTTCCTCCAAAAAATGTACATGGAAAATAATTCATCATTTTATGTATATCAAACCCATATTGTTTAAATAGAAAGAGTGGATCATTATAAGATTTACATTGTTTCCTAGGCTTATGATTATGATAAGAAATAGGAGGTGGAATTTCATTCTTCTCTTTTCTTCATTACCATTCTGTCTTTTCTTACCATTTCCATTTTGTTGTGCTTGGATGACTCTCCAATTTCCTTTCCCACACTAGAATAACTCAAACCTACATAATGATGATGATCCTTGACTTGTATTTGGTTAGCATACCTTGGTTATTCTTACCAAGGTCGATTCCGTTAAAACCCATTTTACTTAATAACTTAGATCCAATGCCTTTAGTGTATCTTTCAAAACCACCAAAACATATTTACCTAGATCTGAATCCAAATGGGAAGAGGAATCTGATGGTGATATACTTACAAAGGATACATCAACCATTATTTCTACATCTGCTCACCAGTCAAGGGTCTTTCCCTTTTCTTCTCACCATTCTAAGGAGTAATAGATGGGTCTCGTGGAGAGAGTTCTCTTCCTATATCTGGTGATTGTAAGCCTCAATTTCCTTGAGTTGTGCATGTTTAGACATTCTACCCATAGTACACATGTACTTGTTCAACCACACTGAACTAACTACACCAAATGAAGTAATCACATTGATAAATCAAACTCAATCTGAATCAAATATCGAGCTAAACTAGCTTTGATACCAAACTTGATCCCAAAATGCAAGTAATTATATAACCTTTTATAACCATTTTCATGGCTTGTAAAATTTAATCAACTTTTTGGATTTTATTTTCTCCAAAATTGATCAATTCTCTATTTTCATGTATGATTGAGTAGGATTTGTTTTAATCACAACATTGAAATGTGCAAATTCATTTAATCTATCATGGATGATGGATTGTTAATTTTAACTGAATCCAATTTCCTGTTTAATTGATTTCTTAACCAAATTAATAAATTCCTTTACTAAAATTTTATCTAATCAAAAGCTTCAAGAAAACTGAAAATGAAGTCCACAAAAGAAATTGATAATAGAGTTCACCCATAGGCTACGTATCTTGTAATGAAATTACTTGTATAATTCAAATCATGAGCAGAAATATAACACCAAATAACACAATATTCCATAATAATGATCTCAATATGCAATTAGAATAGCTTCACCACTTCGAGGGGGCAACCTCCAAACCATACAATAATACTCAAATGCTCCAATGATGATAAACTACTACCTACTAACCTCTATATATACTATTCCTATGCTATGGCCAACACCAAGGCCGACCCACTAATGAAAATATAACATATATGAAAGAGATACATAATGATAAGAAGTTATGATAGCCACAAGTCGGCTATATACATCCAATATAAGATATATGATTAAGGGCGTAGCATGCCCCTCCCCTTTGAAGCAAAATTGTCCCCAATGTTGAGAAGATCTGGATGCTGCTTGTAGGAAATTTGCATCCTCCCAAGTTGTGTCTTCATTGTCTAGATTTTTCCACTTGATCAAATACTCAGTGATGACCCTTGTCCTCAATCGCTTAGTGTGTGTCTGAAGGATGCATTTTGGTTCCAGGATGATTTTGCCCTCTTCATCAAGCTTAGGTAACACTGTCTAGGTTGATATTGTCTATCCAATTACCTTCTTTAGGCAAGATACATGGAAGACTGGATGAATTCGAGTAGCCGGAGGAAGTTCTAGTTTGTATGCTACATTGCCAATCTTCTATAACACTTGATAAGGACCATAATACTTAGGTGAAAGCTTGTTATCCTTTTTGTGTTGTTTTAAGGACATTTGCTTATATGGTTGTAAACGCACAAAAACCCAATCACCGACTTCAAAATGTCTTTCACTACGATGTTAGTATGCTTTTGCTTCATGCGGTTTTGTGACATGGCCAAATTCTCCCTAAGACTAGAAAGCACCTCTTGTTGGTGTTGAATATGTTCTTCAACTGCTCGAACCTTTGGCTGGACTCTCAAAGATGAAGTGATAGATGGTGGATGGTACCCATATAATGCCAAGAAAGGAGACATTTTAGATGAAGTATGAAAGGAGGTGTTATACCACCATTCTTCCAGTGGTAACCATTGGACCCATCTTGCTTGCTTATCTGATGTAAAACAACAAAGATATCCCTCCAAGCACTTGTTTACCACCTCTGTTTTCCCATTAGACTGGGGATGATAAGAGGAACTACGAGCTAGTTGTGTGCCCAAGCATGAGAACAAGTCAGTCCAAAATTACTAGTAAAGATAGGGTCTCGATCACTTACTATAATCTTTGGTGTCCCATGTAGCTTCTGAATTATATCCCTGAAGGCCATTCTTCTTTGTACTCGCAACAAATGGATGTGATAAAGCACAAAAATGGGCATATTTGGTGAGTCTATCCACCACCACCATGATTACATTTTTACCTTCTGATTTAGGCAATCATGTGATGAAGTCCATAGACACCTCTTCCCACCTCTAGCTAGGAATAGATAGAGGTTGTAAAATACCCGGGGACTTAATTGTTTCACCCTTATTTTGTTGACAAACCATGCATTTTGCCACAAAATTTTGGACATCTCCTTTTATCCCTTCCCAAAAAAAACCATGCTTGATTCGATGATAAGTCTTTAAGAATCTAGAATGACCCCCTACTGGAGAAGCATGGAGCTCAGATAGAACCCTATTTTTAAGGATTGAATTCTTACATAGATATAATCTATCTTTATACCATAAAACATCTCCTTTCCATAAAATTTTTTTTGACATGTTTGGATCTTGTTGGAGATTTTGAATGAGATTTTGTGTACCTAGGTCATTTTTCCATTCAGACCTTGCATCCTCTATCCAATCCTCTTGTAATATAGATATGGCACACAATAATGCCTTGGCAAATTCATCCTTCCGAGATAAAGCATCAACAACTACATTATCTTTCCCTTTCTTGTATATTATCTCAAAATCATACCCCAACATTTTTGAGACCCATTTCTATTGTTCTTCTAATGATAAACATTGCTCTAAGAAGTATTTCAAACTATCATGATTTGTCTTTACTTTGAAATGTCTTCCCATTAGATATGGTCTCCATTGTTTCACTGCATGAAGTATTGCTAACATTTCTTTCTCATAAACTAGTTTAGAGATATTATTACCTTTGAATTGGTGGCTCTTGAAGGAAATGGGTCGCCCTTCTTGCATTAAGTACTGCCCCCATACCATACCTTGAAGCATCACATTCAATAATGAATGTTTTTGAAAAATGGGGTGGCTAGAAATGGAGTGGTGCACATGGCCTCCTTCAACTTCTCAAAGGCCATAGTAGCTTGCTCATTCCAATGGAAAGATTCCTTCTTCAATAAAGATGTGAGTGGTGTTGCGATGCTGCCATAATTCCTTACAAATCTACGATAATAACTTGTAAGCCCCAAAATCCTCGGAGATTTTTAGGGTTTTGGGAACCTTCCATTCAAGCATGGATTTTATCTTATTAGGATCCACTTTAACACCTTCATAAGAGACAATATGACCCAGATATTCAACCTCCTTGACACCAAAAGAACACTTAGAAGGCTTTGCATAAAGTTGATGTTGTTCAAGAGTTTCCAACACCTTATTTACATGATGTAGGTGTTCCTCCCATGTTTTACTATAGATTAATATATCATCAAAGAACACTAAAACAAACTTTGAAGAAATGGCTTAAAGATGGAATTCATCAAGCTTTGAAATGTAGAGGGTGCATTTGTTAGTCCAAAAGGCATTACCAAGAACTCATAGTGTCCTTCATGTGTCCTGAAGGTTGTTTTATGAATATCTTCATCCTTGATTCTAATATGATGATATCCAGAATGAAGATCAAGTTTTGTAAAGTAAATAGCACCATGTAACTCATCTAGTAAATCATCAATTACAGGAATAGGAAACTTATCTTTAACTGTGTACTTATTGAGTTCCCTGTAATTTGGACACATGCACCAATTGTCATCTTTTTCCGTACCATCACTACAGGAGAAGAGTAAGCACTTTGACTATGACGAATAAGTCCTGCTTCTAACATCTCTTGAACTATCTTCTCAATCTCACTCTTTTGCATATAGGGGTACCTATAAGGTCTGATGTTGGGTGGTTGACTCCCTAGTACTAGTTGGATGACATGGTCATGGTCTCTTTTCAGAGGCAAACCCTTGGGCATTTCTCCAACAACCCCGAGTGCTCATCTATAATTGCTTGCATATCTGCGGGTATAAATGTATTGGAATGATGTGCTTCCAATGAAAATAGTTCTGCTAAAAATCCCTTCGCACCCTTTCTAAGCAATTTTTGCATCGGTGAGAACTTACCATCTGTGGGGACTTTTCTCTTAGTCCTTTTAGTTTAAAATTCCTCCTTCGACTGAAATTGCATGAACAACTCTTGGAAATTCATTTCAATGGTTCCCAAGGTGGTAAGCCATTGAACTCCTAACACAATGTCTACTCCTCCCATGGCAATGACATACATATTGCTAGTTAGTAAGTAATCTCCCATGGCAAGATTAATGTTATGGCATTTTCCTGAACAACTAATAGTTTTCCCATCAGCGATCATGACTTGACATTCTGGAGTTGGATAAACAAAGTAGTTCAAGCATACCGCTAACTTATGATTGATGAAATTGTGAGTACTTCCCGAATCAATCAACATTGTTACCCTCTATTTTTTTAAGAATCCAACTACTTTGAGAGTTTGGGGAGTGCTAATACTAGAAATTGCATGGCATGATATTGTTGGTTGGGGATCTCCTAATTCCTCCTCTGGCTCTACCTCTTCATCTTCTTCATTTTCTTCTTCTTCAGTAGGTCCCTCAATGTAGAACAACTTCTTTTCCGCACACTTATGTCCTGGTCCAAATTTGTTGTCACAATTAAAACATAACCCTTTGGCTCTCTTTTCTTCAATTTGTTGAGGTGTCAGTCTCACTGGTTGAGGGAATGATGGTGGAAGGGTGCTACGATCTCTGATAGTATTGATAGTTTGTTTTCGACTTGAAAGAAATTTTTCCTCTTGCCTACGTGCCATGATCATAAAGTCTAAAACCTTATGAGGATTAAACATACGCACCTCAGTCTCAATTTTTTCTTTAAGACCCCCAAGAAATAAGTCATTCAAATTATCTTTAGGAATATTTTCCACCCGTAAGGAAAGGTTTTGGAATTGATGGATGTAATCTTTGACTATTCTGTTTTATCGAGCTTTGCTAATTGGCTGAAATAATTCTTTGACACACTAGAACTATAGTGCAATTGCAACTCTTCGGTGAATACTATCCATGTAACATTGAGGCCACTATTTTTATTTTGAGCACATAACCATCGATACCAAATGAATTGGTCAGGTTCAAGATACAACGATGCCATGGTAACCTTTTGTCCTAATGGAATCTGATGAAGATCAAAGAAATTCTCCATCTGGTTAATCCAATTGAGTGGATCCTTTCCATCAAACTTACACATTTCCACTTTTGGAAGCATGTTACGGGCTTGTAGAGTGTTTGTATTTGGATTGGTCATGTTTGCAGATCCACCCTAGCTAGTTTGTTTATTACTTTGACCTAAAGATCCACCATGGTTAATATGAGTATGATTGAGTTGTGGCTCATTAGGAATGATATGATGACCCATGATATTGTAGCTAAATTTTTGAATGAAATCCTCCAATCATTGTCCAATATTTTCTACATCTTCTTTGTTGGCCACTCTACCTTCAAGGTTTCGCAACTCTAACTCAAGATAGCTGACCTTATGGTTAGTTCAAGTAAACCCTAACCCCGAGGACTCGTAGATACCCCTTTTGACTCTAATCCTCAACTATTTTCTCATCCTTATCGGGGTTTTACCCGGAGTGATGGGATTTTTTACTCTTGTCGAAGGCCCACCATGATGCCCCAAAATGGTAAGATTTAAGGATCAAGGTCGAAATTTAGGGTTTCGTATTTCAATAGGAATTCGGCCAAATTTTATAAAACTCAAAGAATGAACTCAAAATAATTTTTAATCTTATTTCTAGAAATGTAAATAACTTTGAATTATTCCACAAATTGCACCCTATGTAGTTGAATTATGAAAAACCATAAAACCGCTATAACTTTTGCAAAACAAGTCAAAAATTATTAAAATTTTGAGGGAAGCTTACTTGACTGATTTTGCCACACCAAAAATAATTTGTAGAAAAATTCACTACCGATGTTGAGATATGGACGAACCTTAAAAATTAGGGTTTGACGCAGTGTTGGCCGAGTTCAAGCTCTGATACCACTTGTAATGAAATTACTTGTATAATTCAAATCATGAGCAGAAATATAACACCAAATAACACAATATTCCAGAATAATGATCTCAATATGCAATTATAATAGCTTCGCCACTTCGAGGGGCAACCTCCAAACCATACAATAATACTCAAATGCTCAATGATGATAAACTACTACCTACTAACCCCTATATATACTATTCCTATGCTATGGCCACACCAAGGCCGACCACTAATGAAAATATAACATATATGAAAGAGATACATAATGATAAGAAGTTATGATAGCCACAAGTCGGAAATATATACATCTAATATAAGATATATGATTAAGGGCGTAACATATCCTGGATTCATGAAATGTGAATCGATCTATTTAATCTAATGAAGTACAATTTTACCTTCAATAATGACAAATAGATCTTTGTCACTTGTAAATGGGCTGATATCAGACTTGTAGAACTCTACAATTTTCCATAATCATGTTCTCAAATCCATTCATGGCCCCGACAACATCTTCACAATGAGATCTCCGTGCAACCGTGCTTTGGAAAACACTTACACCTAGAAATCTAAAGCATTTCATGAAAAAATGATGACATGGTTGTAATCCTCTCGGAATTATGAGAAAGTTTAGTTCTTACACCAAGTTCAAATTATTCCTCTAAGTTCTTTAAAATCTCATTTGAATGCAAACTTTCCTTGTTCTCTTTCTTCTACATAGTCTGCAATGCAGTGTTATTTTAAATAATAACAAGCTCATTTTACTCCATGCGGAGCTCCGTGGTGAGTTTGTGAGTTACTTTGTGTTGAACGTGGTGGGTTATGGGTTCGAATCCCACTCCTTACACCTCACCGACCATTTTTCAATGTGGGGATAAAGATCCCATATTCAATGTGTATTGGAAGGGAGAGTGTTTAAAAATAGGTGTGAAAGCCTATGTTCATGTGGCTTGACCATGTTTGCACCTTTTGTTGGGTGCCACAATAGTTGGTCGGTTTCTACCCCGAGTTATGGCTGAGGTGTATTATGGCATTGATTCGCCATGTATTCTACATCATTGCATTGTTTAAACTACCCCACAAGGTTGAGTTGTAAATTTCCACATTGTAGTGAGATTTCTAGTTGATGGTTGAGTCACTTCCGATTTATGCTACCCACTATGGGCCGAGTCATTTGTGAACCCACCATGATGGGGTATATCTACCCAACAATGTTTATCCACCTGCCATAGATATAGATGGTGTCCTTATTGGTTTGAATGGCCCTTCATGTCCGGCCAATTACATGGATTTTAGCCGAGTTGTATGACTAAATAGATAAGGCCGAGGCATATGGAGTAAGCCCGATCAATATGGAAATAAGTGATCATCTCGGTGGGGAGTTGATCACCCCATCGAGCTAGATAATAGCTCACCGAGCTACTCCATAATACAATGCAATGCACAATTTCATCCTTGCATCACAATTACAATCCTGCAATACAATATCCCACATGTAAAATATGGAGAGATAATGTGGCAGATATAAGCAATATCAATACAATGATATAATGAGTCGAGGACAAGGCACCCCTCCATTAAAAGAGTGTGTCGACCTTCCAGTTTGAGGGCCTGACCGGAAAATAGTGGGGCCCACTAATTTTTCATGTGTCAAAGACTGGTGGCTTTAAAACACAACATTTTACTCTTTTACCCATTTTTAACTTTTGCCATGTGTCAACCCTTTATTTTTCGGTTGACTAGTTTTGACCCATTTTCAAACCATTCTTTGACCTGTGATATCTTCTTCTACATCCTGGACTCCATTTCATAAGTTACGCACATCATCAGAAAGGTCTCGAAATGCTCTATAACTTGGTCATGGTTTAAGGAGGTTTAGGAAACTTATAAAAATCATAATGTCCTCCGGATCATTGCTCCCAAATGGGAATGCTTTTGTCCACAAAACTTTGTTTTCCACCCACAAAACTTACTAACTCATCCTACATTTCACAATCACATAGGGTAAGTGTAATAAGTTAGGGGGACAAAGGGGTCATAAGTGGACAATGTATTGCAAAAAAACAATGAAATCTCAACTTGTAAGCATTATTAGCAATACGTGCACTCAAAATTAGAAAAAGTTATATAAATATGAATCGTAACATCTAAAATCTAGTTTCGAACTACTAATTTTTTTTAAAAAATGGACAAGTTTGTCTATATTAAACACTAAAAATTCAATGACTTGGTATTTTTTTGAAAAATACTATAATATTATAGTCTGTTTTCCCGTGATTTGGATGACCAAAACTTGATTTTTTTCCTTTGGTGAAAAGTTAGATGTCGTTGTCTATCTTGGGATAGATTTTATTTTATATTTTTTGAGAATTTTTTTTTATGATTTTTTCCATGAAAGTGGTCTAAAAACATAAATAAAATGGAGCACTTTCTATTTTCCCACCATAACTTCATCAAAAAATATCGAAATCAAATACTTTTTTAACGTGTATAGAATTTTGCCACGGTTGGGATGGTATAGGTTTTATCACATTCTAATAAGTGAAACAAAAGTTGTAGTCTTAAACGTAGACATGAACATTCATGGGAAAAAGTGTCTTAAAGACCTACTATTAGTAAAAAATTATAAAATGATATTTATCATATTCTATTCACTTTAAAATCAATATTTCTATGAAGCTAATAGTCTCCCCTACGCGATGGTACCATTTTTGTGACATGTTTTCAATTTTTGGCATGGTTCAAGTATGTGGAAGAAAATTTTTGATGTTTTTGGCCTTTCACATGACATAATGACCTCCCTTAGCTCAGTTGGGAAAAACAAATATTTCTCGAGCCTTGAGGGTAGTATTTGATGATCTGATTAGGACCGCGATTGTGGTTTTATAAACCATGCTCGCGGTTCTAAATTGACCTACGGTAAAAAGAACCATTATTTCAATTCTTAAAATCATATTTACATGAATCACAACATCTAATTCACCATGTGATTTTATTCTCTGACCTTACTGTATGAATTTATGTGAAATTCTTCCACCTTTTGCACTTTTTTCTTGTCATTGGAAGCTATTTTTTACTATTTTTAAGGTGCCCTGCATTGTTTAGAGTTTTCCTACATCAATTGAAACATCATGGGACATAAGAAACAAAGTCAACAAAGGAAATAAATAATTAAAAATACAATGGAGGAATTAGAGGAAAAAATATTGCAAGATTATGAGCGAATGCGGAAACTTCGTGCATCAAGAAGAGGTTCATCTTTAACCCCTACTGTTGGAAGCAATGAGAAACTAGGTAATGTTTTTAATATCAATTTTGAAGATGAATTAAATACTTGTGATGTAGTTGATGTTGAAATTGAAGGAGACAATGAAAATGTGAATTAGGAAATTCATTTTGAAACCGTAGACAACCAAAATTTGGAAAAAACACCTCCTAGGATTTTACGTAAGAGACCTAATTATTTTATTGAAATTGATGAGAATGTTTTGAAACCAATGTCTAACAAACTTTCTGAACAAAAATTAGAAGAAAATCCATTGAAATTTGGGATAATCATTTTAAAATTTTAAATGATTCCCAAAGATGTCAATTGTTGGTTAGTTTGATGAAATTGAATAAAATGAGACCTACATTAAACACCTTAGGATTGACAACATCTAATATGCATGGTCAAACCTCTGTAATTGTTGAAAACCTATATGATGATATCACATTGTTGGTGTCAAGAGACGCCTGAGGGATATTAATGCCGTGTGTCATGTATTTACTACTAGTGTTGTAAGTGAATCAACAAAAAAACAACGTTTGATTAGAAAAACAAGATAAATGTTGAAAGTTAATCAAAAAACTCTAATGAAAGCAATTGAAAGGTGTAATATCCTTCAATCACCCAATAACACTAATTTTTGGGCATTTTCTATTTAGAGCACTTTGTGTAAAGACAAAATATATATATATATAATGTTATAAGAGAAGTTCAATTTTGGCATGGTAACACTAGAGTTTGACCTAATACAAGAGATGTTGTAAAACAAAGAGTTGGTTCTACTAATCGTGAACCACATCCAAAGCTTTTCTTAGATATGACTTAAACTCAATTTTTTCATAAGTTTGAATAAGATCATCCGAAATTAAAATTAGTCAACATTTTTTTGAAATTTTGAAACCATTCTATGTGAAAATCAACCACAATCCACCACTTGTTGTTATAGGCAACATGTTGAATTTGAGATGTATTATGATAATTTTTGAGGTATTCGTTCTTATTTACTTTCTAAAAGTTTGTTACTAGAATTTGGTGTTCGAGTTCCACCAATATATTCAAGGATTTCATTCCTACAATATTTTGTGAAAGAGAAGTTGGACAATTTGTTTATAGTCGAGTATTGTTTAGATGGAATTTGTGGTACGTGTGGCGAATTACCTAAATTTGAAATTTATATCCATGAGAAAATTAGAGGTGTAATATGACATAATTTAGTTGGGTTTAATAAATATAAATCACTACCATAGAAATTGAAAGATGGAAAGGAGTCTAAACGGTGTGAGTTAGTTACATAACATATACATGTTTTTCAATTTATGAGAAAATTTAAAGATGAAATTGTTTATGAGTAAGCTAGACATACACACAAATCTCGATGGTTAGATGAGCAACTCAAGATATGCAAGGACACATTTATTATTGGTATTATTGTTTTAGTGGTTGATTTTGCAGATAATTACACGTTGCAACCACAAATGGAGGTTCAATCACAATATTATAACTCGTACATGTTGTCATTTATGTGAATATAACATTTATACATTCTCTTGACAATACGAGAGAATGATCAATTTTTTAAAGAGAGTACCACTTTTATATCGGTGATGATCATAATCATTCTCTTGAATTTTGTACAAGGGTGTTTCCATTTATTTTATGAAAACTTGTCCGATAGGGATATCTACTTCAATCAACATTATATATAGCTAGATAATTGCATGTCTCGGTTTAAGAATACATGAATTTTTATTGGATGATTAGGATGCATGTCAATATGGGTGTGTAACATATTTGGAGTTTCACTGAGGCTAGACATGGAAAAGGAGAGCATGACGGTGCAGGGGCATGTGTGAAAAGAGCTCTTGCAAGAGAAGAGTTAAAGTAAAAATATGGTGTTAAATTGAAAGATGCAAAGAGCATAGTGGAATGGTGTATTGACAACATGGCCCATGGTTCTCAAGAAAATTCCATAGTTCATAGATATTTTTGGTTGATAGAGGAACAACAAATTGCTAACTACGAGGATTGTATGACACTCACAAGGTCTAGTGATCTACACTCATTTTGTAGCTCAAACACTTCTTCGTGGGCCACATGGACAAGAAATTTGGCATGTTTTTGTGCATATTGTATTGAATTTGTCACTGTTGAGTGTGATTCACAAGAATGGGTGGATGGATGGATTTGTAGGCCTCTAACTCCACTTCCCATTTATCAACTTCCACAAGCATCATGACTTGCTTCCCGGATGAAGTCAGCAACATCCAAGGACTTTGATGACATTTAAATTTTGGTGTGACAAGGTAAATGGTTATTGACAATTTTTGTATTGAGTTATGTCCATGAAATTAATATATAATTTAAATTTGAGTTGAAAACTCTTTTTTTGTAGGACATGTGTTTTGCAATTATTGTGAAAGAAGACAATGAAGAATGAACAAATTATTATTATGTCGTTGTATTGAGGAAAGAAAAAGTTGCCTTCTCTGTTATAGATGAAAAATATATTGAGTACCCTACAAGGTTAGTGGTAGTTCTTGGAACTTGGATTTAACGGTATCCATTAAAAATTCCTCTATTTAGGTGTTTGAAGAATTTGAAACACATAAGAAAATATTCTTATATTCACATCTAGTTCTAGCGACAAATATTTAGTTGTATAGATATCGAGTAAGGTCTAATAACAAGATTCTTTAGAAGGTTTGGGATTCAAGTCATGAAGTAATCATGTCCGCTATTCAGATTAGATCCAATCCTAATGGTTCATTGGAATGAATTTACATGCTCGTCTAGTATATATTTCTTTGAAGTTTTTAAATTTTTCTACTAGATTCAAGTTCATATATTTTATTTAATTTGTGTATTTTGTATATATCTAGTATGGTTTTGATTCAATTTAAATTACTTTGACTAACACTTTTATGCAAGTTAACTTGGTGCCATAAAATCTTAGATACCTTCACGTGGTTGGCACTATTAGTAGATCTGATCCTAATGGTTCATTGGGGTGAATTTACATGCTCGTTTGGTATATATTTCTTTGAAGTATTTAAATTTGTATACTAGATTCAAACTTTCATATATTTTATTAAATTTGTGTATTTTGTATATCTAGTATGGTTTTGATTCAACTTAAATTACTTTGACTAACAATTTTATGTAGGTTAGTGGTGCCATAAAAGCTTCTACCTTCATGTGGTTGGCACTGTTAGTAGAGAATTTTATATTCTCGAAGCTAAGAGAAGATTTCATTATTTTCCAAGCAAAGAGAAGCAACTAACAATGGTTTATGTACCTGTGAAGGGGTTCTTGGCTCTGATTGGGTGGTTTGACTTCAAACTCGCCTTACTTACCAGAGGCTGCCATAGCACTTGAAGGTGTATAACCCCCAATAGAATGCATTGTTGGTGGCGGTTTGCTCCCATTACGTCCTAGGGCATGACTTCTCACTACTTGGATTTGTTCATTTCCTAGGACTACCTAGAAAAGGCAGTTTGCAAACAATTATGCCATGGAGGTGAAGGAATCGATAGCCCTAAATCTTGGTGTAATTAAATTCCTCCTTTGCTCAAGTTTTAGCTCAGATAGTTCTCGGTTTGGATGACCGAGTGCCAAGTTGTGACCACCATAAGTTTGTACTGAAAATGTAAATTGGGATCAATAGGTAAGGGGTCCTTAGCTCCGGATCAGGTGGTATGAATCTGAACTAGGCCTACATGGAGCCAACCATAGCACCCAAAGGTGTATACCCCCAATTGGAGGTGCTAATACGGCGTAAGATTTCTCCCACGATGTCCCAAGGCATGACTTCTCACTACTCGGCTTCGTTCATTGCCTAGGACTGCCTAGAAAAGGAAATTTGCAAAAATTATGCCACAAAGGATCAAGGAATTCCACAACCTTGAATTCTTGGGTGCGATTAGAGGCCTCCTTCACTCAAGTTTTGGCTCAGATGATTCTTGGTTTGGATGACCAAGCGCCAAGTTGTGATCACTAGAAGTTTACACTCGAAAACGTGAATTGGGATCAATAGGGAAGGGTTCTTGGCTCTCGGTTAAGTGGTCTGACTTTGAACTAGGCCTACTTGGAGCCCACCATAAAAACTAAAGGTGTATACCCCCCAACTAGACACGTTGGCGGTGGTAGTATTCTCAATCTCCTTTCGGTTCTCTCGGTGTTCTATTGTTTGCGAAGCGCAAAATATTGTAGTTTGAGTCGGTTTAGGGTTGTCAAAAATGTAAAATAGTGTATTTTGAGTTGGTGTAGGTCACATCAAGGAGATTATAACAAGGTAAACACACTACCATGTTGTGTGAATGGTTGAATTTAGAATATCGTATCTTCATCCACCACATGTAAAGAGAAACAAAAACACCGATTACATGAAGCAAATATATATGTGTGACAAAGCAAAACAAAGGTGATTAGGATTACTTATCAAGAATGTCCATTGTTATGCAATCTTCCAAAGTACAAGATTTATTATTCTTTGCACCAATAGTGAACTTCATATACGAAAAGCCTTCAAGGAGATTTACTAAGGTCACAAAAAGACATGATAGTGTATGAAACATATAAAGAGAAACAAATACATGAAGCATATATATGAAATTACAAAGACATTTCATATGTGTGACAAAGAGAAAAAAAGATGATTATGATGTCATATCAATAATTTTTCCATTGTTATGCAATCTTCTAAAGCACAAGATGATTATATTATGTCATATCAAGAAACAAAGATGATTATGATGTCATATCACTTGAATGGACACATTGTTATGTGCAAAATTCCTATCTTCATCCACCACAAAGAGAAACAAAGATGATTATGAAGCATATGTGTGTGTGTGTGGTCTGGAAAGAGTGCAACAAAGATGTCAGATCATGTCATTACATCATCACAGTACATGTCAAGTACATCATCACAATACATGTCATTTAATGAAATCATGTTGTCACACATCATCATACTTCATCAAGTCACACGTATATACAAAAATGTCACACATCATCAAATATGATCATATGTCAAATATCAGTACGAAAAAATATCAACACATGAGATCACAAGAACATCATAAAAATTATATCATAGTGGTTAGAACAAAATCCACATATATATAATATATCTAGTACACATGGAATACATGCACATGTGTTTGAGCTAATGCCACGTCTCTAAAAATATAAGAATAATGTATCAAACTAAGTGTGCCATATATATAGGACCACATGATCACATAATACTATATACACATCTCCATGGAATGTCTGGAACACAAGATCATATATAGGCATACAAAAAATGTATGTATCACATGTCCAGATGGCATATATATCTATACATCATATGAAGAATCATGAAACATCCTCCCTCTCTTGGCCCTATTAGTAGAAGCATGTCCATGGTCTATGGATGTAGTGGAGGGAGATGAAACTACTGATCTTTTCCATGTGGTCCTAAGCATAAATATTGCCTGCACATTCATAAACATCAAGTTTTTAACACCCAAATTTTTAAGAAGTGGATATATTGAAAATACATTCATAATTTAGAAACTTAGAAATTTTAATGCATGTGAAATCTTACCACAATCTCATGATCCCTATCAATTTTTCGTTGATGCTCTATAGGGTCAAGGGTAGACTCACAAGGGGGAGTGTCTAGGGTCGTGGCAGTGCACTCTGACTCATACCAGGATGCATACAAATAAATAGTTCAAATTAAATATTTCATGTACAATTTGATATTGTAGATTTAGTAAGAAAACATTCGTCCAAAATTTAACAAATTTGAAAAATTGTACCTATGTGAGTGGATCTGCAGACGCTATGGCAACATCAACATCGGCCTCGCCTCGATACCGCATAAAGGGAGGAGTCTATGTAGTAGTCATAAGTTGTACAAACAACATGTAGATCAACATTAATTAAAAATTGTCCAGAGAATGGTGTAAGGAACTAAGGCTCATGCATATATATTAAATTCTAGAACACATATAGATATGTATGTTAATAATATTTAAACAATATTGAACATTAACTAGTAAAATATGTGAAAATAACTTAGGTAAAAGTAATGTGATGCATTCCTCAGTAGCCTCGGTTCCCACATCGAGATGATGTCCTTTCCCGGCTCCTTGACCGGTCTTGTTTAAAATAAAATAAAATATTAGTTTTTACACAAGTATGACGTAATCAAGTATATATATTAAAATATCAAATGAAATAAACTTTTCTATATATATTATTTATGTGACATTTACCTGTGAAAGACCAGGGACATTTGGCAAAACACTTCCAAAAACATCTTCCATCATCAAATCACGTTAAAAGAAATCATGTGACCAATGAAATATGTCTCACCCATAGTGGTGTGGTGTGCTAGAAATGGCACCTCCACCAATATCGCTAGATGCAACTGGATACTATACTAGGTTAGAGTGTATGTGAGAGACCTCAACACATGCAGTGTGTCGATCTCCATAACCTCCTTCCCTGTAGGAGGAATAAATGAAGGTTGTGGGGTTTTCGGGCTGGGGAATCCTACGTTGACCAACTACAATACATGCATTTGGTCTAGTCTATGCAGAGCCACCTCCTCGACCGTAAAACCTAGAAAAGTTAAAATAATTGGGGACCTCATTAAGCACAAACTCACAATACAATTTCTTTAAAAAATAAAGAGGAACCTCATTGTTGTTGCATGGTGGATAATCAAAAACCATCCACCATCGGTCCTAAAAAAAATTATTAATCCGGTCATCATGACACCAATGGATAGGGAACCATTTGTAATTAGTCGTGAGGGGGCATTGGTTTTGGGGTCTGTAAATAGTGCACAAATGCGGTCTTTTCCAATTTTTTTGTCTTTCACGATTCGCATGTGATAATTTGTCTGCATACCAACACCTACAATCAGCTCTAAAAGTATTCCATCTATCTATTTGGTTTGTTGCAGAGTCAAATTTTCCAATCAATGTTTGAAGTGTATCAGCATTTACAACCACGCAGCTTGGATTTGTGGAATGATTTTTTCTAATAGTGTCAATAAGGTTTTGAATGGTAATTTTATTTTCTCGAATTTTGTAATGATATCACCTTGGGTTCTTGGTGGTTTTGTGGGGATGGTTTTGAGGAAGTAGAGGAAAGTTTGGATGAATTGGAGTTTGAATGAATTGGAGGATTAGTAGCTTGTCGAGAAACTAACAAAACAAAGAAATTTTATACATAAACAAAATATTGAAAAACCCATGAAAACCACAAAAAAACCTAAAATGCAAGAAAATTGATAAAAATGAGGGCTTACCTCTTTGTCTCGGTGGAATTATATAAATTATTGCACTCAGGAAGCAAAAATTTCAATTTAGAGGGTAATGCAAAGTGCGTGTGTCAACAATAGAAAGAAAAAAGTAATTTGGAGAAATGGTGGGGAAAAATGAGGGTTCGTAGCTTGTTTATTTTTGTATCGAGAGAACCATGATCATGTTTTAAAACCGTGATCATGGTTTTAGGTTGAGTAATTTCCCAAACCTTACAAAGCAGACCGCGATTACGGTTTGTTAAATTCAGGATTTGATGTCCACTTTTTGGTCCCCCAACTTGTTGCACTTACCCCATATAGGAACCAAAAATAGAATTATGGGTTAAATAAATGCAAATGGTTGATTATCTAGTCACATAAAATCGATCAAATAATAACACCCATTTTGTAATAGAAGGCTAGTTTCAATCGATACTTTGTAACCCTGTCAACTTCTGCAAACAACTATGAACTATCAAATCCCAATGTAATGCCATCACAAACAATTGATCAGATAATAACACCCATTCAACAATAGAAAGCTAGTGTTAAACTAATACTTTTTTATACGACCGATTAATAAAATTACAATTCCACTAAATAGATCAAGATAATAGACATATAAACTACCCACAATTAGGTTAGTGTCCTTTGTCCATTTGAAACCGCAAAACACTACAAATATCACTATCCGAATAATTAGACCATCCACGCCAAAATAGCTATAGTCAAAACTAAATAATGTGAATCTTCCAAATGTATCCCCATTTACTTAACTATAAAAAGGATAGAAACAAATTGTATGCTTACCCACAACGGTGAAACCGCTATCTCATTGTAAATGATCACCAAGCAATACTGCACACCAAGTATGTTAGTGTAATAAATGTACATTATGATTATAACCACATAGGGTAGTTGATCTAGAGGACAAAGATGAGAGGAAAAACTTCCCTAAATCCCCGGGATCATAATAGTATGGAATTCAATTGCGTGAGCTTTCTAACAACTATAAGAAAGTGAAAATGGAACCCGTACGTGGAAAGGGTGGCTAGTCAAAGTTGGGTCAAATCTAGGACAGATGGGACAGACAACTAGCGAGTCATGAAAAATAAAAATTACAAGATCATGTGAAGGTGATAAGTATCGGGTAATGTTTCAATCCTGTGGTCTTTGACATTTGAGTAAAATCATCTTGGACATACGATCAAGAATTTTTTTCGATGTGGTGGGTTCTTAGGCCACCACGTGGCCTCGCCACCACATTACCTCATTGGTCTATATTACCAACTCGGCAAGTTGGATCTTTTGAGCTATTTACCGATTGGTGAGCTATTGCATTAGCCGTGTTGATACTAAGTTCACATGTGATCAAGGGTGGTATACAAATTGGTTACTCAATTTATTTGTCCCTCTCATCCATTTACTTGCTTAGGTAACCTGGGGCACGTTTTACGTCACCAACTATCCCCTTGGGATATTATCCAATTTGTGATTTAATCACTTATTCCAAATTTAATTCACCCCATCACATCTTACCCATGAGTGATTAAATATTAAATATTTGATTACGCTTCTTCCCATGCATCTTAATCACTTATCTACCCCAAATTTATTCTATCTATGTATCACATCTATTTTTCCTCTTCCCTAAGCGGGATATTTCCCGTATTCGGGATAAATCTTATCTTTCTTGAAATCGCTCATTTTGGCCATCTCGGAAGTCTATTCCGCGATCGGCGCCGACCCATATGGTCGGCGCCGATTTTCTAGGAGCGGCGCCGATTATAAAAGCGAGTCCAGAACTCAGTTCTAGGGACCGAAAAAGAGACCACGAACGAGCGAAAAAGTGAACAGATGAAAAAAGGAAGCATTTACGCACGAACAGAGAGCGAGAGAGATACAGGTTGTGAGAAAGAGAGATCTTGTTAGCATCAATTGTATCAAATTAGGGAAGATCTCGTCCGAATCAATCCTCGAGAGGAGCACCGCATTACTCGTCCCTCTCACATCAAGCATCGCACACCACCATCTATCATCTCGGTGACTCGCTCAGTTGTCTCGCCAACTTCGGCACATCCAAGAGACCACATTCATCTTCTAATTCCCGAATCTTATCGCACGCCCCCGATTGATCGATCTCGTTTTAGTCGACGCCGATCTCACCTGGGCCGACGCCGATTAGTCTCAATCGACGCCGACTTACACATCCGACGCCGATTCTACCTGGGCGAATGACGCGATTTCCTCAGCAGACAGTAAAAGGACATAGGTAACACAAATTCAGCATTATTTCTTAGTTCCCTGTTTTCTCGTGCTTTCTGTCTGCTTAGATTCTCGTCTTATTACCGCAATCAAGATCTAGCTTTTACTTACATCTTTTATCATGTATGCTTCTTTTCTTAATTGAAAACGTGGATCGACATCCGCCGAGGAAGCTTATCGCTTCCCGACCCGCTTTCGGGCAGTCCACCTAAATATCTTTTAACGTGGTCTTTTCTCACAAGCATCGGTGTTTTGCAGATACACGGATCTATTGTGCGAGTTGCTCGTGTGCGCCCGCCTTATCTACATCGGCTTCCTCATTTGTCTACATCTTCGGATCTTATCCATCGTATCGATTTTATTCGAGTTTTTCGTGGTTTTTGTGTTTAGTTTGGTGCATTAACTTGGACAGGTAACAAGCGCGAAATTCTTGATCTACATTCTGGCACGCCCGGTGGGACCCAACCAAAGTCCCTTATTGGTAAGTTCATTTCCTTCCTAGTTTTGAACTTTGTTCCTTTTCTTCACTGATTTCTATCAGTCCTATTTGAGCATTTCTTTTCATCATTTCAATCTTGCTTTTTTAGGCGAAATCGTTATCTTCGAAATTTTTCTAGTTCCTTAAAAATAGAGATTTCTGTTTCACCGTTATCTGGATATATCTTTCTGGGTTTTCTTTGGTGTTTGCTTAACCTCTTCTTGCGGAGCACTTTGCTTGTTCGTGGGATTGTTCGAGGGGAAGAGCTCAACAACGCGCTTTTTGAAGTCCACACACCTTGGAGAGCTAAATCTACAGGTATTCCTCTTTTACGGTGTTTTCTCCTTTTTAGGATTTCTTTGTTTGATTGTCTATCACATCCAAACACTTCAATTTTTGGTGCTTAAAAAGAACTTAATCGCATTTGGGAAAGAATCTGTTTGACTTGTCTTCATCGAAATCAAACACTTCATTTTTAAGTGCTTAAAAAGAACTTTTTCTTTGTCATTGCTGCATGTTTTTCATCTAGTTTTAATTAGGCTGGAAAATTGATCAAAATCGGTAGTGACACTATTTGATTTTTATTTTTCACCCTTGCACACAAAGCCAAAATCACTAGGTATAAAGCATTTAAACAAAATTCCTTCCCTGGCCTCGCCTACTTGGAAGTGATATCCAAGAGGAAGAGCCTACGCGGTACTGTGCAAAGCGCTATAAATTCACGGAAGATTTTGGTATATATTGGCAAAGCACCCGACTCCCTTATCGCAGCGGTGTGTGAAGTGCGGGGGTAGGCCCTATATCAAGCCACGACTGTCTTTTTATCAAGTGCCTTCGGGACTCCTCACCAAACATTACCCAAACCATCCTTAGTTTGGCTATCTGAGTAGTTCCTGTTCTAAAAAGCCTTCCCTAACATTTTCTTTTCTTAAAAGCATCAAAATTTAAAGGAGATAATCACTTGCGCTGCTTGAATTGTCTGTGCATTAGTTAGGTCAATCTTCTTTTCTGCATGTTTATGACGGTTATCACTCGGTCACAATCTAGAAGAATGGCTCAACTGGTTCCTTCTTCCTCCGAGATCACCACTAGTGTGGAGGTTTCGGCACCCCCCAATCTTCCTCGGGACCGCTGTTAGTTGGTTCCCCATCCTGGTCATATAATCCTTTCTATCAAGCCAAGGCAATCCCATCACGTCCAGCTTCCCCTAGTCCTTCTAAATATCATCTCGGCTCTGGAGTATGTTCCCTCGCTGGGATCCCGAATTCTGTGCATTCTCGATCGCAATCCGATAGCCCTCATGGACTACCTAGTACACAAATCTATTCAAATATCTCGATCAAGGACCACCAATCCAACAAGTGTACGATTACCCTCGTGGATCATCCCAAGCCTTTGAGAGCAAGCTTTGCATCATCGCTTGCCTCGAGTCACGGAGAAGAGCGAGGCCCCTATGCCTCCCTTTTCTCTTCCACCTACCATATCGACTAGTTCTCAAATAGTCTTACCTATTCCTAACACCGCAGTTACCTCGAGTATTCCACAACCTACTTCTGAGAAGTCTTCTGCCCTGGCTATAATGAATGCGTCTGCACACCCGCATATTGCTGTTAATTCATCTATGCCCTCCATCGTGTCCCAAGGTCAATACCTCTTCATGAGCCAACCCTCCGAATAGTCAGTTGGCTCCTACTTTCGCCCTCTAGGGGTCTTTCTTCCAATATTCCAAAGAATCGTGACCTTCGCCCATCCTTTAACATCGGCACCCTTAATACCTAATCCGGCAGTAGAAGGCCCCTTTCAGGTCTTGTTCCCCAACATGTCCAATCCAACCAACACCCATGTTCCTCAATCTGTCCCGATCCAATCAACAAACATAGGAGTCCACCAATCACAAGCTCCACCCGTCATCCAACCTTCATTTTCTCAATCACTTATTATCTCACAGCCTGCCTATACGCAAGCCACCTCACAAAGAAATACCCCACCCTGTCACCTAACACCGGTTATTCCTCTTATCATCCTATCCATCAACAGATGAATCCTCCATCGACACCTCAACAACATCCACCACTTACTTCTTATGTAGGACATACCAATGTACCTCCTCCTCAATCTGACGTGGTTCAAATTCTCTTCAAGAAAATCGCAGACTTGGAAGCCTCCACAAAAGGGGCTCGCCCTTCATACTCCTTTCAAGAAGTGTGTAATGAACCCATTCACCCCTCGCAGCTTTCAAGCCTTATCCTCCCCAATGGGAACTTCCTAAATTTTCAAAATTTCATAGTCGGGAAGACCCTCAACAACATTTGCGAGCATTCAAACATGCTTGCTACCTCATAGTCCAGGATCAGGAGCTTATGCTCCGTACCTTTCCTATGTCTCTAGCAGGACCTGCTTTAGACTGGTACAATAACATTCCTCAACATTCCCTGTTTTCTTTCTCTCAATTGGCCCAAATGTTTGTTGAAAACTTTTCAATAAATATCGCGCATAAGATCTCGATCACAGATCTTTATAACATTCGCCAATTCGATGATGAGTCTATTGCAGACTTTGTCGCTCGTTGGAGAGGGATAATCAACCAATTGTCTTTCTCCCTTCCTCAATCCCAACAAATCGAGTTGTTTACTCGATCTTGTGCTAATCACATTTCTTCTACTTTAAGGATCCAAACTTTTCATACCTTTGAAGAAGCCTTCACGATGGCACGCAAACTTGAATCTCGCGCCATTGAGCAAGGGAAGCTAAAACTTCGCTCTAAATCTAAACCAGATTTTTCTCGGTTTACCAAACCAAATTCTTCCCTTCTAAAGACAAAAATCAAGGATCCACCAACGCTATCGTATTAAAAGCATCACGAGCCGACAATACTTCTAATCAAACACCACGAAGAGACCCTCATCTTCTCGAAAAGGGACTTCATCATCTCGATCCTTCGCCTCCATGGGGGAATCATATGCCTCTATCTTAGAAAAATGTTGGAAGTTCGCATGATCGAACTTCCCCATTAGGGATGTTGATGAAAGCCGAGAACGCCCATTCGTATAGGGAAAATGATTTTGCCCTTATCATATAACCAAGGGTCATGACATCGAACGATGTCGACTTTCAAAATCTTGTCCAAAATTCATCGATAAAGGCGAGCTCATTCTCGATAACCCAAATGCTCCCCAAATCGTGCACTCGATGTTTTTAAACAACCTTTTCCCAATCATGCCCCGAACCATAATGTTTCGTAGTCTCAAAACCAAACACTCATACTATCAACTTCATCTCCACCGAAGAATCTTCTTTCAAACCAAGCCATCTCGCAAACACATCAATCGAATCGTAACCTCCTTCCACTTCATCAATCACCGGAATTTCACCATCTTCAGATATCCCGCTCTTTGAATATTCCTACATTACTAAGCACGGAATCATCTCTCTCCGCTCCTTTGTCTGACCTTCCATCCATACCCGAGACATTGTCATCCTCATCTGTCTCATCATCAGACATTCTTTCAATACTCGAGGCAATTACATCCCTTCGAGTTTCCACTGCACACATCCACTTCTGTTGCTCCCATTCCCGCCGCAACTATGCCCTGGTGAACGTATCTATAATTGTGCCGACTTCGATGGAAGCATCTTCGATTTTGACCCTTCCTATCTCTTTTCCTACAGTAGTTTCACCCATGATTACTGCATCAGAAGTAGTCCCTTCGCAAGGAACTGCTTCTTCATCACCCCCTTCTTCCATCACTAATGTTACTTTGCCTATTAAAGAAAAATCAAAAGAAGTAGCATCAACACCTATACACTCGTTTCCTGAACCTAAACCGAGACAACCAAAATCTAACATTACACCATCGCACTCCCCACCCGCTTCCTCCGAAAAGATTACAATCACCTTATGCCGTTGAAGTTGTCACCATCCTCGAAAAGGAAAGCCCATATTTCGACCATCAAGACTCTTGGTGCTCTTCCACAAAAATCTCTCTACGCCTCATAAACGATTGGATTTGCCCGCTGAGAAGGCGTCTTCTTCTACACACTTACCAAAACCATCATCTTCTTCTACAACACATTCCTCACCAATACTCCGAAAAATAGACTTACCTACTAAAAAGACGTCACCTCTTCTATCAGGATCATCATCTTCATTACCAAAAACCAAGGCACCCTATGTTCCTCCGATTTCACCTACTTTGGGAGCTTCTTCCTCTTCTAAACCGACATTATCTAAATCATCAGTAAATTCGACCAAGCAACCCCCTTTGTCTCCAAAGACCGCAAAATTTGTCACATATCCATCATCTTCAAAATCTATTTTAGGGGCTCCTCCTCCACCAAAGTCAATCATGTCTCACTTACTCCCATCTCAAGTGCCCAAGACTGCTCCTCCAAATGTCCAAACAAATAAGAGGATCCCTAAAAAGACTGTTAAACCTAACATGCAAGTTCTTTTACCTCGGCAGTCGGTTAATGTAAAAGAACCACCTTCATCATCTTTATCCTCCTCTTCGTCTACCGGATTCTATACCGAAATCCTTCATCAACTTATCCAATCTTCATCCATAACCCTTCCTCCGATTAAACCTTATAACCCTAAAGGAGTTAAACCTACCTGGTTTAACTCTGATCTGATTTGTGCTTACCACCGCACCCCCGGTCATGATACCGAGGGATGTAAAGCTCTTCAAGCCGTTGTCAAGAACCTTCTGGAAGAAAGTGACCTTTTGCTGGAGGAGGAGGAACAAGTACCTCCTGTCATCTTAGCCCCATCTGAGCCTCAACAATCCACTCTGCACTCTCCGGTGGTCCCACTCCACTTGATTTTCCACCTTCCCAAATTGACACAATCCATATCGCCACTAGAACCCAACACTATGATAACCCATCTTCATCTTCAAAGATCTCGACCACGGGTTGTCATTTCGCAGCCCCCGAAGGCGTTTCTCCTTCCTCATCGCCCCACGACCTGTGGTCTCTATTCGTGCCGCACCTGGGCTCAAGTTCCCGTGTCTCGCTGAGGAGAGTGTTATGAAACAACTCACCTGTGCTCCGGCCAAAATGTCTCTTTTTGACCTCATCCAATCCTCTTCCACAACATCGCCAGCTCTAATCGATAATCGCGCGCATCGCAGTTGAATTCGGGATGAGCCCCACTCTACGAGTTGGTTGTTGGATTGAATAGACTATCAACCACCATTTCTTTTGAAGATTCATAAATTCCTTCTCTTTCTTCCGAGGATTCGAGGCTCCTCTTATCATCACAGTCCAAATCAATAACACTACCTTAAAACGTGTTATGATCGATAGTGGAGCTGCACTCAACGTCATCTCCTCGCACACGTTTGAGCAACTTAAGTTACCAAAGAATGTAGTGTCACCCCGCCTTTCGCCCTTCGATCATTTAACGATCAGCTAGCAAGCTACTTTAGGAACCGTGGTCTTACCCATTCGAGTAGGTAAGAAATCGCTTCATGAACTCTTCTACATCGTCAAGGAAAATTCCACTATAATATGATCTCTGACGCTCCCGGATTCGCAATGCATCAGTGTCCCATCCACCCTCCATCGATGCTTAAAATATCAATATGAGGGCAAAATATATACTCATCCAGAGATCCTTTCCTTCCGCACAATGCGACATGACCACAAGATCTCGCCCCTTTAAAAGAAAATGCATGTTCTCCCGATGGGGCCTCATCTTCTTCCATACCCGCAACCAAACTACCGGATTTACAAAATCTAGAAGAGACATTGCAGCGCTTTCTCACTAGAGAGCTTCCTCTCTTTTCTTTTGATGCCCATCTCAAACCTAATGAGTATGGTAGACCTGCATAAACAACCCGAATATCAACCAGGTCTCTGGCCGCATCGTCACCATTGGTCCGCCTAATCAATGACTAATTTCATCTACGGTGGTCTTGATACACCTCACTATCGCCCGCCCGATTCTCCTCCTAGACCAAACCTTACTCAACAGGTTTGATTATCTACCAAATCCCACGTTTGCAAAAACTTATCTATATCGATGCGCGTGGAAAGGTTTTGGCCTGGGAAAATATGAACAAGGTATACATGACCTCAAATCCATTCCTACTCTCATGCCACATCAGAAATTTGGTTTAGGATTTAAACCCCTTTCAAAAGCCACCGTCACTATTCTCGATGAGCCTCTTCCTACTGAAGAACCATCTTCCCCCACTAAGTCAGAAGCATCACTTGATGTGAACGATGACATTTCCATCCCACCTAACTTTTTTTTTTTTGATCAATACCATTTCCTTAGGGCCGTTAGCCTATGAGATTAACAATCGGTCCGCTTCTATACCATTAATCTTCCCTGAAATAGTTGGAGACGACTCTCCTACTATCAACACTATCCACTGTGCGGATGATGATTCTGTCCTCACCTATCTGGGGGCAGAGGATTCATATCTCCCCAAAACTATTCCTTCTGACACGTCTACCCTTCTCAACGAGGCCACTATCGACCTTAATATAGGGACTTCTGAAGATCCTCGCATCATTAAGGTCGGCCAATCCCTTAATCCACAGGAATTAGGGGATTTTACCACTTTTCTTTCCAAACATCGTCAAGCCTTTGCTTGGTCATATGAGGATATGCCAGGACTCGATCCCGATATTGTGGTCCACAATATCGTTACCCTTCCCAATATCAAACCAGTTAAGCAAAAATTACGTAAAATGCACCCTAGAGTAGCCCTTCTTGTTAAAGAAGAATTACAGCGCTTGCTCTCGGCTAACTTCATCCAACCCATCGATTATCCACAATGGGTGTCCAATGTAGTACCAGTAACTAAGGCTACTGGGAAAATTTGAATTTGTACCGACTTCCGGGATCTTAATCTTGCTTGTCCAAAAGATGATTTTCCTCTACCTAATATCGACCAACTCGTAGATTTAATCAAGGGTCATGAGATGCTTTCTTATGGATGGTTTCTCTCGGGTATAATCAAATCCTCATCGCACTGTAAGACCAACATAAGACTTCCTTCATAACTCCTTGGGGGACCTTTTGCTATCGTGTCATGCCTTTTGGTCTTAAGAACGCAGGAGCAACCTATCAACGAGCAATGACCTACATCTTCCATGATCTCTTGCACAAAACTGTGGAAGATTATGTTGACGATCTCTCGCAAGTCCAAACGTCGTCAGATCATCTTTTCATCCTCGCACCTCTCTTTGAGAGGCTTATCCGCTTTTGTCTTCGCCTAAATCCAGCTAAGTGCGTGTTTCGCGCTCTCACCGTAAACTTTTAGGTTTTATCATTTCCATCGTGGGTATCAAGTGGACCCCGCAAAAATAAAAGCCATCCTTGAGATGCCTCCCCTTCTAACTTGAAGCAACTCCAGCTCTCCAAGGACGTCTTCAATCAAGCAAGGCATTTTATCTCCCAATTGTCGGACCGTTGTCAACCTTTTCACCATCTCCTCCGTAAGAATGTTCATTTTGAATGGGATGAGCATTGCCAAAAGGCCTTTAATGATCTCAAAGCTTATCTTCTTTCTCCACCCGTGCTTACACCTCCACGCGAGGGGGAGCCTTTCTATCTATATCTCTCGTGATCGACCATGCTCGGGAGCCATGATCTCAGCATCGGACACTTGTGGTAAAGAACAAGCTGTCTATTACATCGGGCCGCACCTCCATGAGTATGAGACACGTTACTCGAAGTTGAAAACTATGTTGTGCTCTCTTCTTCGCAACTTCTAAGCTTCGTCATTATCTCCTTAATCATAAAACTTACATTGTCACAAGTGTCAATCCCTCAAGACAATTCATGCAAAGCCTTATCACAATGATCGATCACCTGCTGGCTCATGCTTGACATGACTGAATTTGACCTCGAGTTTATCCCGCAAAGGCTATCAAGGGTCGTTATTGCAGCATCAATTAGCCGATGCTCCTCTTCCGACACTCAAGACCCCCTTGCTCAATTCCCCGATGAATATATCCAACAAATTGATTTTGGTCTATCTCCATTTAAAGTAAAGCTCTTTCGATGGATCCAAATGCCAACAAGGGGGAGGTGTGGGTTTCGTGATGATTCCTCCTGGGGTACGCCTATCCTGGGCTTGCACACAAATTAAACTTTGAGTGCACCAATAATGTGGCTGAGTATGAAGCTCTTGTCTTAGGTCTTCAAAATGCCATTAATCTCGGCTTCGTCATATTGACATCTTCGGTGATTCTGAACTCATCGTTAATCAGGTCACGGGTGTCTATCAATGCAAGAATGATATCCTTCAAAAATATCGTGACATCGTTCTTGCTCAACTCCAATCTTTTGATAAGTTCACCATCCAAGCCATTCCTCGCACTGCAAATCGATTCGTGGATACCATGGCCTCATTAGCCTCACTTATCCCGCCTTTTACCGAAGACTCGCGTCTTTATGTGGCTGTGCAACGATTAGATCAACCATCTTATCTTGGGCAACTAACTTCAATCAATGCTGTCACAACCCATACCCAGGATGAGTGGTATCAACAGATTGTTGATTATCTATCTCATTCGATCCTTCCTCCAGATCTGACTTCCAATGGTAGAAGGTCTTTTGTCCAACGCACCAATCGCTATACTATCCTAGGCGGGATTCTTTACAAACGCGGCTTTGATGGTATTTTGCTTCGATGCCTCAAAACCCATGAATCATCTAAAGCCATCCAGGAGGTCCATGACGGTATCTGTGGTGGACATTTTAGTGGTTTAGCTGTAGCTAAGCGCATTTTACGTTTGGGGTATTATTGGCCTTCTCTTAATCGAGATTGTTGTGAATACACTAAGAAGTGCGTCAAGTGTCAGCAACATTCCAATCTCACGCACATCCCTAGTCAGGCTTTGCAACCTGCGGCGGATTTGTGGCCTTTTTCGCAGTGGGGTCTTGATCTTATTGGTCTCATCAATCCCCGTTCTTCACAGCGTCATCATTCTATCATTACTGCCACTGAGTACTTTACTAAGTGGGTAGAAGCTATCCCTCTTTCTTCAACAAAGGCTAAACCCATAGTTGATTTCGTCTATCAACACATCATTTGTCGCTTTGGCGTTCCACATAAGCTAATCACAGATAATGGTAAGTCTTTCAAGAACGCTGATTTGCAGAATCTCTGCAACGCTTTCAATATCAAACTCAGTTTTTCTTCTCCATACTATCCTCAAGCTAATGGTCAGGCTGAAGCGTCCAATAAAACTTTGCGTAGTATCCTCGCAAAGGTAACTAGTCGAGCTGGCAGGGATTGGCATTTACATATCCCTTTTGCTCTCTGGGCTTATCGGACTAGCATTCGTACTCCTACTGGTGCTACTCCTTTCTCTCTCATCTATGGGTTCGAGGTGTCCTTCCTTGGAAGTCCAAATCCCATCTCTCCGTGTTTCTCTCGAGAATTTGTCTCCGATGAGGATTATCATCAAAATCATCTAAAGACAACTTGAATTATTAGATGAGCGGCGCCTCAACGCTCTTGAGCATCATCAAGTCTATCTTGAGCGTGTCAAACGTGCTTATAACAAGCATTCGCAGCACCGTGACTTCAAAATTGGTGATCTTGTTCTTAAAGAAAATCAAAATGTCACTACACTCGAAAGAAGTCAACGTGGTAAGTTTGCTCCCAACTGGATGGGCCCCTACATTATCACTCATAAATATGGGTCTGGGGCTTATCGTTTATCTTCCATGGATGGTGTACCTGAGGCGGAACCTCTCAATGCCTTGCATCTACGGCCCTTCTATTGTTAAAATCTATCTTACACAAATCTAGTCGCAACTCAGATCTTCCATCCGTCCTAATAACCAGTCATCTACTTTTGTGGTGATTTGAAATCGTGTGGTTCTCCGCCTATTGCCTCGTTTACCTTAAATATGAGTATCGCGGCTCTACTCATTGCACGTTTCTTTTGGATATGTTCCTCCTCATGGTAGGAATACCTTAATCACCACTTCATCTGTCCCAAGTACTTATCTTAATCGGATCTACTACTGGGCATGAGTGCATGTTCTTCTTTGTTCTCTTCCTCCATCTCGATCTATCTAGGTCTAAACTCTCGCCTTCTTTCAAAAGTTTCAAAAAAAAAAAAAAAAAAAAAAAAAAAAAAGAAAGAGATGTTATCCAAAAGATAGACTCGATCCTCAAGGACAGCTATCCATACATTATCAAGTGAATCAAAAGAAAATAGACCATACCTCAAGGATGGCTATCATTAAAATTCAAAATATGCATCGCTCCTCAAGGACGGCTATTTCTCAAAGAAATATTCAAGGCTTCTTGTAATCAATCAGCCTTCCAATGGGCTTTTATACACTTTTTAAGCATCACCGAAAGACTTCCCGCATCGATCGGGCTTTTTCCATATCAAGCAAACTTCCCGCATTGATCTTTGCTTTTCTCACAAAGTCATGAAGCCGAGATTTAAGACCTTTTGTCGATCATATGGAGAATCCTATTTTCCTATCATGGACATGTATCTCGTCCCTTGTAAATTCCGACAAGATACTTACTTTTCTTTCCATTTCTATCCTAGATCTGGTTTGCGACTAGTTAGTGTCAGGTTTATTTTAATCTTATATAGGGCCTTGTATGCTTGGTCTTTCGATTTCTTATCTGGATTTTATCTATGGTCGGTGGAAGTCCGACTTATCATTTCCCTTCTTTTCCGAGTGTCTTCTCTTCTAAGTCACGGTTGTTTCCATTTACATCTTTGGCTCTTGCATCCTGTTAAATTGACATTTCACATGTTAATTCAATCACAATTTATCTTCTATCAAAATTCCTCTTATCTATCAAAACATCTATCTTTATTCATTTCTCATTAAAATTACATCTATCTATACATCAAACACATCTATCTATCTATCCATCAAAATATTTAAAATATGTACATCTAAGGTACATTATATCTAATCTATACATCAATCACATCCATCAATCTATCCACCAAAATGTACATCCAAGGTACATTATATCTATCCATATCTAATCCAAACATCAAACACATGTACATCCAAGTTACATCACATCCATCTATCAAAGTTATATCCACATCACATATATTTCTATCATCTATCGTCTATATCTATCAATCACATCTATTTTATCCATATCATATCAATCTATCTAATCACATCTATTTCTATCATCTATCACCTATACCTATCCAATCACATCTATTTTATCCTCTATCGCCTCATATCTATATCCATCTATCCATGTATATCCAAAATTAAAAGCATGAGTACAATTATATGACAAATAATGAATCTATATATACATATGTGTCTGTACAAAAATGGGTGGCTTTCAATCAAGCCATCTAAACAATGCCTTCCAATCGAGGCTACATCACTATACAGATACAAAATCTATCAAATCTCTATATAGTAAAATCTGAAGCGTGGAGGACACTATCTCCTCCACCCTCCTCTGCACCCGGCTGTCTCTCCTGACCGCCGCCTATCGAGCTCGATGCACTGCCGCCGGAGGTCTCGGCCCACCTCGATCTCTCCCAAGCTGCCCCTCCGCCCGAGGCTCCGCCGTAGTAGCCGCCGCTGCTCTCCTCCTCGCCCGTATCGAGGCACATCTCGGGGCATGCCGCGCTAGGGCATCTCGTAGTATCTCACCTCGGGCCGAGGAGAGATGCACGTGCTCGTGCTCACAAGCATCCGGTGCTCGTAACGATGCCGCCGGGCCGCCTGGGGCTGCCGCTGCTGGGTGGTGCCCCCCAGTGGTCGTACCTGTACTGCACTCGATGTGGCACCTGCCTCCCCATATTTGGCCCCGAGGGCCTCCCCATGCCGAAGGTAGCGATCCCTCTCGCTGGATCGCTATGTCTCGCTCCCGCGAGCGTGTCTCTCTCCACAATCGTGGCATCCCTCTCTCGTCAAAGCCCCGATCTCTCCAGAGCTACCCGATGTGTCTCGTAAGGGTGGCATGCTCTCCTCCGGCCTCCCGCTCCAAAGCAGCTATGTCCTCCTCATCGCATCTATAGAGGGCGGGAGATGTCGTGGAAGCTCTGTGTCGTACCATGCTGCGTAGCCCTCATCCACCCCGCGTCATCATCACTGTCTGTGGAGGGTGGGGCCTCTCTCAATGGGTCTGCCGGGATCAAAATCGGCAAATCCGTCTCTCTGCTATCCCGCCTATATGGCGTGTAGGTGGCCGGCACTGTCTGTACTAGGCCGAACTGCCTCAATATCCGCATGAACGGGACCCGCTCCCACATATCTGGCCTCCGGCCCCTGACCACCCGGCTCCGTCTCAATGCTACCAAGTGCGCATCCTGACCGGCCCATGTCGGGAATGCCCGATATGGTCTCCAGATGACCTGATCTGGTGTAAGCGTCCTGAAACGCTCAGAGTACCACCCGGCTGGTCTACCTGTATCTCCTGCGGCCATGTCAGCCCGCCATCTCCGAAATCCATAATCAATCCCTCCCACTCCTGCTGGCATCCAAGGAAGCCCGGATGGCCTGATCACCGCTATGTGCTCATATGCCCAGCAATGGAGCACAAAACTGACGTCAATCCCTGTCCTCCGGCCAGTGGTGTACATCCATAGCTCATGGTAAATCTGAGCTATCAGGGCATCGGCGAAGGCAAAAACCTGTCTGTACTGCAAGATGTCGCACACACAGTCTAATAGTAACAATGGGAATCTCCCACCTCCTGAGTCTGGCAGGGCAAAATAGGATATCGCCATCTGAATCAAGGCTATCCGCCTGCTCCGAGGGCTATCCTGCCTGTACTGTGAGGCTATCCTCACTGCCCCAGATACTATCTCGAGAATCGCCTCGCCTCTACCTCGTATAACCGACCTAGGCCTCTCGCCGCCGCTCCCGGGTGTGATCTCAACCGGGTCCCCAAGAATCGGCAATCTCGTGGATCTCGAATATATCCTCATGGGTGATAGTCATCTCACCCATCTCGAACCAAAAAGTGCACGTGTGGCTGTCCCACCATCGCACTAATGCCCGCATGAGCTCCACATCTCGTGGCACTGCCTATAATATCGAAACCCCGAGCTCGGCTAGCTCTAAATGCCGCCACCCGATCTCTGTCACATCGGGAGAATAGTCTCCAATAACTCAGAATGGCGTCCCTCATATGAAGAGCCTCTCGTGCCTGCATCCACGACATCAAAAACATAATTAGTCTCTTATTTCCCCAAATCACATCTTCCAAAACCATAAAAAAAAAAATGAATATCTTTCAATCGGCGTCGATTTGGTAAAATCGGCGTCGTTCATTTTAGTCGGCGCCGATTAATACCAATCGACGCCGATCCAAAACCAATCGACGCCGATTAAACCAATCGGCGCCGACTGCCTGGCCGGACATAAACCGGACCCCGGCCTCCCATGCAAAAAAAATCAAAACAAAAAAAATAAATTAAGAAAAGTGGGTTCAAGAATGACCACTTACCCTGTGTCGTCGTGTCCTCCGCGCTTCGACCGCCTCCCGAGGCTTCCATGATGCTCAAATCACAAATCTGTCTCTCTCTGAATCAATCGTCACGTTGAAAATAAATCGTTTACGTTTTCCGTTCGCATATTTATATGTGCCTGGATTGGTCGGCGCCGATTTTTTGGGTCGACGCCGTTTGTTCTAGTCGTCGCCGATTAGTTTGGTCGCCGCCGATTTTCTATATCTGTTTGCCATAGTGTTGATGCTTGGCTTACTTATCTATCTGATCATTGTTGTGTGCTGAATTTTGCCTTTTGGCACATTTTTTTTAGATATCCTTGTCTATTTCGGGTTTGTTCCCTTTGCGTGGGACACTGCATTTTTCTCGGCAGCTTAGAGTTAAATGGGTCTCGTAGCACTAACATCGCCTGCACTTTGCAGACCGTCTAGTTGTCCCTACCAATGTGTCTCTCTTTAGATGCTGACTATTTTGCAGTTCTCCTTACACTCATGGGTCTGTAGGCACTAACGTCGTCTCATGAGGAGACCGGCTAGTTTGCCCTACCAATGTGAGTTCCTTAGGTTGCTGCCTTTTATTTATTTTTATGCGTCATCAATGATCAGATCTACTCCAGGCATCCGACTGGGGCACCTTGCATTTTTCATCTACCTTTTTCAAACTTGGGATCGTCTGTTCTATCATCCATCCCATCCCTAGTTTGAGGGGGATCACATCATCACAAATTCTTCCCTTCTTCCATCCCTTTGTTTTTGTCTCATAACCTTGCTTATCGCAAGTTACTTGACAAAAAGGGGCAAAATGTAGACACTTAAAATTGGTTACTCAATTTAGTGTCCCTCTCATCCATTTACTTGCTTAGGTAACCTGGGGCACGTTTTACGTCACCAACTATCCCCTTGGGATATTATCCAATTTGTGATTTAATCACTTATTCCAAATTTAATTCACCCCATCACATCTTACCCATGAGTGATTAAATATTAAATATTTGATTACGCTTCTTCCCATGCATCTTAATCACTTATCTACCCCAAATTTATTCTATCTATGTATCACATCTATTTTTCCTCTTCCCTAAGCGGGATATTTCCCGTATTCGGGATAAATCTTATCTTTCTTGAAATCGCTCATTTTGGCCATCTCGGAAGTCTATTCCGCGATCGGCGCCGACCCATATGGTCGGCGCCGATTTTCTAGGAGCGGCGCCGATTATAAAAGTGAGTCCAGAACTCAGTTCTAGGGACCGAAAAAGAGACCACGAACGAGCGAAAAGTGAACAGACGAAAAAAGGAAGCACTTACGCACGAACAGAGAGCGAGAGAGATACAGGTTGTGAGAAAGAGAGATCTTCTTAGCATCAATTGTATCAAATTAGGGCAGATCCTGTCCGAATCAATCCCTGAGAGGAGCACCGTTACTCGTCCCTCGCTCACATCAAGATCGCACACCACCATCTATCATCTGGTGACTCTGCTCAAAGTTGTCTCGCCAACTTCGGCACATCCAGCAGACCACATTCATCTTCTAATTCCCGAATCTTATCGCACAGTCCCTGATTGATCGATCTGTTTTTAGTCGACGCCGATCTCACCCAGTCGACGCCGATTAGTCTCAATCGACGCCGACCACATCAGTCGACGCCGATTCTACCCAGTCGACGCCGATTTCCCTGCAGACAGGTAAAAGGACACAGGTAACACAAATTCAGCATTATTTCTTAGTTCCCTGTTTTCTGTGCTTTCTGTCTGCTGTTTAGATTCTGTCTTATTACTGCAATCAGAAGATCTAGCTTTTTACTTACATCTTTTATCATGTATGCTTCTTTTCTTAATTGAAAACGTGGACTGACATCCGCCGAGGAAGCTTATCGCTTCCCGGACCCGCTTCTCGGGCAGTCCACCTAAATATCTTTTAACGTGGTCTTTTTCTGTCAAGCATCGGTGTTTTGCAGATACACGGATCTATTGTGCGAAGCTCGTGTGCGCCGTCTTATCTACATCGGCTTCCTCATTTGTCTACATCTTCGGATCTTATCCATCGTATCGATTTTATTGGAGTTTTTCAGGGTTTTTGTGTTTAGTTTGGTACATTAACTTGGATGGGATAATCCATGTTAATGGAAAAAATATTTGGATTCGGTGTTGTTATGGAGGGTCGCAAATGGCATGACATCACCAATAACGGGAATTTGGTAGTCGGTGATAGTGTGCGCGCCATGGTGACTACAACATAGGCATCGTGGTTGATATAAAATTGACTATGTGAAACGGTGGGGTGGGATTGGAAATTTTGACCTCCCCCATACAAGGTGGGCCACTCCAACCAACTCAACCAATGAGTTGGTTGTGATAAGGATAGGGCGATAAGCCCTATAAACAAATAATGTGGTTGTACTTGGCCTATATAAAGGGCCTCTCACACTCCATTTCTAACAATATAATTCTCGAGCTTAATACAAGTTCCTCCGAGTTAAACATAATCCTCTCATGTGAAGGCCAAGGAGGCATAGAGAATAAAGGGAGAAGGAGGAATAATGGAGGCCTTAGTATAATTATGAAAGCCATATTTTGGAGCTAAAAATATTGGAATCTTATAATAGGCATTTAATAAGTCCTATAGGTGGTGAAGCTCCACTCTCTCCAAGAAGAAGTACTCCAAGCTCGAGCCGAGGAGGACAACTGGTGAAGTTCGAAGGCATGTTCGTGGCAATGTTATGGAGATGTAATTCCTATTTTATTATAGGTGTTATGGAGAGATAAAAAGGATTATATCATAATAATATAAGCATGATGGCCTATATTGTAATAGTATGGGCACGACTAAGACCTATATCATACTAATATAGGCATATTCATCATTATTCATTAAAGAACGATTATTATTATTATCGGCAAGATGAAATTAAGTCCTATTATTTAATAGGCACATTATAGCTCGGGAGTTTTTATGTTACCTCACTAATCAAGAGTCTTCTCAAGCTGGACCCGGGAGATGCCATGGAGCCGAGGGATGTGGAGAAGCACTAGAGAATCACTAGAGCTCGAGAATCTCAAGACGTTGGATGAATCTTCATATCGTTGGATTTAGAATAGGATCATTATTCATTATTGAGCTCATCGGTGACAATTGTTGTCTCGCTAACATCCAGAGAATTAGTACCGCACAACGGAAGCATTGAGTTTTTTGGAAGAAGACTTAGATCTTTGTGAAATGGAGGCATGAAGGTCTTCATTATCATGGGAGTTACTATCAACTCAATGAAACTATTCTAGAGGATGGATTTTAGAGCCATAAGGTATTCTCACAAAGAAGATCGATTATGTTGGATAAGATGGGGTATTGTAACTCGGTGGTCATCGAGGAGGTTATTTTCCGATCGAAAACTTCAAAGTTTGAAATGTCTCGAAGATTGACTTGGGGATCCATAGGACATTAAAAAGTGTCTAGAAGACTGATTGGGGAGCCATAGGGCATTATACCGTGGAGGAGAATACTAGGATCAAATATGCTTCATAAGTCGTGGTAACTACTCGGTGGTCATGAAAAAGGTTTTGTTCCTTTAGATTTATTATATCTTGTAATGAAATTACTTGTATAATTCAGATTATGAGCAGCAATAAACACCAAATAATAGAATATTTCAAAATAATGATCTGAATATGCAATTAGAATATCTTCACCACTTCGAGGGGGCAACCTCGTAACCATAAAATAGACTCAAATGCTCTAATGATGATTCATCTAATACCTAAAATCCCCTATATATAATATTCCTATGATATGGCCATCACCAAGGCCGGCCTACTAAGCATGAGAAATTATAAATGATATAATAAAATGATATGGTAAGCCACAAGTCGGTTACTCTTATCCTAATACAAGCATAGGTTAAGGCCATAAGCATGCCCTTACCCTTCAAACCAACAAGTTGTCCTTAACGTTGAATAATCCTCGGATGTTCTTTGTAGAAAACCTTCATCCTCCCAAAGGTTGCATCTTCTATGCTCGATTCTTCCACTTGATCAAATAGTCCTTAATGTCTCTCGGTTTTCAGCCTCTTAATACGTGCTCAGAATCTTCTCTCGCTTCAAAATGATTCTTCCTTCCTCATCAAGTTCTCCAGTAACTATGTATGCGCTTCAAATTTCTATCCAATAACCTTCTTCAGGAAGGAAACATGGAATACTGGGTGTATGCATGAAGATGGAGGTAACTCTAGTTTATAAGCAACACTGCCAATTTTCTGTAGAACCTGATAAGGGCCATAATATTTAGGAGCAAGTTGGTTGTCCTTTTTATGTTGCTTTAGGGACATCTTTTTATAAGGTTGGAGACGTATAAAACCCAGTCCACAATTTCAAAATTTATTTCACTACAGTTTTGATCTACTTGTTGTTTCATCATGTTTTGTGCCAATGCTAAATTCTCCTTCAAACTAGCCAAAACATGTTGTTGATGTTGAATGTGTTCCTCAACATCTCTAACCTTAGTTTGCACCCTCAAGGAAGAAGTGATAAAGGTGGATGATAACCATATAATGCTAAAAATGGTTTCATTCGAGAAGAGGTATGAAAATATGTGTTATACCACTAATCTATAAGAGGTATCCATTTAATTCACCTTTCCTTCTTATCTCGATAAAAACAATGTAGATAATCCTCTAAGAATTTGTAGACCACTTCCATTTGCCCATCGGTTTGAGTATGATAAGATGAATTGTGAGATGGCCGAGTACCCAAACATGAAAATAATTCCGTCCAAAAATTACTTGTGAAAATAGGATCATGGTCACTTATAAATATCTTTGGGGTTCCATGTAGCGAGTTGAACTATCTCAAAAAAATAGATGCGATCAGATCTTGGTACAAATAGATATGATAGGGCACAAAAATGGGCATATTTTGTGAGCCTATCCACAATCACCAAAATAAAATTCTTACCCTCGAAAAAATGCAATCTAATGATGAAATCCATGGAGACTTCCTCCCATCTCTCGGGCTAGGAATTGGTAAGGGTTCATAATGCACAGTGTCTTAATTGTTTCCCCTTTGTTTTATTGGCACACTAAACACTCGATATAAAATTTTGTACATCCCCTTGATTCCTTCCCAAAATAATTCTCTTTTTATTCTATGACATGTCTTCAAAAACCCATAGTTTCCTCCAATAGGTGAGGCATGTAGCTCTATAAGAATCTTATGCTTTAACTCGAATCCTTACTCAAGTAAAACATTTCCTTGTACCATAGGGCTTCACCTTTCCAATCAAATTTGTTAGATGTTATAGAGCCTTGATTGATATTATGTATTAGGGATTGTGTATCCTTGTCTTGATCCCATTCCAATCTAGCTTCATCCACCCAATCGGGTTGTTAACATGGGCATTCCACATAGTAAGGCATCTGCGGATATATCCCATCTAAACAATGCATCAACTACTACATTTTCTTTACCCTTTTTGTATATGATTTCAAAATCATAACCCAACATTTTTGTTACCCATTTTTTTAATCCTCAAATGATAACCTTTGCTCCAAAATTATTTGAGACTATCATGATCGGTTTTTACCTTGAAGTGTCTACCCATGAGATAGGGCCTCCATTGCTTGACCGCATGAAGAATAGTGATCATTTCTTTCTCATAGAAAAGTTTGAGCATATATTTTCCTTTGAATTGGTGACTCTCAAATGCAATTGGTATTCCTTCCTACATTAGAACTGCTCCCAATCCTAATCCTGAAGTGTCACATTCAAGAATGAAGGTTTTTGAGAAGTTGGGAGTAGCCAAAACTGGGGTGTTGCACATGGCTTCCTTTAGCTTCTCAAAGGATTTAGTGGCTACATCTATCCAATGGAAGGCATCCTTCTTTAACAATGCAGTGAGTGGGGTTGTTATTCTACCATATCCCCACACAAATCTTCTGTAGTACCCTGTTAGTCCTAGGAAGCCATGAATATTTTTGAGAATTGGGCCTTGGCCATTCCACCATAGCTTTGATCTTCTAAGGATCAACTTTGACACCTTCATGGGATACAATGTGACCCAAGTACTCTACCTCTTGTACACCAAAAGAACATTTGGATGGATTTTCATAGAGAGTATGTGTCTCCAAAACTTCCAACACTTTATTTACATGTTGTAAGTGTTCTTCCCATGTCTTACTATAAATCAATATGTCATCAAAGAAAACTAATACAAATTTCCTTAAAATGGCCTAAAAACAATGTTCATCAAGCTTTGAAAGGTTGAGGGATCATTTATAAGACCAAAAGGCATTACCAAAAACTCATAATGGCCCTCATGAGTCTTAAAAGCCATTTTATGAACATCTTCCTCTCTTATTCTAATTTGATGGTACCCCGAACGAAGATCTAATTTTGTGAAATAAATAGCACCATGCAATTCATCAAGTAAATCATCAATTACTGGAATAGGAAACTTATCTTTGATGGTGTAATTTTTGAGTTCTTGGTAACTGGACACATCCTCCATGTTTCATTCTTCTTACGTACCATGACCACTAGTGAAGAATATGCATTCTGGTTATGCCTGATGATACCTTCCTTCAACATTTCCTATACCATTTTCTCGATCTCACTTTTCTGGGAATATGGGTATCTGTATGGTCTCGATATTAGGTGTTTAGCTCCCAAGAATCAAATGAATGGCATGATCATGATCCCTAACTAGTGGTAGTCCCTTTATAATTTCATCAAAAATAGACGAGTGAGCATCAACAATCTTCTGAAGATCGGGTGGCATTGAAGACTTTGTATTTTGTACTTCTATGGAAAATAACTTTGCTATAAATCCATCTACTCCTTTTTTGAGAACCTTCTACATTTGATGAGAGATAATAATCTATGGATACTTAGCTACCATCCCATTCAATTGTAGTGTCCTTCCATATGAATGAAATCACATGAACAATTCTTGTAAATTCATCTCTATAGTAACTAAGGTTGTGAGTCATTGGACACCCAACACAATATCTCGCCTTCACATAGAAATAACAAACATAGGTGATTCTAACATGTAGTATCCCATGGAAATCTTGATACTATGGCACTTTCCTATGCACTTGACTATCCCACCATCCATAATCATAACTTGCATTTCTAGAGCTGGGTAAATAAAATAATTAAGGGGCAACTAACTACTATTTATGAAGTTATGAGTGCTCCCGAGTCAATCAACACCATCACCTTCTATTTTTGAGGTATCCAATAACCTTGATTGTTTGAGGAGTACTAATACATGATAATTCATGGTAAGAAATTGTAGGTTAGTGATTCTCTACTTCATCTTCTACTAGTTCCTCACCTCTCCTATCATTTCAGCTTCCTCATTATCCCGATTACCTCCATTAATATAAAACAACTTTTTCTCAAGTACATTTGTGCCCCGGTCCATATTTTTTTCACGGTTAAAACATAATCCTTTTGCTCTCTTTTCTTCCATTTCTTTGAGGAGTCGAGTCTAATTGGTCTAGCAAATGAAGAGGAAGAGATACTATGGTCTCTAGTGTTAATGAAAGGCAACCTCCTACTACAAAGAATTTTTTTCCTCTCTCGCTCGATGTGCCATGATAATAGAATCAGAAATCTTGAGTGTATTAAACATACGTACCTCATGCTCGATGTGGTCCTTAAGACCCCCAAGAAACAGGTCATTCAAATTCTCTTCTGGAATATTCTCCACCCTTAAGGATAGGTTCTAGAATTAATGCACATAATCTTTGCCTAATCCTATTTTCAGTAACTTTGATAATTAACTAAAGTAGCTCTCTGAAACAGTGGAACTATAGTGCAATTGCAAATCCTCGGTAAAAACTGTCCAAGTGACACTGAGACCATTCTTCTTCCTCTGAGCACATAACCATTGATACCAAATGAATTGGTTTGGTTTAAGATACAAGTGGATGCCAATGTCACCTTTTGTCTTGATGGTGTTTGATGTAACTCAAAGAAGTTCTCCATTTGATTTATCCAATTCAGGGGATCCTTACCATCAAATTTGTGCATATCCACTTTCGACATCATGTTCCATGGTTGTAAATAAGTTGGATTTTGATGGGGCTGGAAAAGTGATCCAACATGGTTATTTTCCATGATTTTGAACTGGAGATCCTCCTTGGTTAATATGGGGTGGATTTGGGCCATACTTTTTACCCTTTACATGTTGCATGATATCATCCAACCGCTGATTGATTTGGTCTATGTCTCCTTTAGAGGCCATCTCAGATTGTACATTTCGCATCTCATACTCAAGTTGGCTCACCTTATGATCAACTAAGGTAAACCCTAGTGCTGAAGAATTTGTATTTACCCCTTCTAACTCCATCTCTTCAATCACTACCCCTCGTTATCTGGGGTTTTACCCGGAGTAACCGGATTCTTTTTTGCTCTTGTGGAAGGCCCCGCCATGATGTCAAACCTTAGGGTTTAGGGTTTTGATAAAAAAATTTCCAAACAAAAAAAAACATAGAGAAGATACTAATACTATTTTTTTGAGAGATTTCTGAAAATGTAAATAGCTTGAGAAAATTTCACAATTTGCACCCTAGGGAGAGATTTTATGAAAAACCATAAATTTGTAATAACTTATGCAAAATAAATCAAACAAGTCCGAAATTTTCAGGGAACCATATTTGAAGTTTTTCATGACTCTGGTAAAAATATATTCCACCAATTCACTCTTCTATGCAATATATGGCGGAAAAAAATAGGGTTTTTGCCCAGATCGCAACTCGATACCACTTGTAATGAATTTACTTATATAATTAAGATTTTGAGCAGAAATAGAATACCAAATAACACAATATTTCATAATAATGATCTCAATATGCAATTAGAATAGCTTTGCCACTTCGAGGGGCCACCTAAAAAACTCAAATACTCCAATGATGATTCATCTACGCCTACAATCCCCTATATATATACTATTCTATGCTATGGCCATCACAAGGCCGACCTACTAAGCATGAGAAAGTATAAATGATATAATAACATGATATGGTAAGCCACAAGTTGGCTACTCATATCCTAATACAAGCAATAGGTTAAGGGCGTAGCATATCTTCTATTGTAATTTTGTATTAGAATTACAATTAAGAAGTGGATAATAGATAAGTTCTATTAATGAACTTGGAGACATAGGCACTTTGTCGAACTTCGTTATCAACTCTTGTGCATTGTGTTTTAATTCTTGCATTGCATTTGTTTTAAGTTGATTATAATGGAGTAAGTTCGATAAAAGAATTTAAATCCTATAAGGGTCGTGGTCAAGAAAAAAAAATTGGTCAATTTTTGGATCAGTAGTTACAAATAAATTCCCTAAAAATAAGGGTCGTCATGTATGTGCAAATACCCTATTGAGCTCATATAACCTATATCTCTCTAATTTCCTATCCCGATTATACTCATGATAAAATCCAAAGTCTCCTCCATGATGAAAGTGATGGCATTGGCCAACAACCACCATCCATACACTATCATAATCTAAACAACTATTACATTGCATACAAAATGGATAGTAGAGAGAACAACCCACATATATCCAAAGAATCCATGTTGTCCCAACTATAAAAATGAGTAACCAAATTGCTCGATTATCCTCTTAACTCAGCCCATAACCATCTAATGATCATGGATCCCAACATTCCCAATAACCAAACTTTAATCCACCACACGTCGGTCCTCAAGAACCTACCTTGGAGCAAGAAGTAAAGTCTATGAAGGAAACAATTTAAGGGTTGTAACTTGGCACATAGGGATGACAATAACAATTCGAGGAATTTTGTCCCTACCCTTTTTATTGTGTTATTTTGTGGGTCCCTTTCCCACCATATTTCAAACCACCTAAATTCAAAAATATAAGGGAAAAGGTGATCCCCGCAAGTCTATTAAGGAATTATATATACTTTTCCAAGAAGTTTCCTATGATGGATCCTACTTGCTGAGAATTTTTTCATGAAGCCTAAGTGGTCTTACCCTAGAATGGTTCCTCTATCTACCCAAAGGCTATGTTACTACATTCACTACTAACTTATCTGAAAAATTTGTCAAGCACTTCTCGTATAACGCAGAACATGATGCCACGATGATTGACTTTTGTAATACCAAAAAATGTAATGGAGAAAGATTTTTATCCTTCTTATCGCAATCTTTGGTGAACCCTTTCTAGTTGAATCCTATGGCCAATCCAGAAAAGTATCGATTCACCATCTTTGTCTCTAATCTCCACCAAGAACTAGCTTTCCACTTGTAAGTCCATTGCACCAATACATTTGATGACATAATCAAAAAAGAATGCAAATCGATAGGGCCCTTGTTGTTAAAGGAGTTATTAAGTTATATTCTCGTGATGATCACAATCAATCTAATCAACCCTCCACATCCAAGAAGCCTAAGTACTTTAATAAGAATAAAAATGTCATCGATGATGGAGTAACAAATAAAACATGTCCAGCATGTACATAAAGTCACTACTATATATGTCCCTAAAGGTCAACCTCACTCCACCCAAGACCTTAAATGATGAATATACACCCCTCTTGGTGAGTCTATCGAATAAATCCTTGATATATTAGTCACTACTAATATGGTTTGTTTCCCCAAACTCATCCAATTGATGAGTCTCGACCTAAACCCTTGTGGTTCAAAGATAATGAGTATTGTAAATTTCATAAAATCAAGGGCCATGCTACCAATAGGTGTATGAAACTCAAAAATTATATCCAAGATATAATTGACTAAGGTGAAATAAAAATTGAGGATAATGCACCTTCCTCCTCTCAAAATGAAAAACTTAGGATCTATTAGAATTTGCATCCTAATCATGGTCATACCCATGCTTCAAATTAGGGTCAACAAAAGTTTGGAAAGAACCCCGAATCATCCACTCAACATTCTAATCACATCAACTACCACTGCGTACCATTCTAGTATGAATCTCTTATCGGATACATCTACCATTCTTCATATCAAGTAGGCACTATTAAAGTTAATTTCCCTTTACAAAACCCTCAATGTGTTGTCACTACCCGGAAGGATCCGTGTAGTGGTCCAAGGAGTTATTCCATCCTCCTCAAATCCACCACCTCAATCCCAATATAATATCATTGAAAAACTTAAGAATACCCCTACACAAATATCCATAATGGATCTTCTCAAAACATCCTTCGTACACAAGGACATCCTCTATCGCACCCTCCAAGAAATACGTGTTCCAAATGATATCGATCCCACATAGTTCCAAGCTCTTGTCACTCATCGTTTCCCCATCCCTCCTTACCACTCACCTTCACTTAGGAGGAATTGCTACTACACATCCCAATGCACAATATTCCTCTATACATTGAGGTATATATTGTACATACTCGCATCAAGAGAATACTGGTGGACATCGGATCTTGATTTAATCTTTTACCTTATCTCTCATCCAATGATTAGGGTACAATGAATTAGATATCAGACAAGATATAATTATTATCAAAGCATATGATAATATTGAGTGAAAATCCATGGGCACCTTATATCTTCCTATTAATGTATGGTTTGTCATGCTCCCCACCCTAGTACATGTTGTGGAAATTCGGTTCCCCATACAACCTCTTACTTAGTTGACCATGGATCCATGATATCATTTCATACCATCTACATTACATCAAAGGCTCAAATTTTAGCATGTCGGTATAGAATTAACCATCCATGGTGACCCTCAACCCTTCCAATATTGTCAAACACTCGATGCACAAAGTTATCAAGAACTATATTTTCGTATCACCGAAACTATGCCATCACAATCTCCATCATCATCATCATCTTACACTTCCTACCTTTCACCTAAAAGCCTTTCATCCACATCACATAATGCTTCATCGTCATCCACCCCTCTCTTACCTACTCCATCCATATCCGCTCCTCTTCTACCTATCCCGCCACTCAAGATGAAATCCATATGGTGTGGGAATATCAAACTTTCAATTGATCGAAAGGCTACCACCATCATCTAAACAACATGATAGGCATGACATGTGTCAAGTACGAAAGAAAAAATATTCACTAGGTTCTTCCAATTTTATCCATTTTGGGTTTCTTTGATGAGTACCTCGAGCCATCTAATACCACATGGCTCATCAATGACTCTATATCATCCTGTTGCTTAGATAACAAATATTTAATCCCCAAGAATATGATGACCCACATGGGTTATTTTGGAACAAGACTAGGTCATAATGATAAAGGAATCCCTGAACCTATTACCATCATCCCTAACCTTGACAATCGCAGGACTTGGGTACCAATAACCTAGTGATAGTATCCTTGATTACCATAGTGACACCACGTAAAACCACCGAGGATTCCATAGACATCATCGAGACAAATTCTCCATCTATAGCCACTATGAAGACCTCATCATCACCAATCTCTTTCTTGATACCACATTTTTTTCCATCAATGTTGCTCTCACCTACCCGTATCTTATCCAGTGGGACAAAAAAATTGCACATGTCACCTTGGATACATTTCAAAATGATGAGGAAATTATTGAGTTCATGGGAACTCGATATAACATACCTGTTGGAGATCATAAGAAAGGTTTCCAAGTTTGTTTAAATGTTGATGCATACTTTGGCGAACAAGAGTCTACCCTCTCTATTCAATCCCAATCCAATATCCCTCATCCCAACTCCTCTTGTCACCTTGACGAGGAGGATCCCCTTGTTGAAATTTTCCAAGATCCCCCAAATCCTAAACAATATCTAGTTATGGATCAACTTCTTCCGGCTCTTGAAATGTTATATGATGGCTCAACATCATTAATCGAGGAAACTATTGACCTTAAAATATTGGCATCGAAGAAGACGCCAAGATTTTTAAACTAGGGGAATCTTTATATAGTAGAAGAAAAAATCCACCTTTACAACACTCCTACAGGAATTATTAGACGTATTCACATGGTCCTATGTGGATATTTCAGGTCTTGATCCATCTCTAGTGGTCCATAATCTTGTAGTGTGTAAAGATGCAAAAAAATTTAAGAAGTAAAAATACACAATATGCATCCCAAAGTTGCATTTAATTTCAAGGAAGAATTGCATAATATACTTGATGTATGTTTCATCTGACCCATTGATTATTCTAACTGGATCTCTAATATTTTCCAAATAGGTAAAAATAATCGTGGGGCATTCGCATTTGCATGACTTATGCGACATCAACAAGGCTTTCCCAAAGGATGATTTTCCACTACCAAACATTGACATGATCATAGATTCTACATTTGGGCATGAGATGTTGTCTCTCATGGATGGTTTCTCTGGCTATAATCAAATCAAAATTGTAGAATAATATCAACACATAACAACTTTTACTATGCCTTGGGGCACGTTTTGTTATCAAGTCATGCCCTTTGGACTCAAAAATGTTGGATCTACCTATCAACATGTTATGACTATCATCTTTCATGACATGATGCACAAACATTGTTAAAGGATTATGTTGATGATTATATGAAAATATAAGACCAAAGAAGAACATCCCATGGTTCCTAATTGTATGTTTGAATGACTCCATAATGAATAAAAGTTTAGATTAATCCCAGAAATGTGTTTTTAGTGTTACATGGAGCGGAAAGCTACTTGGCTTTATTGTCTCACATGTGGAATCTGAAATTGACCTGCAGACAAAGTTAAAGTTGTGGTTGAAATGCCTCCACCTATAAATCTCAAACAACTAAGAAGCCTATAGGGTAAAATCCAAGCCATCAGAAGGTTCATAGCACATCTCACCAACAAGAGTCATCCATTTCATCATTTACACAAAAAAGGAACAATATCCATTGGAACGAAGAATTTCAAGCTTCTTTTGACAAACTAAAGGAATATCTAATGCATCCTCTAGTCTTAGTGCCTCCTACTCTAAGATTTCCTCTCTCCTATACATTTTAGCTACTACACAACACGCCTTGGGGGCTCTCTTAGTGCAACATTATGATTATGGAAAAGAACAAGTCATTTACTATCTAAGCAAACATTAGTTCCTATGAGATTAATTACTCTCCTATGGAAAAGGCATGTCTTATCGCTATCTTTGCTTCTCAAAATATGTGGCATTATATGCTCAACAATACCATCAAGCTCATAGCCAAGGTAGATCCACTCAATTATCTACTATAAAAATAGTTTTAACAATGTGTATGGCAAAATGGATCATGCTCTTGAGTGAATTTGAAATCAAATATGTTAATTAAAAGGATATCAAAGGACAAGTCCTGGTAGATTAGTTAGCAAAATCTCTAGTTTTTGATTCCACACCCTTGAATACATGGTTCCCTAGATGAATCCATATTCACTATTGAAGAATCAAACACATGGACATTATACTTTGATGGATTTTTACACATCATGGCTCAAGCACATGAATTCTCTTTATTCACCCCAAGGATATTTGATCCCCAAGGCCTTTCAAATTGTTTTTCCTTGCACCAATAATATAGCTTAATATGAGGCACTTATATTTGGATTACGAATGGCCATCCAATAGGATATCAAAAATATTAATTTCTTTGGTGACTCACAACTAATCATTAAACAGGTTAATGATGAATATTCACCAAGGATGACAAATTGGTTCCTTAAAAATAATGGTGGATAGTTTCAAGGCCTACTTCTAGCACATTCAATTCAAGAAGGTCCCCCAGTAAGTAATAAAAATCAGATGCAATGGAAACCATTGGCTCTTTACTTGACATGCCTTTTGATGCCTCTAATTCATAGTTCTTGATCAAACAACTCATGATGCCTGGCCTATGATGTCCCTAAATCTGAGATGGTATGTGAAATTGTTGTTCTGACTCCCCATGGTACCATGACATCTACACCTACCTCCATGACCACACCCTTCCACTCAACCTTCCATGTAACCATCGTAATTCCTTCATCCAATGTGCCTCCTACTTCACTATCCTTGGTGACACCCTATATCGTAGAAGCTTTGATGAAAATTTGTTGAGATGCTTAAATTCCCAAGAGGCCGAATTAACACTTAAGGAAGTTCATGATGGCATTTTGGTCCTCACACCAAAGTGGTGTGGTACTTACTAAAAAACTTTCGTGAACCGGATACTACTGGCCTACCATAGAAAAATATGCATGTTCATACATCCGCAAATGTGTCCCCCTGCCGAAACATGCCGACCGTATCCATGCGCCATCTCAAGCTTTTACACCTATTACTACTCCATGGCCCTTTTCCACTGGGGTCTTGATCTCATGGGTAAGCTAAATCTTACTTCATCCGATGGTCATAAAGTTATTATTACTACCACATGGAACACTTCACTAAGTGGGTTGAAGCCATTCCACTTACCTATGTTACTGGAAAGCAAATATCCAAATTCATCCTCAATCACATCATTTTTCGTTATGGTATTTTTTCTAACCACCCTCATCAAAGAAAATGGAAAATCCTTCAAAAATAAAGAAGTCTATGAGTTTTGTGACCAATTCCACATCAATCTCAAATTATCCACCCATATTACCCATAAGGAAATGGTCAATCAAGCATCTAACAAAAATTAAAGCGCATCCTTGGAAAAATCATGAGTCAAGCAAGAAGATATTGTCACATAAATTTATCCTACCTTGTGGGCCTATCGCAACATCCATCCACACTCCCCACTGGCTCTAATTTGCATTCTCTTGTCTTCGACACTAAAAGCAATCTTTCTGTTGAGATCAATCTCCCTTCCCTTCACATTTCTCTCTAACACCTCATTGACAATAAGGATTATCATTTTAATCACCTACAAGAGCTCGAGTTTTTAGATGAAAATTCCTTCATGCCCTGGACAACCTAATATATTACCAAAAATTACCTTCAAAACACTAAAATAAGTGCATTAAAACCCACAAATTTGAATTTGGTGACCTAGTCCTCAAGGAGAACCAGTGTAATACTAATGTTGATCATGAAAAGAAAGGAAAGTTTGAACCAAATTAGCTTAGACCATATGTTGTCATCACTAAGTTTGGCTCAGGTGCTTATAAGTTGGCTACCCAAGATGGATATGAGTTGGAAGATCCTATGAACATCATGCATCTAAAATGCTTCTATGCCTAAGTTCCCATCGCACTCAAAAAAAAAAAAAAAAAAAAAAAATCAAAAATAATAATAAATTTTTCCAATGGTGAAAACCACTTTGGTGGCGCATGGGATGCAAGTACCATTGTGAAAATCGTTTCGAAACTATGGTAAATCAGATCCTATGTCCACTAGTACCCTATAAAATATAATAAGCACACTGGGGGAAAGCACCCCTTCATCCCTTTTCACATTCTCATCCCTATTAACATCCTACACTCCTAAATTTAGACTTCTTTTGATCCTAACCATGAAGCAAAGGATCTATCATGACTAGGAACACTACGATCTGATCTTAGCCAAGGTCACATTGTCCATGGTCATATTTTAGGAAACAACAACATTCAGTAGAATATAAGTCAAATGCCAAGAAATGCAACCCTTGTAATATCTTGAGGCCTTCATTTCTCTTCATCCCCCCCCCATCCACCTCCTATTGTTGATCATTTCCCCTTCCCAATTACTTTCCTATTTCTCTCTGTTATTCCCACTTTGTTCACGCAACGATTGTGTTGTAAATATTTGTACAAATTTAAATTATATTTTTACCAACATTTTCAGTATTCATCCCATTTCTCATATGTAAATACAATCATCACATTATCCACATACACAAATAAACTACCATCAAACTATTATACTCCATAATACATCTCATAATAAATCATGACATCCATCTATCCAAACATTAATTTTATACCACAACCCATAACTCAAATCTAAAAATCCTTCCTCATCATCTTATCAATATCCCATAATCAACAAAAATATTATCTAACACTATTAACTCAATAATAAATAATAAACATAAACATACATCACCACTTACATCATTGAGAATATCACCAACCATATACATCAATAAAAAATTTAGCATCAAAATACCATCACATCATCTATATCCACATATATTGAATTATCATAATAAATATCATCCTATGCATCACACATCATCCTTACAACAAAAAAATAATGTAAACAATCATCATCCCATTTACAACCTAGTCACCATATATCATAAAAAACAACATAACATTCTCATCATCATCAACATCATCATCATAAATCATCATAATTATAATCACAATGACCATCACAACATCAACCACATCATCTCATATATCACATTTGTCTATGTAAAATCACCATGGTAAACACAAAACCATCATCATACATCATCATCACAATAAAATAAAGTAAACAACTATCATCTCATCCATGACATCATCACTATATACCATCAACACAAAATAAAATAACATCATCTAATCAATAAACATCACCATCATAATAATCATAATCATCATAAATCATATTAACTCATGTCATCAATATCATCAAATGCAACATGAAAAAATAATATATCCTCATGAACCCTCATCAAAAATATATGATACATCATAAATCATCCATACATATACATCAAAACTATGACCATGATGGCCATCATCAATTATCCAATAACATACATATCGTATAAATACAAACACTAATAGCCACTATGGCCACATACATATAAAAAATGATGCTCATCATTTTTCTAAAGCTACCAATATCATCACCCACCACCACTGGTGGAGGCTAAAAGACATAGCAAGTACTCCTGAGGTTGTAGGTTGTCCCGATATTTACCCTACTAAATGTTCGCATAACGAGGCGTATCTCGTAAGCTAATGGACCATAATACCCTCATAGTACCACATCTCCTCCATAACATCCCGATACTAGTGCAATGATACTATATCGGGGGTCCCATCCGTCTTGATCTCTCGAGAAGCACTAGGGGTTGTCATCACTCTTTCTCCCCGCAAACTACCCTTTGTCTCACTCCCCTCTGCTATTGCATCTAATGGGCCATATTTCTCTTTGTAAGTGTTCCCCTGATGGTGATATCTATCTCGATGTCATGAGGCCCGATCTATCTCATGTCTCAAATATTCCATTTCCTTATCTATTTGTGTCAACTCCCCCGTAACCAAGAAATATTCTTCCTCCCTCCATCCCATCACTATTTTCAATACACTCATTGCTTGTCACAAATATCATACCTCTCTCAAGCGAGAAACTCCTCTCTTCTCGCAACCCTACTATCTATACGACATGTAAACAAGGTTTTGTCTCCAACTTGTCTATTCAAGCTTATAGATCGATACTTGTATCCCCTAAACCACCCGCACCTCTTGATCCCGAAGCCCCTACTGTACCATACGGTCCTACTATATCAGCATGTGGTGGTATCACTTCCTATAAAGGCCATGTTGCACCATCCACCTCCATCACATCCACCTCTTGCCTCTCGGGCTCGAACCGGTACCTCCTATATTGGTGAATGTACCACCACTAGCTACTGGATTGAAACACCCCAATACAATAATAGGTGGAGCCTGTTGTGCCTCCTCCTCTATCTATACTTGTGGTCTATGAACCACTATTTCCTTCCCCCGTGACATCCCTCTCGAAAAAGTTTCGGTGACCATGCAAAAACCTTATCCCACTAAGTGGTCATGTCAATATGGTTGGCCTAATTCCTTCCCACTACTCAACATATCCCTGCACTGTCCCTGGATCCTCCACAGTGGGTAAAGGTTCCCATGGGATAACCTTTACATCATCCAAGCTAGTTCTAGTCAAATCCAATAGAATCACGGAACCCCAGCCATCTTCCTCCTGTATACCCATGCAAATATATGACGGCCTACATAAATATCCTACACAATACCAAACTACCGCAACACACGATCGGCCGATACCACTCTATTGTGTATGACTAGCTCCTAATAAAAAATAGGGTGTCAGATCCTCCTCATATGCATCGATAACCCTCCCATGCCTCGAACTTCCGATATGACCGATATGTGATGTCACATACCTACATCTTATCAATCCGCCGCCTATACCAATCCATCTCTCCTAAGTGCTCCCCCTCCTCCCCGATGATATACCACCCATACAATAAAGGCTCCTATCTCGTCCGCAACTACCAAATCCCAATCATTCGACCCATGACCGTGTGGTCATAACTCCATATCTATAATAAGATACCTGCTCCTATACTCTTACCCTCTCGTAAGATACTCTTTGTAAATCACAAGTATAATCATGCCAATACCGCTAGAGCCCATGCAAACATTGTCTCATCTTGCCACATAACATGTACCACATCCAAAAATCCAATATTAAATTATCGACCTCCACCATCTAGAAATAGAATGCAGTTGATCAAAGAACACAGTAACATCGACACACGCTCCATAAAACCCTCTCGAAATACAACCCTAGGTCTATCTCGCAACCCCTAGTGGGGTGCATCCTCTACATCAATTAACAATCCCAATCTAGCTTCAGGCCTCGACCTATGCCATACCATAAGCTCTCCCTCCACGGGAAGTTAGTAGATGCGGTAGAACTCCTTTAATGCCACTGTCATCTCTTATCCGGTGGTAGCCAAAAATTAATCATCTTCGAGTGTCACTGCTCTTCCAGTGTTGTCAATAAGTTGTGATCCACTCGCATGAAAGGCATCCTCACCACATGTATAAGCCCCAACACATGCAACAATGACACCTCTTCATCCTCCGCCTCCACATCTGCTCCCCTAATAAATATCTCTTAATGCACCCGAACGTCGATGCCTAATCGTATGGCACCTAAAACAACTTTCCCACATCACACAACTTATATTAGTCCCTACCTATCATTACTCATCCTATCAATCCCCATTATCAATCATACACCCTTTAATAACTCCTCCTAATCCAACACTACCACATAAGCACCAATTTATTTTATAAACTAAGAACTAGACTGCATTGCACAGGAAGAACTTCACATAACTTAGAGACTTTAATTAATTTCACTCATAAAAATATTATTTCTTCGTATATCTCTTAGTATTCACCATTACAAATATATAGGAATATGTAACTTCTATAAACTAGGAATTTGCTCTAACAATAATCCTATTTAGTTGTGATTGTTACTCATGAACAATACACAACTCAAATCATATGAGCTCTTAAAACAAATCCAATAATATATTATTGTTTATATAACAATAATATAATAACATTTATACTTATTAAATACACAAGTATAATGTAAACATTAATATCCTAACATTCCCCCCCTTAATGTTTACATGGTAACAAAAGAAATTTCACACTTCCTCTCGCATCTTTCGCTCTCGTGCGCTCATGATCTAAAGCACACACTCAAATCAAGGTAGAAGAAGGAACACATCAACTTATTATCAATCATGTACTTTCGGGAACACATCTGACCGATGAGGATGGGAACATGCTCAGGAATCATCTATTTATCAGTTAGTCACTCTAGGGAACACATCTGACCTAGCAGTGTGGGAACTCAAGCAGGAACACATTTGAGTAACCTTCAATGGTTTTAAGAGGCTAACCAAAAACCTAGGTAGGAACAAGAACACATCCGATTGTATTCGCCTCATCAAGACTCATGATAATGCTTTTCACCATGTTATATGTTCTTCACTATGTTTTTGCATAAGGGAAATAGGAATAATCACATACATAACTGAAAAATGTAGAAATGGAACATTGGATCATGTTGATCATATTCCCCCCTCAATGTGAAATTTCCACTTATTGAAAACTACAAACTATAAAAACTGAAGCACACAATTGAAAGAAAACTCACACCACAAAATGCCACCATAGCTCCGTGCGGCCCCATCGTTGGTGACTGACGAGAGGTCATTGGTTTTCCTCCAACCTCCGATGCCTCCGTCCTCCAATATAAGGGTTCTAACTTAGCAAGATGTGAACATGAAGCACATTTTTTTAAACATTAAGCTTATTCTTTTCTTCCCTCCACAATGTGAAACAATTTATTTTGTTGGACGTTGGGTAACACCGAAAATGCGTCCGTAAGGTAAATTTTTTTATTTTTCGGAATTTTTACAATTATATGACTTTTGATGACAATTTACAAATTTAAAAACAAAACTTTTGACTTGGACAAGAAACTCGAATTCGACTAAAAAGTAATAAAATAGGATTGATTTTTATATGAAAATGACTTAATAACTAAAGACATACAAAATATAAAGAATTTTATGGATGACACAATTGGTAATGAATTTATTTTGACAATAATAATAAATACGACACTATTTTTCAGCTCTTGGGACTTACAACTAAGATGATGACCATGAATCTTTAACACAAAATATTTTTAAACTATTTAGTGACATTGATTGCTACTGCCATACACAATCTTTGACACATATATCACTTACAAAATAACTATTAATACTAAAGTCCTATAGATACACGAATACACCACCTAATTAAACAAAGACAACTATAAACAAAACAATATTAAATCAAGTTATCTCCACCTCCTTTATCTCACATTCATAGAAGCTTGACCAAGAAAGAAAATATATTTTTGATCCTTGAGGGATATCTCCATGTGTTCTATGAGGCAAGACTTTGTATGAAGCAAAGGAAAATGACAACAGGTTCAATATTTGATACAATCTTGATGGTATAAGCTAAATTTTTTATCATAGTCGACGTGAAATGAATCATAGTCGAGAAAGCACATGGAGCATCAACGCAAAAATCAATTTCTAATACGTGTGCGCTTGGGAGAATCGAGCAAAAAGAGATTTACAAAAATGTCAAAAAAATTGTCCTCGAGCTAACTTGCCTTCCGATAAGGTGGATCTTGTTACATGGGTGGTTGCTATGATACCAAATGTAATGAACCGTTACACCAAAGCCTCAAGGTTTTGGTGTAACGGTTTGTTACAAGTGGTATCGAGCTTGATCTTGGCCAGACGATGTCAAACCCTAATTCAAGGTTTTGGCTATATCTCAAGATTGCTAGAAAATTTTCTATAATTTTTTTGTGATGTGGTGAAATAAGTCAAGTAAGCTTCTCTCCAAATTTCAATTACTTTTAACTTGTTTTGCAAAATTTATTACGGTTCTATATTTATTCATAATTTGGCTCCCTAGGGCGTAATTTTTGGAAAATTTTCAAATTTCTTATATTTTCGGAAACCCCTCAAAAAAATAGCTAGGGTTTCTTTTTTATAAATTCCTATATTCAGCCAAAAAATTACGAAACCCTAAACCCTAAAATTATGCCCTATTAAGTCTACCCCTAGGCCCAAACCCTTCGTCATGGCTGGTAGATCTACCGAGGCCAAGGAAAAGGAAAAGAAACTCCAGGAATGACCCCAAATAAGGAAGATATTTCTTCGTAGTCTACTTGTTCAAGAGTATCCGAGGTGGTCATCCAACTTCGGGAAAGGGTTAACAATATGGTGAGTAAGGATGACCTTCTTGTTGAGCTTCATCAATCGAAAGGTGGCCTTAGGAGTGAGATTCAAAATATTTTCATGCAATGCAGTAGGAGTTGTTGCATATTATTTCAAATACAAATTCTAATGCTAGTCTTATGAGTTCCACTAGAAATGGTCACAAAGATACAAATCACTCCAATCGAGAGGATCCTTTAATCATTCAAGTGGATCTTCTCACCAATGGTGGGGCATGATTCCAAAAGTTGAAATGTGTAAATATGATGGAAAGGCACTCAATGGATTACCCAAATGGAAAATTTCTTTGATCTCCATCAGATCCCAGGAGGACAAAAGGTAATTGTGGCATCCTTATACCTAGAACTCCGATCAATTTGTTTGGTATCATTGGTTAAGTGCTCAAAGGTAAGCATGGCCTAAATGTCACCTGGAAAATTTTCATTGAAGAGCTTCAATTACATTATAGTTCTAGTGTTTATGAGAATTACTTCATCCAATTAGCAAAGTTACGCCAAATTGGTTTGGGCTTAAGGAGTATGTCCATCAATTCCAAACTTTGTCTCTTGCGTGTGGAGGATATTACGAGGAAGAGTATTTGAATGACCTATTTGGGGGTCTTAAGGACCACATTGAGCATGAGGTACGCATGTTTAACCCACTCAAGGTTGCTGATTCTATTATCATGGCACGTCGAGTAGAGGAAAAATTTATTTCCAGTAGAAGGCAATCCTTTTCTAGCATAAAAGATCATAACACCTTGTCTCCTTCTTACCCTTGGCCAATTCGGTTGACACCTCAAAATTGAAGAAAAAAGATCCAAAGGGTTATGCTTTAATCGTGATAGAAAATATGGGCCAAATCATAAATGTTCGAGAAAAATTGTTCTACATTGAAGGATCCGTGATGAGGAAGAATATGAGGCAACATCAATAGAGGAAGTGGAAAAATTAGAGGAAGAATCTAGAGATCCTCTCACCACTATTTCATGTCATGCTCTATAGGTATTAGTACTCCCAAAACCCTTCAAATTTTGGGTTATATTAAGAAGCGAAGGTACAGATTGATTGATTTAGGAGCACACATAATTTCATCAATCATAAGTTGGTAAAGAAGACTAAATTGTTTCATCTACCCAAAGACCGAATTTCAAGTAATGATTACAAATGGTGGCACGGTACCAATGTTCGGGTAAATGCCATAAATTCAAAATCATGATGGGTCATTACACAATAGAATCTATGATGTTTTCTATTCCATGGGAGGAGCTTATATTTTCTTAGGTGTTCGGTGGGTCACTACTTTGGGCACCATAGAGATAAATTTCGGGAATTGTTCATGCGCTTTCATTCGAGGGTAAAAATTTGAACTTCGAACCTCTACAAGCTAAAGATCCTCTAGTGGTAAGTTGTCACCAAATGTAGAAGATTCTTAAAAAGGGGTCTCTCAAGGTTTTGTAGCTCGATTATTCTCTATAGAATTCCAACCGCAAATGAAGGTATTGCATCCTAATATTCAGAAGGTTATTAATCAACATGTAGTTGTCTTCAAGGAACCAAGAGGATTGCCACCTGAAAGAGAGCATGATCATGCTATTCAGTTGATTCTAGGAAGCCAACCCCCAACATCAAGCCTTACAGATATCCATATGTGCAAAAGAGTGAGATCGAGAAGATGGTGGAGGAAATGTTGGAAATGGGTATTATTCGTCATAGTCAGAGTGCCTATTTTGCTCCGTGGTGATGGTGCATCGCAAGGATGGAAGATGATGCATGTGTCTAGATTATAGAGAGCTTAACAAGTTCACTATCAAAGATAAGTTTCCTATTCCCATCATTGATGATTTATTAGATGATTTGCATGGTGCCATTTATTTTACAAAACTAGATCTACGTTCTGGGTATCACCAAATTAGAGTCAAGCAAGAAGACATTCATAAGACAGTCTTCGAGAACTCATCAAGGCCTTTATGAATTCCTAGTGATGCCATTTGGTCTTACTAATGCTCCTTCTACATTCCAAAGCTTGATGAATTCATTATTTAGACCATTCCTAAGAAAGTTTGTCTTAGTATTTTTTTATGATATACTCATCTACAACAAATCGTGGGAGAAACACTTACATCACGTCAATACTGTCTTAGAAGTCTTAGAGCAACATCAACTTTATGCCAAGCCTTCAAGTGTTCTTTTGGGGTACAAGAAGTGGAATACTTGGGCCATATTGTTTCTCATGAAGGTGTTAAGGTGGACCCTCACAAGATCTAGGCCATGGTGGAATGGGAAACCCCAAGAACCCTCAAACAATTACGAGGTTTCTTAGGTCTCACAGGTATTATCGTAGATTTGTCAAAAACTATGGCAGTATAGCAGCACCACTCACAAAATTATTAAATAAGGACTCCTTTCAATGGAATGAGGAAGCATCTAGGGCATTTGAAAAATTGAAGGCAGCTATGTGCACCACTCCAGTATTGGAAACCCATTTCTCCAAAACTTTCGTAGTTGAGTGCGATGCTTTAGGAAATGGAATCGGAGTAGTACTAATGCAAGAAGGACACCCCATTACTTTTGAGAGCCGACAACTAAAAGGAAAGAATTTGTTAAAGCCCACCTATGAAAAGGAAATGATGGCAATACTACATGCAATCAAACAATGGAGACCATACTTGATGGGTAGACATTTTAAGGTAAAAACTGATCATGATAGTTTGAAATATTTCTTAGAGCAATGTCTATCTTCAGAAGAACAACAAAAATGGGTCACTAAGATGTTGGGATATGACTTTGAGATTGTTTATAAGAAAGGAAAGGAAAATTTGGTTCGTTGATGCTCTGTCTAGGAGGGATGAGTCTACCGAAGCATTGTTATGTGCCATATCTATACTAAATGTAGATTGGGTAGATCAAGCACATGAAGAATGGAAGAAAGATGCAACCACACATACTCTCATTCAAAATCTCCAGGTAGATCTGTCCATATCAGCTCAATTTATATGGAAGGGGGATACATTGTGGTACAAAGATTGGTTATATCTATGTAAGAACTCTACACTTAAACACCATGTTCTTTCAGAGCTACATTCTTCTCCAATAGGTGGCCATGTTGGGGTCTTGAAAACATATCATAGAGTTAAGAAGGATTTATTTTGGGAGGGGTTGAAAGGATATGTTCAAAAATTGTGGCAGAATGTTTGGTTTGCCAAAAAAATAAGGGCGAGACCATTAAGATACCTGGTCTTCTTCAACCTCTGTCTATTCCTAGTGAGAGATGGGAAGAGGTATCAATGGATTTCATCACAGGATTACCTAAATCAGAAGGGAAAAGTGTCATCATGGTCGTGGTAGACGAGACTTACCAAATATGCCCATTTTTGTGCCATGGCTCATACTTTCACAACAAATACAGTTGTCATCTCGCTTTTATGGATCTGATTCAAAAGCTCTGTGGCACGCCAAAAATTATAGTAAGTGATCGTGATCCAATATTTATAAGTAACTTTTTGGACTGATTTGTTCTCTTGTCTAGGTACCCAACTAGCCCGAGTTCCTCTTATCATCCCCAAATAGATGGGAAAACTGAGGTGGTAAATAAATGTTTAGAGGGATATCTTCGATGTTTTACTTCAAATAAACAAGAACGTTGGGTGCAATGGTTGCCACCGCGAATGGTGGTACAATACTTCATTTCATACCTCCTTCAAAATGTCTCCATTTCTAGCATTTTATGGGTACCATCCATCATCACTCATATCTAGTTTGAAGGTCAAACGAAAGGTGAGAGTAGTCAAAGATCACATTCAACATCAACATGAGGTACTCTCTAGTCTTAGAGAAAATTTGGCACAGCACAAAACCGTATGAAGCAACAAGATGATCAACATAGAAGTGAGTGACACTTTGAAGAGGGAGACTTTTTTTTGTAAGGTTACAACCATATAAGTAGTTATCCTTAAAACAACAACAAAAGGATAATAAGCTTGCTCCTAAATACTATGGTCCTTACCGAGTTTTGCAGAAAATTGGTAGTGTGGCATATAAGCTAGAGCTCCCTCCAGGAAGTAGAATACATCCAGTCTTCCATGTTTCTTTCTTAAATAAAGTTATTGGGCAGCACATTTCCACCCAATCAGTGCTTCTAGAACTTGGACGAGGAAGGAAGGATCATATTGGAACCTGAAGGCATTCTTCAGACACGCACCAAAAGACTGAGGACTAGAGTCATTACCAAGTACCTGATCAAGTGGAAGAATATGAATATTGAGGATGCATCATGGGAAGATGAAGCATTTATGCAGCAACATCAGGGCTTCCCAACATTGGGGACAATGTTTCTTTGAAGGGGAGGGGCATGTTACACCCTTAATTATATATCTTACATGGGATGGATATAGCTGACTTGTGGCTATCATAACTTCTTATCATGATGTATCTCTTTCATATATGATCTATTATCATTGGTTGGTTGGCCTTGTTGATGGCCATATCATAGGAATAGTATAAATAGGGGTTAAAGGTAGTGGATGATTATTATGTTGAGTATTTGAGTCTTATTATATGTTTTGGAGGTTGCCCCCTTGAAGTGGCCAAGCTATTCTACTTTCATATTGAGAGAACTTATCTGCAATATTGTGTTATTTGGTGTTCTATTGCTGGTGATAATCATAATTAATCAAGTAATTTCATTACATATCCAATCCTCCAAATCCATCCACCTCCTAAGCTCAAAACCTTTATTTGACGGTGATCTTGGACGATGGAATGCAAATCGACCATTTGAACTAGAGAATACACATTCAAACTCGAATGAGTTTCGCACACATCTCTGCTATGATCTTGTTGAATAGGCTGCAGGAAAGTGGTACTGGATTGGATTTTTGTTGATGGCCTGTGTGTCCACGAACAGTCAATAGAAGGTGCTTACAATTAATTTTGACAAAATATAATGGAACAACAAAGGGTGAGCACACGGTGCCCACTTTGTTCTTCTCCCGCGGACAGGGCAGGTGATTCGTCTTATATTGTTTCACACCTGTAACTCTCTCCACCATGGAATTCTTCAAACTATTCGATGCATCAGAACAATGACTCTGGATAAGGCTGATGCCAAGTCACAATGTTCACATACACTTGGTATTTAATTTTCCCTCAATGGTTGAAAAATGTCGTTAAGATTACATATCTTTACACAAAAATAGGATCACGTGGATAGAATGGATATGCAGATCAAAACAAACTCAATATTGAACGGCCTTCTCCTCCTACGCAATGAATATTTTAGCAGCTGGGCAGTTTTTCAATAATGGCGTTACCTCCCAGATTTGTGTATCTATTCCTGCACATCCTCCAATGCAACACAATCAAAATAAATTTAAATTAACACAATAGATTTAAGATACTTCGAATTTGGATGTCAATAAACATAGATGTTAAGCAAGATTGTTATCCACGCTAGGCCAGAGGTGGCAGAGAATCTGGAAGTTAAATATAATGTTTTAACCACTCCAAATCATCAAATAATTACAGATTTATGAAAACTCAAACAACACAAGATTTCTTTAATGACATTCAATGATGCAGATTGTTCTCTCAATATGAACTTTCCATTATTTGGGGCAATAAAACAAAGATGCCCCTCCACATATTAGCTGACCATACTCATGAATATTTTGCTCTCGATACCAAATATAAACTAAGAACCAGACTTGCATAGGGAAGAACTTCACATAACTCAGAGAATTTAATTAATTTCACTCATACAAATATTATTTCTTTTTATATCTCTCAAGTATTCACCATTACAAATATATAGGAATATGCAACTCCTATAAACTAGGAAGTTGCTCTAACAATAATCCTATTTAGTTGTGATTGTTACTCACGTAACAATACACAACTCAAATCATATGAGTTGTTAAAACAACTCCAATAATATATTATTGTTTATATAACAATAATATAACTACTAACATTTATACTTATTGAATACACAAGTATAATGTAAACATTAATATCCTAACATTTTTGCATAAGCGCCATTTCACACATAAGCACTATTCCATACATATGCGCTATTTCAAACCATAAGCACTAATTCAGAACATGTGCTCCATTTACCATCCCCTCTCGGTACATATGCACTACTTTATATCCTATTAAACATTCTCGACATATACGCTACTTTTTATTACATACGCACTAATACATAACATATGCGTTATTTCAAAACAAAATCGCTACTTCCCATAACCTCACGAGGCACATACACGCCATTATGTTTTCTCCTCCCATTTCCTAATAAAAGTGCTACTTTATATAACATACACGCCAATGATACAACATAGGAGTTGATATAAAACATGCATGCTACTTCTTTCTACTCCTCGCCATATAGGTGCTAAAACATATACCCACCCGCCTAACGATACATAAGCACCATGATTGGCACATAGGCACTCATTTGTGCACATATTCGTCGATTTAAAACCATAGCGCCTAAAAATTACCCAAAACCCTAAAAACATATCAAAAAACGTGCAAAATTAAAAATCATAATAAATAACAAGGTACTCTACCCCGCCCGCGTCAATCGTCGGTTGTTGGTATGACCTCACTATGTCCTTTCGGTGATCACAAATCCTCTCATAAACCATCGTGATCTCTTGGAGGCTCTCGTTTTCAACTATGCATGGTGAAAATGACTCATCTCGTGGTCCCCAAACCCCTTTTATACTGTCGTGATGCCCTAAAAACTTCCAGGAGACCGTTCTCTCACCCATTCATTCCCGATTCTCCTCTCGTTTCTTCCTACTCTACCCGAATTCTTTCATTTATCCAACAACATCAAAAAAATAGTAAAATCCAAAAATGAAAAAATTATTAATATACAAAAATTAAAAAATCAACAAAAATCCTTAAAAATCCAAAAAATAAAATAATTTTTTTATTAAAACATCCAAAAAATAAAAAAATGATTAAAAATCCAAAAAAATAAAAAAATCGTTAAAAATATGATTGTATGTCTATTTTATCTACTTACTTATATGTATTTACATTTTGGTCGATGATATGAGGCCCTCTTGCATTCTTTTTCTTTTGCACGACTAATCATACGAGACCACTTTTTTCCGGTCCAATGATATGAGGACCATTATCATATTAATTTGTCCAAGGATATAAGGACATGGGCATTTTGCAATTACGTCATCATGGTCTTTATACCTGGTGCATCTTGTTTTATGACACATTAATCAACTGGTAATGATGGTAATGGTGGGCACTTTATGGTAGCACACCCCCTTCTAACATCATTGTTCCACTAACTATTCAATCTTCACCCCCTATACCATTAACTCAATCAAATCCAAAGCCCATAACTACCATTCGTTCCCCCTCGGTGGGGCATCTTTCAATATCCTCTTGTTAATCAAACAAGTGTCTTTTCCGCTAAAATTGATACCTCCGATCCAAACAAATCCCACATAATCTGTAACATCCTCATTTTTATACATTAGAACAAGTAATTTTTTTTTTTGATAAATGCTTCCTGGTTCTAAATACATAATTTAGAACTCACAAATGAAAACAACCATTCTTATAATGAGATAACCATATGCATTGTAATGACTCTGAGTACCTCCGATCTAGTCATTCCATGACTCAGTAATCTACCGATCTATTCATGAGTATTAAGAGTTGGTGTTTTTATTTAACACATCACTCTTGCGGTTCTCTTCCCTATTCGGGATTCAGAATGCTCTGTCTAAGGAGCCTATCTCGAATAATTGTTACCATTATTCATTGGCATCTCATCCCTTAGACTAGGTGACTTAGGACAACGCAATCAACAAACTTTGCGATACTTTGGCCAAAGATTTGAAACATATGCTTATGTCTCGTATTCCTTGACGGCATACTCGTCAACTACGGAATATGTCCTTCACCCCATTCCTATGTTATGTAGAATGTCTTATACCGACTGAGACTCTCTCCCAAGTTATTCACTCAGGAACGGATTAGTGAGATGACAACATTATAGGGATGCCCCAGGGACTAGGGATACGCTGACATACTGGGTCAACCCTAGTTAATCCAGTGTGTCAAGATACCCCGAGTCTCCTAGGGCAGCCTTATAACGTGACCACGTTCCTAATCAGTCCCAGAGTAACTTGTTCGAGTTTAAGGTGTAAATCTTAACGATCAATGCAAAGGGTGTCATCAAAGGTCACCTGCATTGTTGTATCTTCGAGAAGATCCTAATCTTCTCGAAGGTACAACCTTGCAGTTGACTTGTGCCGTCAACCTTTAAATCCGCCTCGAAAAGATCTACTTATTAATAAGTGTTACGCACGTTGAGTTAAAATTATACTAAAAGATGCTCCCCTAAGGTTAGCCTTTCCCAATCCCTGGGTTCCTCACCTTAGAATGACCTTTCTTAATAAAACCCATTACACAAGAGAAGTTATTAAGACTAGAGGTCCCATCAAGGAGTTCATAGAATATACATAATTCTAAATCAACGAAATTGGACAATAACCCATAATCTTCACATGAGATTGCCAACCAAACCCTTTTTAGGTTTATATCAGTTCTCATAACTGAATTTATATCTTACTTATTAGTATCGAGATATAGTGATTAAGAATCCAATTAAACGTTGTCTTGACTTAGATCAAGACTAGGAAGTAATAATTTATTCAGCTTGTTTAGCTTCCTGCTCAGGTTTATTTTAACCCTAGCTTCCAGAAAGACAGTGATCTAAATTCCAATTTAGCTTTAGATAGAACATACTAGAACTACTAAACAATCATAAGTATTCAGTCACATAATCTTGCAAGCTTACTTAGATAATCACAAAAGTCTCCAAATTATACAATAATAATAATGCTCTCAAGATCATTCGAACCGAAGAAGATCAACCCAACAAGATACGAATGCAAACACATAAGTAACAAATACCTCTTTCCATTCCTTTCAGAACTAATCAAATACATTTTATGCATTCAGCATACTTGATACAATACTCAACAGAAAAAGAACATCTTTCTTCAAGTAGTACATTTAGAGAATCAAGCTGTAATTCATCATAAAACCAAATTAAACAATCTGATCATCCTATCAGATCTGCGTGCTTTTACCACTTACGGCAACCATCTGCAAAAATTGTCAACACGGGTCAGTTCGATGAACTGAGCATGATAAGCACTAACTCTTAAAACAATTGCAATCCACCAATTGTTTTCATTAAACAACCTTGTTTAAATGAAATCAATTCACCAAACATGTAAACATATTTCTGATTATGCTCTTGTAATACAATAAAACTATACACGCGTAACTCATATTATAGTTACTAAATAGTCCTAGATACCTTCCAGATATTTCATCATAAACGTTAGTGACCAAGAAGAACCAATGCATCTAAAACAACTATCCATCTGAATCCCAAGGACAACAAACATCAGACAGACCATTACATTCAACATAGTAAAATGAATATCATAACAATACATGATTCCATCAGTATGTTAAAACAATTCCAAAAGTTAGATAAAAATATATCAACAAATACTTTACAACAGAAGAGAAAGAAAACGAGTCATTCATATTTCCCTTCAAATCAAGCTCATGACTGTACCATCTCCTCAAGAGTAAAGCATTCACCTTATACGCATGCGAATAAGTCAGACGAGACCACAAGAAGAACCACAGTTTTGTTAAAATTTAAATAAAACAACTTCCTGTAGTTTACTAGCAATACAGTAGCTCTCGCGCCAAGGCAGTGATGAATAATCTATCAAATAGACTCCACATAACCTTCCATACTAATCAACAAACGAGAAAATAACCAATGCCATCGCTTGTCGAGGTACAGTTAACAGCTCATTAGTTCAGTCAAGCTCATGACTAGATATTCATACTAACAGAAGACGTAATCATGCACAAACACGACAACAATCCCACTCAGCAACATACAGCTCAATCTAGTCCCTACTAAAACTCTGCAAGGACTTAGATCAAAAGCTGAAATTCCATAACAGTATTTTCCTCAGAGTTTCCTCCTATGCCAAGCTACTACGGATTACAACAAGGTCTCAAACCAAGTATAGTTTGAAAAGAAAGCCCTTCCTTTACTTTCCACGAAGAAAGGGACACAAGAATATTAAAAGGAGTCTGAACGTCATGCACGCACAACGAGGGTTTAAATCAAAAATCAAGCCAACTCGCAACATTTCAAATCTCCAACAGTATCCATACCACTAATGCTCAAAACAAGGTTTAGATTGAAGTTGCTTTCATGCGACCACAACACAAGAATCATAACAGTATTCACAACTGAGATTATTCAGAAAGGAAAACATAATATACGCCTCCAGGATAAAAAAGGAGTCTTACCCATGTGGTATTCTTCAAATAAACTTCTACAGAAGTAGAAAGATACAAGATACATATCAAATTCAAGAATTCTAACTATACCAATAACATACAGTATTCACGACTGAACTTCTACAAAGGTAGAAACGTATGTTACCTTTCCAGGACTCAAAAAGGAATCGAACCCGTATAGTATTCTTGATTAAACTTCTGTAACAGTTAAAACTCTATCTATTCAAGGATTCCCACAATATCCAAAATCATACAGTATTCACGACAAAGCTTCTACAGAAGCGAAATACAAGATTTATATATATTAAGGATTCCAACCGTGCCAATAATAATAATTATTCACAATCAGGCTTATACAGAAGCAAAATACTGGTTTCATAACAAGGACTCCAACTGAGTCCATACAACAATATTCGCTCTAAGCTTATACAGAAGAGGAAAACATAATATACGCATCAATAGTTCAAAAAGAGTCGAACCCAAGTAATATTCTCAATCAAAAACTCCTTCAGAAGTCAAAATACTATCAACTCAAGGATTCCAATGGGATTCAATAACATAATGTATTCCCGACTGTACTTCTTCAGAAACCAAGACATAATTTCATTTCAAGAAGTTCAACAGCCTCAATAACATATATTACTTACGACATAAATTAAACAGAAGTCGAAATATTATGTACATTCAAGAATTCCAACAGTATCCTTTTCAACAAGTGAAAACGGCAAGGTATCGACTGAAGTCTGAACCCAACAAGAGAACAATTCATGGACTCCCACGGAACCGAATTCATGTATTTTCCTTGCAAGCATTTCTTCAAAATCTAACCGAAATGCAAAACACAGCAAGATAGTGCAACAGTTCGAAACACAATACACACCCATCAAGGGTTTACTTGAAAAATCGAGCCAGTAAGAAGATACAACAACTAAATCACACAAGCTACCATAAAAACCAACTGAACCCAAAAATCATCTCGAAGAGTTTTCCGATGAAATCATTTGAAAGAAAGCAAGATTTTTAAAGGTTAGGGCCTAACATGCCTGGTAATGCCACTTAAAAATCCGAAGAAGACCACTGAAAGAGCTCGAGCCTTCTTCTCTTTTTCCACGTTAGATTCAACAACAATAATTTGTTATTTCCATGCCTTATAAACTTTCCTTGACAGAGAAAAGAGTGAGTTACACTCATATTTGCCATGCAACACCAAGTAGACTGGTGCGAAGAACCAGTGATCAAACAGAGAGAAAACCGGAGCGCATGAAAACCCAAACAAACTACCAGTTTTCCATTTTGCATGTCTTCCCGAGAAATCGAGCTCGAAGACCGAGTTCATTAATTGCATTAACTCCAATTCCCGCTCAATCGCGCCATTCATTGCCACCGACCGCCATAGTTGGCGATGGATAAAAACAATTCAAAGACCATTTCTAACTTTGGCGACTCTGCCACGTCAGCCTCACTAGCCATTTGAAACTTCCACTAAATCCCTGTCCTTCATACTTATCCATCCCATTTAATGCCATAGAAACTGCCGCCCATGGCTCGCACCCCTTCATAGGTCCCCTTTCTTCCTTGTTCATTAGTTAGGTTAGAAGCATAGGTTAGGATTTAAGATGCTACTTAGTCTAACCTCCTTAGCGCTAGGTTACTAACTTAGAACATTTAGCTTATAGCTTAGGCCTAGGTTAGATTAACATTAATCTAACCCATAGGTTATAGTTTAGTTTTAGGTTACTAACCTTAATAAATCCAGTTTAGGTCTAACATTTAAAATGTTCAGAATAAGAACCTACAGACATACATTCACGAAAAGGATTCACTCCAGCACTGCCAATAGGCTAGTTGAATAAATGTATCTGAATTTATTACCTGGCCCATGATCAAGACCTTCCTGATATTATGATATCGGGAACCAATTCATTTACCACGATCATCCTGAGTTAGACTCTAGGAATAGTTTATTCAACACATTGGACACTTCTGACAACCTTCGTAAGGTCTATAATTTTTGTTCATCCCGAATAAACTTAAAGCATCTCTTGGATCAATGCCACTAATCCAAGGCTGAGTCTTATAGATGGATAAATCCACAATTCATTTCGAGATCAGATTAAACTCAGGTGCAAAATGAAAGAAATAAAAGAGTCCAATCATATTCGACTCAGTCAAAGATCTTCAATTACAAAGAAGATACAGTCCATATCAAGCATGACTTCACAATCAAAGGAACACATCCTTTTACAAAAGAAATCACATATCAACACTTGAATGCTCAGGAGGAAGTAACAACAGCCTTCGAGTGTTACATAATCCACTTCAACCTTATATTGTCAAACCACACCCCTTGATAGGGCATCCTATTATCCCAAATCATACAACCCTAACTCCCTACAGGGCATCCTCTAATTATTTAAATACTCTCCCTTTGTCATACATCGTTGTTTGGGGCATCCTTTATTTCAATATTCAATAACTCCTACTTCTTCAAGATTTTACTTGTATTCCCTTGAATATTCATGCAACTACTCCTTTCATTTACTCATTCCCCTCTTCTAATCTTCCGACTTTCCCAGTCTCCTTCCTTTCTACTCATCTCCGAATCTTCTCATCCTCTACATCCACTACTTGGGCCTTTTATCTTTTTGAGTGATAACCCAACTCATTCCCTATTCGCTTGACCCCTCGAGGGGCCATCACCTCACCATTTATCATATCATTTCTATTTATTTGAATGATTAGTGCTCTGCAATAACCATTCAAAGAGGGGAAAAATGTAGACATATAAAATGTCGACATGATCATTTAGTAAATAATATACTAATTATATATCAATAATTCCTCTAATAATAATTAATCATGAGATTAATTATTATCATTACCATATTCCAATTATTCTATTATTCACCCCATAATCCCATTTTATCCTTAGTCATATTAATACATCATTAATATTTCCATTATCCCATTAACTAATCTCTATTACCAATTTCTAAGAATTAAAAAATGCCTACTCACTTACCACCTACCCTACACCTAGCTTCTCCATCTAATCATCTCACTAAGTACATTTAATTTCACTTAATCCCAATATAAATGATCCTCCAAATTTAGAGGCTTCTATTTATAGAAGCCTCTCCTATTTTCCCTCTTCTATATTCAAAAATTCAAAAATTTCTCTCCCTCTATAGAATTTTAATTCAATGGAGGATTATTCTAATCTCTACAATTTTCTAATTCTAGATTCTTCTCCATTCTCATCCATTTTCCACCATTGATCTACCTCCTACATGGAAAAATCCCAACCCTTCATTCTTCCTTCCTCTAACTATAAATAGTGGTGTCACCCTCCATGCACACAACCTTAGAAAATTGCAAGTATATGTTGCCAAAATACTAAGCCAAGCTCTCAATTTTCCAAGCATCCTATCAAGCAAAGATCATCACTTATCAAGGGGAGGTGCTGCCAAATTTATCCCACAAAATATGAATCATCCAAATTCCATCCATAGAGCACATCCAACATATCAAAGGAGGAGCGTTACAATCTTGTAGGTAAGTGCAAGTATTATATTCTCCCTCCTTTTTATCTATTGCTCTATCTGAGGTAGTGATAGAGAGTGTTAGATTAGGAATTGATCTATGTTTGGTTTCTAACTTGCATGTTACACTAACACCTCTCTTTTCATCTACAATATCATTTGCAATTATCATGTTACGAGTTAGTTACATAACAATCATGGTTATATCTATTTTGATTTTGAATGATATCAATTATATGTGAAGTGTCCCAAATCAATTTAAAATTGATTATAAGAATTTTTGTTTTGAATTTTGATAACATTATGAGCCAACCTTTTTCTTTTGACATATGAGCTATTTTTATTGCATTGTTTTATATTGTGATTAAATTACTTTTAGTAATTTTATTTTTGAATTTCTTAACCTACTTTATTTAAATATTATATTATCCTACAAGTGGCTTGTTTTATATTGTTTTAAACTTTTCATAAAATTGAAATCTTAAATTTATCCTTTAGAGCCTTATTTTTGGGTGGGGTTTTGGACACATAAACCTTTTCCTACATCCCCAAATGGGGCCCATGTCCACACCCCTTATGTAGGTGGATATGTTTACATTCCCTTTAACCTCTTTTAGAGTTCAGAAAGTGAAACCTTTCAAGTTCATATCTCAAAGTCATTTCTTTCAAACGCCTGAAACGTGCCACGTGGAACAAGGAACTTTATTAATCATACACCAAATTCAATATGTTTTGATGTATTTAAAAGAAATTTACGTCTACGGGTAGAACGTCAAGCCCGTGATTGGGTGTTTTAAATTTAGTTATTTAAATTCCATTTAGTGGATGACACTTGTCACTTCACTATTCTTAGTCTAGGGACTTCCATTCAAAATGTGGGTGTGTCATACCTTCATCCCATAATAGAACTTAAGATGCTATAATATCAAATGATGCAGAATATTTATAAATAATTTAATAAAACATACTTTGCATCACACATCCATACATATTTATACAAGGAAGCATCTCGATGTTTCTAAGGACACCTCACAACTTTAATTGAATATTCGAGTATCCAAAGCACGGGTAAGAAAGATTAAGACACGTAGCTTGTGTGGCTTCATCACGCTTGTCCGATTTCCAACGCATCAATGGACATCAATATACGGACCCCAGATACACAAGCAAGTGAGATGAGGACACATGATGGGATCTCGTTACTAAAACTTCCACCTCACCATCCAAGCTTAATGCATGAAGGTGTGTAGTGTGAGGAAACATAATTTTTACATGTAGAACTTCCCAATCAATAAGTTTTCAAAGCACATCACTTTTTCCAAAGGGTGTGGAGCAGGGGGATGCAAATGAACATGATTGTGCCATGTGTGCGGTTAGCGACTCAACATCCAAACTTAAGGGCAAAATTAAATGTCGCCATTGGATGTTTTCCATGCATGAGTTGGATTGGACGGATACTCACTATTAAAGCATCCTAGTTAATAAGGATTAAACCTTTGCAAGCATAGTCACACGAAAAATAGAGAGTAGAGCACTAGAGATTTAGAAGCAATCCATTGCATCAAAAAAATTCAAACACAAGCCATCAACACAAAAAAGAAAAGAGAGAAGAAAAGGAGTTTGAACAAGATATTCAATAAGCTTTTCTATTCGCCAAATATATTCTACATTTAGTAGATATTATCCTACATTTGCCATTACATCCATAACTTGATTCAAAAACAATATTCTTTTTTGACAATGTCATGACCGTTGATTTCAAACAATTCGCCAACCCTATGATTCGGTTCCGCCATATTTGCCACTATTACTATAAAGAAAATTCTTGCGTGTTTCTTAAAACTTTCCCTATTCACATCCATTGACGAGGAAATCATCTACTTGGGCTTTTATCCCTCCTCGAAATGATACATATCCTCTTCCTAGTGATGTTGCATGTGCCTAATTGGGCTATGTAATATTTTGTTCCTTATTTAACTTTGTTGGTATGCTTTTACACTCTTGTATTTTGAATTTGAATACAAACTAGACATCCTTTAGTATAAATCATCTACATAGTTTATCTCTAATATTTTTCAATTCATAAATATAATAATAAACTTTTAATTAAATTTGTAGTTTTTTCATGTGACGAAATAAAACATAACATAATAATTTAAATATAACATTACCAACTAATACATAATTAGAAATTTATATGTGATATAGCAATTTTATATCCAACAAGCTACCTTCATATATATATATATATATACTTAAACCTCTTTTATTTGAAATAATATATTTAACAATGTAACGCGTTGCACAAAAAGCCATCCATACGCCAAAAAAATAAAAATTAAAAACGAAAAACAAAAACTCAACATGCAATCTATTTTTGTAATGTGCTTTTATTCTAAAAATATTTGCCACGCAAAAGAGTTGCATACCTACATGTAAATCTATTTAAAAATAGTTTCCTAAGGTAATCATGGTAATCAACTAGAAGAGCTAAAACAGAGCAGTGCAAGATTTATTCCACCTAAACAGGCTAAAGCCGATGTTATGAATTCGTTTTCGTGTTGAATTCAATCTACTGCAGTTGCAGCAGTGAAAAACGTGACGTTGATTAAATATCCACTTCTCAATTTCATCTATTCAAGCGTTTTAAAGATGGTTTCCATAGTCGGCGGGAAATTTGATTAATGGGTTTGTCCGGTTTCAAAACTATTTGTGTTGCAATTTTGATCAAAAATTGAATCTAAGAATTCAAGGCTTTGTGTTTAGATTAGTGGGTGTTGTAATTTGGATCAAAATTTGAATCTGATAATTCAAGGCTTTGAATTTAAGGAAGTGGGTGATGCAGATTCAAAAAGTTATTGCATCGCGCCATTTGAGATTGAGAATTGAAGAGATTATTGTAATTAGGAAGATACAGTGAAATGGGAGAACCAGGGAATTCGCTGGCATCCGGTCCGGATGGGGTTAAGAGGAGAGTTTCATATTACTATGATTCTGAGATAGGGAACTATTATTATGCTCACAAGCATCCCATGAAACCACATAGAATTAGAATGGCTCATAGTCTGATTGTTGGCTATGGGCTGCTTGAGAAGATGCAAGTTTGCAGACCTTACATGGTGAAGAAGAAAAACCTCTGTCAATTCCATGAAGACGATTATATCAATTTTCTGGAGACCGTTACACCTGATACACAACATGAAATGCTGATGCAGCTAAAGAGATTCAATGTGGGAGAAGACTGCCCTGTATTTGATGGGATGTTCGATTTCTGTCAGAGCTATGCAGGGGTTCTGTGGGTGGAGCAGTCAACCTCAACAGAGGGGATGCCGATATTGTCATTAACTGGGCCGGTGGACTTCATCATGCTAAAAGGTGCATGGCATCCGGATTTTGCTATGTCAATGATATTGTCTTGGCAATCCTTGAGCTTCTCAAGCACAACAATGTAAGTACTGACATATTTTTATTAGATTTGTTTTTATAATTTAATGTTGTATCGTTCTGTCTATAAGATTTGGTTTTCTAGTTTGATTTGTTTCTAGAATTTTTTTTTAAGTCTATGCAGTCTCTCGCCTAAACCCCAAACCTTAAAAGTTTCATAATTTTATCCACATCATCCTTTGTGATGCAGGTGCTTCGCTTATGCTAGGGCAATAAAGTTCTGTTTTGTATCTTGTAGAATTTAGAAGGTTCATTAAGTCGAGCAATAAGCCTAGCAAGGCATTAGAAGTGTGTAATAGTGATTTTGGTCATTGGAGAGGCTTTTCCTCCAAAAATACTTTTGGTTGAATGTTTGAATTTTAATAGGTTTGTACATGTAAGTAATGCACTCAAGTAAGCATCTTGATGTCTATTAGGTGTCTTGACAGCTGTATCTAAGTTATAGAAGTTTTCCAACGTAGTAGTACAATGTAAATTGGTTGTTCAAAGCAAATCAGGGAGGATAAGAACTTATTCCAATTTAAGGAGGACAGTTTTCATGACTAGCATGGAGGTTGAGATAATCTTTCAACAACCTTCTTCGAATATCAACCTTAGAGAATCTTCAGGATCCTGTTATGATCTTTCTAAACATGGAGCAGGAGCAAAAATGCGGAGATAATGCTTAAAAAAAAGTCATGAATTATCTCTGTGACTGTGTTGGTCAAGTGTGTTCTGGGAGATATTCTGTGTAGTCTGATGAAAATGAAGTAAATCAATAGGAATTTGTTGTAAATATCTCCTTTCCTGAGTTCAATTCTTGTGTATCGATGTCTTATAAGAGCTAAGAGACTGTATTTGCAATGGGAATTGAGGATACTTTGCAATTTCATTGAAATTTGTTCTTGTTCTTGTAAAATATATTCCTACACAAAGCTTATGGTGCAGACCCATAAAAGTCCTCAGGCTTAAGTTTCTAAAGAGAAAAATTGTACAAGAGTGCCTTGAAACTCATTCCACTGAGTTCGCACCTTGGAAAGGTCGAAGAAGAAAGATTAGATAAATTCTTACCCATCGGGTTCCTAGAGACCCTGTTTTGGGGTTTCAAACAAAACAATCTTAATATCTCAGTTGATAAAAGGTCTTAGAAGCTGAAATTTGAAACAATTGACCTAAGGATGGCACTCTTCAAGATAAAGGACATTTCAGGGATTTTACCTCCATTAGAGCAAGATCTATCTGACAGTCATAGGTGCACAGTGTAAAACCGCCTAGACCTAATCAAGTCAAAATGCAAATTGTGAACTGGGAAAAATATACATGGAGATGGGTTATATAACTTGGGAATCTTCTTAACCATGAAAAAGGGTACTGCAAGTTTTGACAGAGTTTTAAGAAAGTGATCCTGTTGAAATTTAGACTTAAATTTGATCAAAACTAGACCTACTAGATTGTGACAGAGCAGGTCTATAGAGGAATAAGAGAGATCATGAGTAAAAGATGCCAATGGTCCAAAAACTTCAAGAATTCATAAAAAAGTTTGATTCAGGTATGCGAACACTGATATATCTCTGTTATCACTTATCAGCCGGTTTTCATTTTCTTAGCTTCAGAAAGGGATTTTAATTTCTCTCAAAGTAGACCTATTATGAAGACAGAGTACCAAATGTAAGAAGGATCGTGGAGTTAGTAGGTTTAAGTTTGTAAGTCATCACTTTGTTTGAACTCTGTCTTCTATGATTGCAATTTTAACAACATCCTATCTTTAAACCCTGGTTTCTATTATTGTTTTTGTCTAGGATTCTTTAGAGAATTGTTTAAAACCATAAAAGTTGTGGTCTATGCAATCCTTTAGATACATGACTTATCTCGTATACTTGGCAGTTGGATTGCACACCTTGTCATTTTTAATACTTCTTATTACAACCTAAGATGTTTTTGTCTTCCTTCTTGGTCTATGCAATCCTTTAGTTAGCCTTATTATTTCTATGATTCCTTTATCTTGGATTGCACATGGTTTTGAGATTCATTTACATATCATTTTTAGATTTCTTTTGTATTAGTTGTTGGTTTATGCACTTGCTATTACAAGATAAATTGTTTATTGTTACAATTTAAGCTGTTTCTTGGATTCCAGTTTGTGTTGCATATATATATATATATATATATATATCATCCAAGATAGGAGACTATGGTTACAGAAATCTGCTCTTCACAGTGAATAATTTTGGTTTCGAATGAAGCTAATATGCCTATTTCTGGGTTGTTCCTTTTCCTTTTGAAAGACATTAATTTCATGTTGCAAAATGGTGAACAATATATGCGCAATATGGCTATGTTACTAAGTTTATCAATTGGCAAGGTGATGTCCATATAGGTCTCTCCTTCTCAACACGAGAGTATGGGCAACATCCCTGGCTGAGCTCCAAATCCTAATACTAAGATAGTATGCATCTCTTATAAAGGTCTATGCAAAATTCGTTTTTGGAATACTATTTAATGCATGTATTTTACAAGTTTAAGTTGTTTCTAGAAAAATTTAAGGTCTATACAATCCCTCAGTTAAATTCTAAACCCCCAAATCTACATTTTAGACCTTGGCTTCCCATATTCCTTGTCGGTATATTATATTCCTTGTTGGTCTATGGCTCCCCTGATACCTTGTGGTTTGATTGCAAATGGTGGGTAGATCCATGTACTTACCATCTTACATAGTAAGTTGTTTCTGTTTTCTTTGTTGGTCCATGCACCTTTTAAGCCCTAAATATTATATTCCTTGTTGGTATATGGCTTCCCTGATATCTTGTGGTTTGCTTGTATATGGTGTTCAGATCTGTATGTGTCTTTTGAACAGTAAATTGTTTTTGGTTTATTTGTTGGTCCTTGAAACTCTAAGCGCCAAATATGAAACCAATATTCCTGATTTCTAGTGATTGGACTGAGCATGTTGTGGATGCATCACTTATTATATTTCATTTTAGAATTTAAGTTGTTTCTGGAGTTGAAACCCTCTTTGTTTTGTATTCAATATCAGCGACCAGTTTTATAGACACATGCTTTGCAAAATGGATGATTCATTTATCACATGGAACTATTTTGCCTATTTTTTAAGACATTAAACTTATGATGCATTGCACAACAAGATAGTAGAAAATTGGCAAGATAATATCTGCATAGGGATTCTCTTTTAGACATAGGAGAGTAGGACGACCATCTTTGTGTTAGCCTCAAACTGCACACCTAAGATACTCAACATCTACAAAAATGTCTATTTAAGCTGACGGAAATGTCACCAATTAAAGTTTGTCATCACAAAGATCTTGAAAATTCGTTGTAGAAATGTTTGATTTCTTGAAGCTCGGTGATGCTCCATATATTTTTACAAGGCGTGTTGCTTGCTTGATCATTCCCAAGTCTTACAACATAACTCCCTACCGAGTGTACCAATTTAGACCAGTGCATATTTTATGAGTCCTGACCCCACAATAGCCGCACTATCTAGAGCTCTAAAAGCCAAGTTAAACCTTTTTCTCCTGCCACATTACATATATACCATTGTCAAGTCTTGATCTGTGCTGATCATATATCCTTATAAACCTCCCAATGCCTTAATTTTCTTAACGTTTTTTCATTTAATTTCTTGGCCTGGTCATTATGTGATTAAATTGTACTGTTATAGAAATCTTGCTTAAGGGATGAAATATTTGTAAGTTCTCTAAGCATACAGAAGTTATTGATTATCTAAGTGGTGGCATAGTTCTAACTTCTTCTAACATGACAGAGAGTCCTTTATATTGATATCGATGTTCATCATGGGGATGGTGTGGAGGAGGCTTTCTACACTACTGACAGAGTTATGACAGTCTCATTTCACAAGTATGGAAACTTTTTCCAGGCACAGGTCAATTTAAAGATACAGGATATGACGAAGGGAAGGATTATTCATTGAATATTCCCTGAATTCTGGAATGGACGATGAGAGCTACATGAGTCTCTTTAAACCTATTATTACCAAGGTAATGGAAGTATATATGCCACAAGCAGTTGTCTTGCAATGTGGAGCAGATTCCCTTGCAGGTGATATGTTAGGCTGCTTTAATTTGTCAAGTAAAGGACATGGAGATTGTGTAAAATTTCTTCGGTCATTCAATGTTCCACTAATGCTTGTTGGAGGTGGGGGATACACCATTCGCAATGTTGCACGTTGTTGGTGTTATGAGGTGTGTATCCTTTTCATGTTCTTGGGGTTGCTTACATTACTTACCAAGTATATACAACTTTCTTTTGTAGATTGCTGAATCTTTGTAAATCAGTAAATAATGCCTTCACTTGCTTGATGCAGACTGCAATTGCTGTGGGAATTGAACTGGAAAACAGTTTGCCTCCTAATAAGTATATGGAATATTATGGGCCAGAATATACTCTCTCTATTCCACCTACCTTTATGGATAACCAGAACACACCTGGGGACTTGGAATTATTAAGGTGCGCTATTGATTTGTTTATAATTTAAATACTTGCCACATATTGTTTTCTTAGCAAGAAAACCTTTTTCTGTTATTTTTTCTCACAAAGTTTAAAGTAGGAGATTTCCTCGAGTATGTTGTTCTTAGTTATATGAGGGACTAACATTTTTGTAAACAGCTTGTAAATGTGGAACATGATTCAGATTGCTCTCTAATACGGCATTTTGACCAATGAATCTGTGCTTCAGGAATGCTGTGCTGGACCGTTTACAAAACATGCAGCATGCTCCTAGTGTGCAATTTCAGGAAAGACCGCCAGACACTGAGATGCCTGATGAGGTGACATTCTTTTTCTGTTTTTAAGATTGGCTGTCCTGTCCTGTCGCGACAAGTTTTTATTAAGATCATATTTCCTATTGTCATAAGCTATATTTTTCATTCTTCTCACTTCAATTATTTATATGCCAACAGGTTTCAGATTCCGAAGAAGATTGAGACATTTTTGAGGTCGGTGGTAATGGGAAGAGTTCTACCAGGCATGCAACATAATAGTCCCAGCGAAGCTTTTCTATTGATCTTAAGATGTGCTCAAATGCTTTCTATCAGTTGCTAATGACACGAGGAAGAGTGACTTTGGTGTCACTGCTTACTGATTGACTGTAGAAAATCTAATATGTTGGTTAATGTTCAAGGTTCATGTTAATTTTGAGTACTGTACATTGACATTGTAATCATATTCAGTGCACTTCTTGTGAGGTCACCCATATCTACAAGTTTCTTTTTTATCTTATCTTTTCAAATTCATCTTGTAGGATGGATAGGTCCTTTTAAACTAAGTCGCAAGATAATTTTTTCCTGCAATTTGTTGCTGAATCTTGTGCATGCAGCATTGTTTCATTGCATCTTTTCTCTTCCTGGAGCAATCCTTCCAAATTGGGAAATATTATTCTGCATATTTTTTGATGAAAAGGATCTTATATTATATTCAATTAAACATGATACAAGATATTTTCAACAAAAAGTGGGCGGTATGAGAGCACGCCCCAAAGCCACAAATAAACTAGGCCTAGCCTAGGAAAACATCAATAAAACATAGAGTCGAGCTTAAGTTGTGGCAACAAAAAGAGCGAAAGGAGGAGGATCATGATCATCTAGCCAAGCCAAGACTAGGTAAGTCTTTTCCAACATCCGGCGGCTCCCAACCGAGCCCGAGGGGGCTTCTTCTTCATTCTCAACAACATCCCATGTGGGAGAGATGGCCATAGCCAACCAAGGGAACTTATCGACGGAGGCGGAGGTGGGGGTGGCAAGCCCCACCCATCAAGGGTGCGAGGCTCAGAAACATTGGGAAACCATTGGAGCAAGCCCCACCCGAGTTGATGAACGGTGGGGGGAGCCCCAACCGTGGTGCCGAGCTTGGGGAAAGGTTTCTTCATGGTTGACTATGTGGTGATCAACGAGCACGGCTGAAAGAATGTCGTTGTGAACGGCTCCGAAAACCTCCTCTGGGACGACCACCATGAGGCGGAGAGCGCCTTGAGGGTGAAGGTGGCTCGCGAGCAACATTGCATGGGGCATCACCCCAATGCCGCAGAAGGGTCTAGAGGTGCTCCACCTCGAGAGCCACCTTGTTGGCTTGGACTTGAATCTGCAACAACACATTGGAGATAACCATAGATTTATTATACAAGGAAAAATGTTGATCAACCTCAACATTAGCAAAAAAATGAATTCCTTTCTTTCCATAACTGAATAGAATTTCCCCTCTGAAAACATGCCAAATCTGGGAAAACATGTGGGGCAATATGGGATTATCTCCTAGAAGAATATGTTGCCAGGTGAAACATTCTGGTCGGAGAGGAAAAAGAAAGAATGAATCCAATTCCAGGCTCGTTGGGCTTTGGGACAGAACCAGAACAAATGTAATATAGTTTCCAAATGCCACAAAAGGGACATTTGGGAGCAGGAACACCAATATGAACCAGTCGAACCCCAATTGGAAGACCTTGATGTAAAATACACCATTGATTTTATTTTGTTAGACTAGATAATCTCCTTCTCCAACAAGAATGAGAAGAATTGTCCAAAACCACTTTAAGTTACCAACCATACCGGATGGAGAGAAGGAAGCACATAGATCTTATGAAGCATATGATCAGGAACAACGACAATAATTTTTGTGATAGCGAATTCGATCGTGCATAACAAGCTTGAATCGGAGTTTTAGCTCAGTCCAAGGACACCAAGATTGAAGGTGTTTATTGTAGAGGTCTTGAATTGAGTGAATTTTGCGCTTGAATAACTTAAGTGCAGGAATGTCAAGGATCTCTGCAAGGCACCTATCCTGGATTTGAATGACAGTGACCACCACAAGGAGTGTTGGTTGATGAAAAGGCCATTGCAAAAACTGTTGCCTTTCCATTGTAACCATGGTTTGATACCTCCCATGCTTTCCAAATACTTTTGAGCACAAAGGTGCCCACAACTTTGATGGGAACCAGAGCAATGAGGAGATTGGAAAATCCTAATCCTTTCCAAGCATAGTGTGGCCGTAAGGGGATCCCTCCTCAATGCCATGTCATAAAGCACTTTCCAAGCTTCTTGGCCTTGATGCAGTGAATTATCCATTTAGCACAAAGTGTTTGGCCTTGGTGCCGGATATCAATAAGACCCATTCCCCCAGATTCACGGGAAGGCAACAAGTTTCCCAAGCCACTCTGTGAAACCCTTTTCTGGAAGAGGCATTGGCCTAGAGAAATTCCTTGAGAAGCTTCTCTAATTTGTGCAAAAGCCATAGAGGGCACCCAACAAGAGGAATAATAAACATGGGTGGCTTCAAGAACTTTAGAACAAATCTGGAATTTTCCCACTAAAGACAAGCGGTTTGGTGATCCAATATTCTAGTTTTTTGGCCACACGTTGAATCACATACTGCCTAGAGCTCCGTAGGCGATGCTTGAAAAGAAAAAGGAATGCCTAGAAATTTAAACATCTCACCATGGCCTAACATCTTCCAATCATAGGAATCCAACCAAGAGGGCGCGCGGTAGGAAGGATTGCGTGTAACATTGTGTTTTCCACCATTGAGTTGAAGAGACGAGAGGCCAAACATAAAATATCGAGGCAGTGCATAGCATTGCGGATATTTCTTTCTTCCTCAAGTAAGGTAAGGAAGGAATCATCAACAAAATGGTCATTGAGTAGTTGGGAATTATCCGTAGAAGGCAACGCAATCCCTGGACAAGCCCTTGGGATTTGGCTTGGGTAAGTAATACCCAAAACCCTGCCGCGAGAACATAAAGTGTAGGTGCAAGAGGACAACCTTGATGAATGGAACGAAATAGGCCAAAAGGCATTGAGTTGTGGCCATTAATGGTGATTTGGGCGAGGCACTGACAAAGAGCATTTGAACAGATTGAATAAAGACAAGGCCAAAGCCTAAGGCATGAAGCATGACAATGATAAAAGGCCATTTGATCATGTCATAAGCTTTTTCAAAATCAATTTTAATAAACATAACAGGATGGTTGGATCTGTGGGCCCATTTCATGCCCTCCCAAACGACAATAATATTGTCCAAAATGTAACACCCCTGAATGAAACCAAGTCTAGTCAATTTGAATGATAACGGGAAGAAGAATATGTCACAGTCGAATCGCAAAGGGCTTTAGCAATGATCTTATAAGAGACATTAAGCAAGGTGATAGGGCGCCAATTGGTAATTTTCTTAAGGTCTCCTTGTTTGGGAATGAATTTAATATTCCCTTTGTTGATGCGAGCGCCAAGTGACTGGTTCTGGAAGCCTTCAAGATAGACCTGATAGAGGTTCGAGCCAACAGTGTCCCAAAGCGACTTATAGAACTCGCATGGGAAACCATCACACCCGGGGCTTTATCATTAGCCATTTGCATGACCGCTTCATGCAGATCATCAAGAGTGAGCATACGGTCATAGACTATCCTCTGAGCCAGAGTGAGTTTGCAAGGCACGACAACCAGACATTGTTCAAGAGCTTCTTGTCACTCTTCTGAAGGAGCTTGGGCTTGAAAAACCAACTTATAATGATTGATAAATGCCTATAACATAAGTTGGGGATTCTGTAACCCTAGTTTCGCCATCCCGAATGGCCGGATTTTTGGAAAGGTTGTTTGGCTCGAGAGAAAGAAAAAAATTCTTTGAAACACGATCCCCCACTTTGAGCCAATGCATGTGGGCACAAATTTGAGCTCCCCGAGTATTGTAGTTATCTGTGATTTGAATTTTTTGATGAAGCTCTGCCACCTGGAGTTGCAGAATTTTAGAGAAAGGATTTCCTTCAAGCACCACCACCGCTCGGCTAAGAGTGGAGGAGGTAGCAGAGTAGGATTAGTGGCGATTATTGGTCAACTATCGACCATAGATTCGAGAGGAATCTGGTCGTCCTATTCATCACATCCTCCCACCATTGTGTCCAGGTGGACTACATAGGTGGATGATAATTCTAGCAGTGATTTGGCGAGGTGAAAAGTTCCACACCCGCTTGATGTGATTGAGAGTGGGCCCATGCTCCATCAAGGCAAGTATTAAGAAAACATTGACCTTTATGGAAAAAAGGTTGCTGATATTGCCAAGTGATATGAAATCATTGGGGGAATGGTCCGAAAGGACAAAATCAGGCATTACTTCCATCGGCAATAAGTAGATGGTGTCAAACTCAAAATAATCTTGAGTTGATAGCATGGCTTTGTCAAGCCATTTGAGGACCCGATCCGATCCACCTCGGAGATTGGACCAAGTAAACCAAGCTTCAGAAGTGGGAGTGCACGAAGCATTAGGGTCATAAAACCCAAATTTATTGCACATATAGAACCACGTTTCTCTTTCACCAGCATTGTCCAACACATGGGAAGATGCCTATACTTATCATAGGGAAGCTCCACCATATTAAAGTCACCAAAAATTACCCAATAGGCATCGGGAATGGAATTAGCAATCCACCGCCAAAGATCGGCCCTTTCGGCCGCATCATTAGAGGCATAAATGTTGATAAAGCCAAAAGGGTGGTCGTCAATATTAAATAAGGCCCAGATGGCATGATTGGTGGGGTCGACCCCATTCTCCATAAAGAAGGGTCACCATTTAGGAGAGAAAAGGGATATCAAACCCCACGCCCTGCATCATGATTACTGCAGAATGCCAGGCTGTTAGGCCGATGGATTTACAAACCATCGCCAACTGAAAACCTATAACTTTCACTTCCTACAAACACAAAACATCTAAATTGGCAATTTTTACAAGCTTCTCACACAACATACTTGTGGTTGGAGTCTGTAAGACCCGCACATTCCATGACATGCAATTCATGGTAAACGTTGGTCAAGTGCCATATCACCTACCTCCAGGCCATCTAAAACATCGAATTGATTCTGCAGAAATTGAGCATTATTATACTTCAAAAATCCTGCAGTTCAATTTTCCTTCATCTGAAATATTCTATACTATATTCCTCCTCAACAAAGTCCACACTTCGGGTGGGACTGTGATCCCGGGAGTAGCGAGAATGACTTCGGGCCCTTTTAAATGGGCCATGTGGACTAATTGATAGAACCAACTGCGAACTCGGAAGAGTCGAGGAATTTTGGATGGAGTTTTTGGTTCCATGAGAACCGAGGCCACCTTGGGTGTGCTTGAGAACTTAGGCAAGGGACAAATGAGTCATTGTAATCGGCTCATTGAGTCATTGTTGGCCGCGGGTTTGTTCCTTAATAGCTGATTCACTTGAGCCGTTGGTGCCAGGGACCTTGTTTTGAGCTGATTTGTTCTTGTTTTTCCGCCCTCCTCTAGTTTTCCACCCTCCCTCCTGAGGGGGTTTTGCCGCTTCCAAAACCACCCTAGGCATTGGGTGGTTGCATGAAACATAAAGAGGGCAATCCTTGATCTTATGTTCAAAGGCTAGCAGCATTGAAAGCAAGTGTTAAGAAGATTTATGTATAAAATACACCGAAAGTAATGAGAATCTCCCATTTGAATCTCAACGAACTCTTTCAGCTCTTGAGAGAGGTCAACTTCCACACAAACATGCTTCTGTGGCCTAGCATTATAAAAGTATTGAGGTTCCATGCAAACAACCCGCCCTATGGAGGAAGCTATTTGATGCAGGAAATGAACACAAGGGAGGGGTAGGCTAGGAAATTTGAGCCAAACGGGCACTTTAAGGGCTGCATAATTAGAGACCACAAAGTCTTTGGTCCATGGTGAGAGAACTAACAGAGAGTTGTGCACATACCATGTGGCCGAGTGGTTCAGAATGGTCGGAGCATGTGAGGGGTCGGAAAAATGGAAAAGGAAAAAGCCTTTGGTCATGTTTTGAACACTCTCGAGTTGGATGATGTGAGCGCTCAGCTGAGTTAACCCATGATTTGAGTATGCTTTTAGAGGGGATACGCCCAACAAAGTAACCAATAAGACATAATCTGTTTCTAACCAAGAACAAGTATCGTTAAACTCGGGAACAGGTAAAATAACATCAAGGGGAGATTCATTACCTCATGGATACCTTTTTGGAACAAACTTCCGGGGGCATTTCGGTGGTGATGTCATGGTTTGTGTCTCCCCTAGCTCCACTGTGGCATTAATAGTCGGGATAGAGGTGGAAGGGGCCATTATATAGATGCGCCTAAAGGGAAAGAAGACATAGAAAGTTCCAAGAAATTTTCTATCCCGCATCACCCGAAAAGGTTGTGGTATGTCATGTACACAGAGAAAAACCCTAGCAAAGCATTTTTTTCCTCTGCCTCAAGAGCTCGATTTAGAATACTTACGTCTCCTTTCTCTTTCACATTTTCATTATGGAATGTTGTTTTTCGAGAGGTTATTTTTGATTTGGATAGTGTATTTTTATTAATTGTATACAATATACAATATTGATCTACAAAAAATGGGTGGCATGGGATCACTAATATTAAAAATAGGGTTAATATAACTAAGATAAATACTATGTGTAAATATAATGATCTAGAATAAATATCGTAAATCTATTTATTCTAGAGAATCTACTAATGAAATATTGAAAGCTTGATAAAAAGGAATCAATTTATGATTAAAATGATTGAAATTTGATGCCGCTCATACTCGCTACCACCTCCGCTTTTAGCCGAGCAGTGGTGGAACTTGAAGGAAATCCCTTCTCCAAAACTCTACAGCTTCAGCTAGAAGAGCTTTGTCAGAAAATCCAAATTGTGGATAATTATAATGCTTGGGAGCTCAAATTCGTGCCCATTTGCATTGGCTTAATGTGGGGGATAGGGTGTCAAAAGAATTCTTTCTTTCTCTCAAATCCAAGCAACCTTCTCAACAAATTCATGTCATTCGTGATGGTGGATCTCAGGTTACTGATTCCCAACACATGTTACAGGTCTTTTCAAGCACTATAAGCTGGTTTTTCAAGCTCAAGCTCCCTCAGATGAGCGACAAGCAATGCTTGACCAATTTCTAGTTGTCATCATCCCTTGCAAGATCTCACTTTGGCTCAAAAGGTGTCCTACAACCATATGCTCACCATTGATGATTTGCATGAAGCGGTCATGTAAATGGCTAATGATAAGGTTCCCGGGTGTGATGGCTTCCCTTATGAGTTCTATAAAACATTGTGGGATCTTGTTGGCGGACCTCCACGGAGTCTATCTTGAAGGATTTCAGAACTAGACGCTTGGTGCATGCATCAATAAGGGGAATATCAAGTTCATTCCCAAGCCAGAGACCCTGAGAAAATTACCAGCTGGCATCCTATCACCTTGCTCAATGTCTCTTACAAGATTATTTCCAAGGCCCTTGCGATTTGGTTGCATCATATTCTTCTTGTTATCATTCAGTCAGAGAAAACCAACTTTATTTAGAGGCGCTACATTCTTGATAATATCATATCCATCTAGGAGGGCATGGAATGGGCTCAGTAGATCCAACCAATCTGTTATGTTCATTAAAATTGACTTTGAGAAAGCTTATGACATGATAGAATGGCCGTTCATTATTGCTATGCTTCAAGCCTTGGGTTTTGGCCCTATCTTCATCTAATATGTCCAAATGCTTTTTTCCAATGCCTTAGCCCAAATCACCATTAATGGCCATAGCTCATCACCCTTTGGTCTTTTTAGCTCCATTCACCAAGGCTACCCTTTAGTGCCTGCTCTTTATGTTCTTGTGGCTGAATATTTTGGGTATTTACTTTCTCGAATCCAAATCCCAAGGGCTTGTCAAGGGGATTTTGTTGCCTAAAATGGATGGCTCCAAATTATGCAATGACCACTTTGCGAGAGATGAATCCTTTAATACCTTAATTGATGAAGAGAACAATATTCACAATGCCATTTCCTTGATATTTTCTCGTCGGGCCGTGCTCTTCCATTCAATGGTGAAAAACACAGTGTTATAGACAATCTTTCCTCCCTGCGCCCACTTGGTTGGATTCTTATGATTGGAAAATGTTAGGCCATGGTGAGATGTTTAAATTTCTTAGCATCCCCTTTGGATTTTAGAAATCTCCTACAGATCTTTGGCGATGTATGTGGTTCAACGGGTGGCCAAAAAGATGGAATATTGGATCACCAAACCACTGTCATTAGTGGGGAAATTCCATATTTGTTCCAAAGTCCTTGAGGCCACTCATGTCTATTATTCGGCTTGTATCATGTTTCTTTTAATATAATATAAGATCCTTTTCATAAAAAAATTAAAATGATCTTATTTTACTCTCCTTTTTATCAAGTTTGACTACATTTTGTGACTTTTGTTTGATCTAATGTAAGTTAGGATGTAATTGTCCATATTTTGTTGAATTTAGTTCTAACGTTTAAAAACTCTGTAATTCCTAACAAAGTGTGTGGAAATTCAGTTTTTGTAATAAAACAGGTCATAATCAATCAAGAGAATGAAGTATGAAGAAATCAACATGTTTTTGGGAGCATTGGCTTTCAATACGACTTAGTTCCGAAACTTCCAGACTTAGTTTTAGGAACTCCATCACATAGTTTATGAGCTCTATCACTTAGTTAGAACTTTCAGACTTAGTTGGAACTCCAACACTTAGTTTACGGAACTCCTGCGTTTAGCTCTGGAACTTTCATGGTTAGATCTAGAACAGTCCCCTTTAGTTTCGGAACTTCTCCAAAGTTCTGGAACCAATGGGAATCTATTTATTTTGATGACATCCAATGATAGAGAAATCAATGAGCCTTTCAATCAGGAGCAGATTAGAAGATTTTTGATTCTTCATACTCGAAGATCCAAGGATAACTTATCAGATAGTTATACATCAACAAGGTTCCAAATTCAACATCTATTTTGGGAATAATTCGGTTCCATCTGAATCGGTAGAACAACTATGGTTGTAAATGCATCTTTTTGAATATATATATATATATATATATAATACACACTGTAGATAGAGATTTAAAAAAGATATAGAAATAATATACATATATACATAGATACATAGAGATAGAGATATAGAAAGATACAATACATTTTTGTAAGACAAAATATTTCAGCAATAAAATAGCCACTTCGTTTTGAGAGAATATTACTTTGTCAAATCTGATTCAAGGTGGAGCAAGGGCCCACTCCTCAAGAACCAGGATCCTCATTTTATTGGTATTTATATTTCTAAAGAAAATAGTGTAGATCTATTAATTCTGTAAATGCTTTTTGATTCTTTAAGTTGAACTCTATTTGTATACTTGTCCCTGCAAGTGTTATAGACTAGATTTTATTTCCTTGCAAAGCTTTTTCACAACATTTTCAACCATGTGTGTTTATTTCAAGAAAAGTGTGTTTACTTCTGCATTGTGTGTTTATTTCAACAATCTATTTACTTTTGTATGTGTGTTTATTTCAGCAATTCATTCCAACAATGAGTGTTTATTTCAACAAGTTTCTTACAACATAGAGATAATAAGGCTTTGGCCATGGAATCCTAAGGACACTGCAAAAAACCCCCAGAAAATAAAATAACAAATACCTACAATCAATTACTAGATCACTAGGATTTTCTTGTTGCATATAGCTTCAGACACACCCTGGTTTGAATATGACATCAACAAAGAGTTGATTAAATGAAGGGAATAATGACACCCATCATTTTTGGTGCCATTTTTGGGGACCACTAGTTAGAATTGTCTAATTAGGTGTCAACAAGAGAAACAATCATACATCTAGTAATTGAAGAATCTTCCCTACGTCATCATAAAATTTATGAGTAGACCAAGAGACTCAAAGGGTAGATTTCTCCCAAAAATATCTCAACAAGAATTATCATCATCCTCTAGTTCAAATAAGGAAGTTGACCAAGAATTAGAAGCACCATTGTCCCTGTTAGACAAGAAGTAGAATTTCCACCTTTGGAATTCTTGGATCAGTCACCAGAAGGAAGTGGAACCTTTAGAAAAGGATTATATCCCAAGACCGTTTAGAGAAATTTTTGATTCACAATTGAGTAGTCAACCTCCTACTCTTGACTTTTCACCTTCCCCAAAGTAGATCACATACCACATTGATTGGGAGAAAATTCTAGAAGGTACATTGCAGAAATGGCACGAGAAGCTGAAAGAGAACCTGATAGGACCTTTACTTATCAATTCAGTTGGATGATGATGATACACCTATGAAAATATTTCACTGCACATTTACCCACATTTAGAGGAATGTCATCTGAAGATCCTGACCAATTTTGTTTGAATTTAAAGTACTGTGTCAGACTTATGATTACAAAATAGATAATCAGAAGCTCAAGTTGTTTCCATCTACCTGAAGGATGCAACAATGAGGTGGTTTATGGGATTAACATCTAATTCTATTACCACTTGGGCACAAATGGAAATTTCCTTTCTAGACAAGTATCAAGACTATTGTAGAGGGAGGAACAAGAAGGAAGAATTTTTCAAAATCAAGTAGGAGGAGGATGAGAATATGGAAGATTATTTAGACAGATTCCTCTTTGTAAGTAAAAGATGTGGATTTTTACTACAAGAAGAGTTAAGAAAAACCATTTTTCTTAAAGGTCTGGATGATGAATCTAGGGAAGCCCTTGATTTGATGGGAGGTGGAAACATTGATCAATTAAGAATGAATGATATTAAAGACATTTGTAGAAGCTATTCAAGAACAAGGGTGGACCTAGGAAAGGAAAAATAGTTAAAAGTCTGAACCCAGATATGAACAAACTGATGGATGAACTGGAAAACTTTAAAATAGACATTCTAGTTCAATTAACCTCCACCATGGATGGATTGCAAGCTAAAGAAAATGCTAAAACTGAACCATTAGCTATGTATTGTCCTAGATGCAGGAAGAAGCATGCAATAAGAGATTGTCCTCTGGATAAAACAGAAATGTGTCTTATCTGTGAATCTAGGGACCATGAGAGTAATGCTTGTTCTCTTCTTCCATTTATTAAAAATCAGCTTAAACAAACCAACACTCCATCCACATCAGAAGAAGTAAATTTTTCTAGAGACAACCTAGCCAGGGGTAGTTCATGCCCAGGTCAGTTCCTAACCCCTGGATGATGCCATGGGTAGCTCAGATAGTACCACAAAGTTGGGGACAACCACCTTGGGTCCCTCAACCAACATGGAATCCTCAGGATTGGTAGGACAATCTTGGTATGCCCAAGGACACCAACAACCATGGTTTGGTCAAGGTAACCCAAATGCTTGGTCACAACCTAGGTGGAGCCCTAATAATTATGCTCAAGGGAGGACATATCCCAATCAGAATCAACAAGCCATAATGGGTTCCCAGCACAAAATTCACAAACTGAAAATGTGGTTCAAACACAAATACCAACACAACCAGTTGTTAATCCCAGAAACAAACAAACAACTCTTATCTATGGGGCAGAACAAGAAAAACTAGTGGATCTAAATGCCATGGATTGTAAAGATATTCAAACTAGATCTGGAAAATTAATTAGTAGTCCACCTATTATAATTATTGAAATGATAGAAGAAACTAAAACCCCTAGTGCGGTTGTTCCCAAGAAAGATGAAAAAGAAAAAAAGATAAGGAGCCAGATAGCAACTCTACTGAAACTCCATTTCTAGAGAGATTTAAAGAAGTTATAGGGACAAGGAATCTGAGTTGGTAGGAGTTGAGGAAATTAAATATTGAAATACCATTGTTACAAGAAATCAAGGACATTCAGAGTTGAACAAGTTAATCAAAATGTTATGTTTAAGAAGACTTGGAAGGAAGAAGCAGTACCCCAGGACTATTAAGGTAGATGGGAAACTTGTTGATTTATTAGTAGGAAAAATCTTACTTCCCAAATATGGAGATCCTAGTAGCCTTGTTATTTTTGTCTCTATAGGGAATAAAGATATACATAATGTTTTGGTTGATTTGGGAGCAGCTATAAATGTGATGATAGTGGACACTTTGAAAACATTACCATTAACAGGTATACAACCTACTAACACCATATTATAGATGGAAGACCATTCTGTAGAAAAAAAGAAGGAGTTATTGAAGATGTGGTAGTTATGGTGGAGTCATGGGAATATCCAGTGGACTTCCTTATATTGCAGCCAAAAGGTAAAACACTTGGTTATCCCATTATTTTGGGCAGACCATGGTTAGCTATAGTTGTTGCCTTAATTGATTGCAGATCAGGTGATATGACTATCTCAAATGGTAAGAATTCTAAGAAAATTTCCTTATATCCCTCTACATGACCTTTTATTGATAATCAAGAACAATTATGGGTTGATGATCCTGACACTAATAAAAAAAATATGTCTTCTTTGGCTATGATAACGTTGTAGGATCACATACGAGAGATGGAGGATATGATTAATCAACCGTTGAATGAACACCAAATGTCCTTGGAATCAATCGGGGTTAGTTTTGGAACCTATGGACTTAGTTCGGAACCATCATGGACTTAGTTCGGAACCATGGATTTAGTTTGGAACCATCACATTTAGTTTGGAACCTTCAGACTTATCTCAGAACCACAACAACAAGAATCCCATGCAAATGCAAATAATTTCACTCTCTGGAGGAATGAGATTTCTCTTGGGGAGGAGAAGAAATAGCTATGGAATTAGTAGTTTAGTTTCAAAGATATCAAGAAATGGTGAGGAATTTTTGGAAAACAGTAGTGACGAGGAGTTTTGACCAAATGAAGATAAGTATCATAACTCTTCCTATTGTCCTTTGTCCAGTATTCTTTCTCAAGGAATTTTGGAGATGTTGTTGCATATCATATGTTATTACCACATCCATGTCCACTAAACACCTTAATGGAACCCTTTCAACAAATCATTTCATCACACATTGGAACCAAACATGTTGAGATTCAACTGGGTAAAATTTTGAACATTAATAGTTGGTTGAAGAATGATGAAGAAGCTAAATTGTTTGATGTTTTGAAAGATCATACTAGAGATTTTCTTGGGACTATAAAGACATGAAAGGAATCCATCCAAGTATTTTCACCCATCACATCTATATTGAAAACATTAAACTAGTTAGGCAACCTCAGAGAAGGATTAATCCAGCCTTAAGGGACATAGTCAAGCAAGAAATTGAAAAACTATTACAAGTAGGTTTTATCTACCCTATCTTAGATAGTTAGTGGGTGTCTCCTCTTGTAATTGTGCCTAAAAAGAATGGAAAATGGAGATTTTTGTGTTGATTATAGGGAGATGAACAAAGCCACACTGAGAGATTATTTTCCCTTACCATTCATAGATCAAGTTTTGGACAACCTTGCAGGTAAACAATACTTTTCCTTCTGGATGGCTTTAGTGGATATAATCAAATCAGAGTTTCTATTGAGGATTAGGAAAAAACTACCTTTACTTGTCCATGGGGTACCTTTTCCTATAGGGTATTTCCATTTGGACTATGTAATGCTCCAACAACCTTCCAAAGAGTTGTATTAGCAATTTTTGCAGACCTAACGAATGATTGTGTAGAGGTATACATGGATGACTTTACTATGCATGGAGACACATTTGATGATGCTTTGAAAAATTTGGATAGAGTATTAACAAGATGTGAGCAACACCATTTGTCTCTTAGTCATGAGAAATGTTTGATGATGGTTGATGAGGGGATTGTATTAGGACACCACATTTCAAAAAGAGGAATTTAGGTTGACCAAAACAAAATCAAGATTATTTTAGACTTACTTGTTCCTCAAACCCCCACAGATATCAAGTCATTTTTAGGGCATGCTGGATACTATAGGTGTTTTATTAAGGATTTTAGTAAAATTGTTGCCCCCATGTTTAGTTTACTTACCAAGGATTGTGAATTTTGTTGGGATGAAAAGTGTCAACATGCTTTTGAGAAATTAAAGAAAAATTAATCATTGCCCCAATATTGAGAGGACCTAATTGGGAGAAACCTTTTCACATCCAAATAGATGCCTCAAATAACTCAATTGGTGTAGTTTTGGGACAGAAAGATGAAGAAGGGAAAATGTATGCTATTTACTACCTTAGTAAAAATCTTACTCCCATTGAAAGAAATTACACTACCACTAAAAAATAATTTCTTGTTGTGATCTATAAAATTAATAAATTCAGACATTATATTACAGGGTACAAAATATTTGTACATATAGATCACTCAACAATTAGATACTTAATGAACAAACTAGTGGTTGGAGGTAGGATAATTAGATGGTTATTACTTTTACAAGAATTTGATATTACCATAGTAGATAATCTAGGAAAATCTAATGTGGTAGCTGATTTCTTGTCAAGATTGATTGACCCTACTGAGGGGAGAAAGATCCAGTTAAGGACAACTTTCAGATGAACAATTGTTTTCTATTTTAGTTGATACACCATGGTTTTTTGATATGGAAAATTATCTTGCAACAGGGAAGTTTCCTTCTTTCACTAAGAAACAAATGAAGAAGTTGATCAAAACCAATTGCACAATTTAAATGGTTAAATGGAATGTTGTTTAAATGTGGTCTGATTTGGTTTTACGTAGGTGTGTGAGAGAAGATGAAATCTTTGACATACTCAGGGCATGTCATGATGAACCAAGTGGAGGACACTTTTAGTAAAAATAACAACTCACAAGATACTTGGCACTGGCTATTATTGGCCATCTCTGTATAAAGATGTGAAGAGATATATCAAGCGGTGTGATCCCTGTCAAAGGATGGGACAACCAACCTTTACCAGTGAAATGCCTCTGCAACCTCAAGTAGTGATTGAACCATTTGAAAGGTGGGGGCTGGATTTTTTGGTCCCTTTAGTCCTCCTTCACAAGGAAAGGAGCACATTCTTGTGTGTATTGATTATGTGACAAAGTGGGACAGAGGTGCAGGCTTTAACAAATGCCCTGAAGAAGTAGTTTTGATTTCCTTTGGCACAAAATTATGATGAAGTTTGGTGCACCAAGGAGTATAGTTTCAGATCAGGGGCCACAGTTCATGTCTAATATGATCTAGGCCTTCACAATGTACTATCAGATCAATCATAGGAAGTCATCTCCCTATCACCCACAATCAAATGGACAAAAAAAAGTAACAAATAGAGAATTGGAAAACATCCTTACCAAAAAAATAGTTGAATAGGTAGAAGAGATTGGGTAAAGAGACTACTTGAGGTTGTTTGGGCTTATAATACAACTTGGAAGACTACAATAGGGTTTTCACCATATGAGTTAGTCTATGGGAAAAATCCCTTGTTACCTATTGAATTTGAACTACAAACATTGAGGACAACAACTAAAGTGGGTATTGAGTTGGATGCACACAAAAGGAAAGAATTCTTCAACTCAATGAATTGGATGAGTTGAGAATGGAAGCACTTCAACAGAAAGAGATAATCCAAGATCAAAGGAAGTAGTGGCATGACACACATATCAAGAAAAGGCAATTCAAGGTAGGAGATTGGGCATTATTGTTTGATTCCAAGTACCAACAATTCAAGGGCAAGTTGAGAACTAGATGGTTAGGACCCTATCAGATTGAGAAGATATTTGACAATGGCTCTATTCAGCTACTTCCCATTGATGGTAGCAAGAAGGACACTTTTGGTCAATGGACATAGGCTAAAATTTATAGGAAGCCTCCTACTAGGGATGAATTCTTGAAGCAGATTGAAAGCGAGACAAAGAATTTGATCATATGGAAGAACCCAGTTCTTCCAAAATGATCAAATAATCAAATGCATGGATCAAAATAAAGGGAAGAGAATGAAAACTAGAAAATGGCATTCTCTTCCAAAAAAAAAAAAAAAAAAAAAAAAAAAAATAAAAAGGGAAGGAATGAAAACCAGTAAATGATGTTCTCTTCCCAAAAAAAAAATCTCTAGAGATCAATTGAAAACCAAGCAATGGCGGTTGGTCTCCTCAATAAATGGCTAATGCAAAATAAAAAGAATTTGTTTGAATTCAGCTATCTTTTCTAACCATTTTTCCTTTTTCACTTTTAGGAATGATGAGTCATCAAGGCGGAGGGATTACATCAGCAAAGGATGGTAATTATGTCTTGAACTTATTAAAGGTTAAATTAAAAGTTCATGTGTGATTAGACTTGATTTAAAAGTTGGTATGATGAGTCATTTATTGTGCATTATGATTAAAAGCAAGTAATCATGAGGGTGATGTTGATGGAATAAGAAAGTGGTGGTGTATTTGTAATTAGCTATCATTTGGGTGGTGGAAAAAAAAGTTGAGAAGTAGTTGTAGAAGAATTTCAAAGAAGAAGCAGAAGAATTGTATTTGAATTCCATAGCTAAACCCATCAATTCCATAGATAAACACAATAGTTCTGTAGCTAAACACAATAGTTCCATAGCTAAATCTAGTAGTTCTGCAGCTAATTCTGAATTTGAAGAAAGAAGAATTTGAATCATCCTCTTTACCATGGGGATTAAAAAGAAGTCAGAGCCAGAGGATGATACCCAACTTCTTGCAGATGAAGAAGTGGCAGACCATTTTTGGATGAGCAGGGTGGTTGGAGTTCCTGAAAAAGTTCTCAAGGTACAATGATGAATTGGTAAGGGAATTCATTGTAAATTTAGAAGAATCCAGAACTAAAGTTAAAAGCATTGTAATTCCTTTTATTGTCAATACAATGAGTAATGTGTTTGGAATACCAATTGTGCATGTCCCAAATCCTGTCAAGGGAACCCTTAAAGATCTAGTGGAAACCTTGATACAAGAGGGGGAATCTGAGCCCCAATATATCTATAACACCAAGAAAATCATAAAGGGGGTTAGAAGGGCCAGCTTTCCCAAACCCTTTGATAGGGTAGCATTTTGGGTAGTTAAGTATTTAACTTGCGATGGTCAATTTGGGACTGTGGGAAGAGAAGTCCTTAAGATGTTAATATATCTTAGGTATGGGAATTCAAAACCAGAATATATAGTAAATCTTCTAGGATTCCTTTTTGACTCCATCAGACAATGGCTCAGAGGTATTCCTGGGGAGTTGGAACAATCAGACATCATGGGTTAATCCATTTGGTATGCCAGCACCATTTTCTTTCAAAGAAAAATGGAGAAGAAATATGGGAAGTTTCTTAACAAGTTTAAGCAAAACCCTGATATTATCAGGAGGGGAATACCAACCCCTTTTTCTCCTACAAGTAATTTGGAGATTGATGCCCCTGACAGAGGAAAAGAAGGAAATAGGTGGGGGTAATGTACCAAAAAGAAGGAGATCTGGAAGAAGGATTAAAGCTGCAGAACCTATTATGCTGCTATCAAAGAAACTCCTTCCTCTGCAACAAAGTACTAGGAGAACTAATATTTATCTCTGATAGTGATAGTTCACCTAAGCTAGAGCATGAAGTGAAAGTTAGAAGAAGCTCTAGGAGGAAACCCATTTCTAGACATTTTGAAGCTCCTCAAAGAAGAAGAAGAGTTCATAAGAGGTCTAGGGAAATTCTAGAGGAGATGGAAGAACAGGATGGGTTGGAAAAAGAAGTTGTTGATATTTTGGGCAGCATGGCCATGACTCCTCCTGGACCAAGCCAAATTGAGGTGGAGAAGGAAGATGAAATATTTGAAGAACATGATTTTCAAGAGTTTGGTGAATCAAGCAACATTGTCACATGAAGAAGAAGAATTGGCATCTTGGAAATGGAAAGGGAAATCCCCTTTGGTAGAAGAGGAATGCTCATTTCCCAATGAATTTTAGAAAAGGAGGAAAACAACACTTAAAATAGACTTATTTTTTTTCAGAGAAGAACTCATCATCAGAGAGAAGGATGAGGAATTAAACTTCCTCAAACTCAAGTTAGAACAGAGGGAAATGCTCATTGAGAAACTAACAAATCAGCTCACAAATAGGACTGAAGAATTGACAATGGTCAAACAACAGATGATGGAAAAAGAAGAAGAATGTCAATTTTCTAGAAGACCAAGTGTTATGTCAACAATATCTACACAGACTGAATTGACTTACTAGCCACTCAAGTAGTTGTGGGATGATACCTGTAGGGAACTTAATGAATTTAAAACATCAAATGAGGACCTGAGAAACAAGATGGAAGAAGAAAAGAAAGCAAGGAAGAAATGGGAAGAAAAATTCTACAAAGAGGAAGAAGACAAATTTAAATGTCTTGTAAAAATACAAATGGTTTGCATAATGAGTGAAAAGTTACTCACATGCAGGAGACCTTCTCTGCATACATATATTTTTGGAAGAACAATTTATTCGTTGGTAGTTGTCAAGAATTGCATGTGGCCTTCCACATGAAATAAAAGATGAATATGAGTTCATGACAACCTATTCCTAGCTAGTGTCAGAGAAGAAAAATATTTCTCTGAATTCTATCTCTGCAATCTTATGTTGGAAAAGAACACAGGCTTCATGATCAATTTGTATGTAGGGGAAAGCCAACTGAATGCATTTGTTTCTGTTCTTCAAAATCATTTGCATGGAAAGAGAGGGATTCTGAGCATCTATTAAAAGCTAGTTCATTTGGTCTCTGCATGAGGGCTCACTATGGTAAACCATCTGCCTTTGTTATACATTTCAGATCCCATGCCTTTGATAGTCGGTTCAAGGCACATTATTATCTGGCTAGTTTAGAAAAGTATTGATGCCTTCACCTCTTATGAGGAGGAGAAAATTTTTGAAGAGATTTATGATGGATGTTTGAAAAGATGGGAGTTTCTCATAGTTGCATTGAGAAGAAGAGAAGTGATATCTCCCACAAACTTAATATGGAGCTTAGAAAGAGCTAAAGCCTTGTGCACACTAATCCCTCAGGTCAATGAAAAACGTAGGGGCATATGGATGGGAATGAGAACAAGGCCTCCCCTTCTTCTCACCCCATGTCTCCATGGAAAAATAGAGAGCCTCAAGATCCCACTCAATTTGAGGAATGGAGAGGAAAGTAGAAGTAGGATCAGGGTATAGTACTTCTGAACTAAAACACTGGGATATTTAGTTTCAGCCATTTGACTTGAGCAGTCAATTGGAATGTAGAATACACAACCCAAGATTTGAAGAGTAAATTTTGTAAGGGGACTTACAAACAAGTAAGTATGGGGAGATGATAAGGCCAAAATATGTCTCGTTAATGTGTAATAAATGATCTTATTTTACTCTCCTTTTTATCAAGTTTGATTGCATTTTGTGACTTTTGTTTGATCTAATGTAAGTTAGGATGTAATTGTCCATCTTTTGTTGAATTTAGTTCTAAAGTTTAAAACTCTGTAATTCCTAAAAAGTGTGTGGAAATTCAGTTTTTGTAATAAAATAGGTCATAATCAGTCAAGAGAATGAAGTATGAAGCGATCAACATGTTTTTGGGAGCCTTGGCTTCAATACGGCTTAGTTTGGAACTTCAGACTTAGTTCCAGAACTCCATCACATAGTTTATGAGCTCTATCACTTAGTTTAGAACTTTTAGACTTAGTTCCGGAACTCCTAGCACTTAGTTTCGGAACTCCTTGCGTTTAGCTCGAAACTTTCATGGTTAGATCTAGAACAGTCCCCTTTAGTTCGAAACTTCTCCAAAGTTTGGAACCAATGGGAATCTATTTATTTTGATGACATCCAATGATAAGAAATCAATGAGCCTTTCAATCAGGATCAAGATCAAAAGATTTTCGATTCTTCATACTCGAAGATCTAGGGATAACTTATCAGATAGTTGTACATCCAACAAGGTTCCAAATTCAACATCTATTTTGGGCATAATTTGGTTCCATCTGAATCGGTAGAACAACTATGGTTGTAAATGCATCTTTGAATGAAATATATATATATATATATATATATATATATATATACCTATAGATAGATTTAGAAAAAGAGGAGAATATATATACACAGATACATAGAGATAGAGATATAGAAAGATACAATACAGTTTTTGTAAGACAAAATATTTCAGCAATAAAATAGCCACTTCATTTTGAGAGAATATTACTTTTTCAAATCCTGATTCAAGGTGGAGCAAGGGCCCACTCCTCCAAGAACCAGGATCCTCATTTTATTGGTATTTATATTTCTAAAGCAAATAGTGTAGATCTATTAATTATGTAAATGCTTTTGATTCTTTAAGTTGAACTTTGTTGTATACTTGTCCTATAGGTGTTATAGACTAGATTTTTATTTCCTTGCAAGCTTTTCATAGCATTTTCGTGTGTTTATTTCAAGCAAAGTGTGTTTAACGCATTGTGTGTTTTTTCAACAATCTATTTACGTGTGTTTATTTCAAGTAAAAGTGTGTTTACTTACAACATAGAGATAATAAGGTGTGTTTATTTCAAAAATACCCCTATAAAATTACAAATATCTATGATAATTACTAGATCACTAGGATTTTCTTTTGCATATAGCTTCAGACACACACCCCTGGTTTGAATATGACATCAACAAAGAGTTAATTAAATGAATGGAATAACGACCCCTAAAGATTAAGTTGTATGTACATTTATATACATGACTTATGTGAATTATTTACCACTCAATTAACCCTAAGTTAACTGGAGTAGCTTGTACATTTATGTAAATTGACCATTGCATATGTGAAGGGAAAAGTTTTGGCTTGGTTCAAAACCATCTTTTAGTTCTCCCGATCTTGCCGGTGATTTTTCCCAAGCTTATTTTAGTACTTGTTTTGAAAATGGAGATAGGCGAATGTTAGTCCAAGCATGTGTTATGTACACAATGCATGGGATCTGATGTGTAGAAGGTGAGTAACACGTAAGACCTAATGGCTATGGAGTAATTGGAAATTTATATTGTCATTGTCCAAGTTCTTTTCTTCTTTATATTTTCTTTTCTTGATGTTCATATTCAAATGTTTCTTTTGTTCCTATGTTTTTGTGCCCATTGTACCTCGGAGTGAAATTGCTATTGTAGTAGAAAGTGTAAGTATGTGGGATTTTGAAATCATTTGTCCAAGATAAGTCACTCTATATAAGGACCAAAATTATGCCTTTATTATAAATGTCCTAATGGTAGTAGTGGTAAGGAAAATGAACAATGTGTTTTACTAAACAAATACATGTGAACTTAGGGGTGAACCCATATGTAACTCGATCTCACCGACCCTATCAATCATTCATATTAATTTGAACTATCGACTTGAGTTAATTATTGGTTAATCGTGAGGGGATTGAATATTATGTGTTTCTTAATCATGGTGGGTACCTCGGGTATTAATGATGCATGTCACCTTGGAACTATTTTTCAACAAGATGGGATCTAGAAAGAAAACTAGAGGGTGTAGGGTGTTTATATTATAAAAATCATATGTGGGACAAGGTTGATGTTATCGATCATAAATAGGGGAATCTAAAGGAATCTGCAACAAATTTTATTTCTAGGTACAACAAATGGCATTAATTTGGGAATTTGACTAACAAGGATATATCTCAAACTCTACAATCTCTCGGTTTAAAACTAGTGCCTGCCTTATCCATTAGGTTATATAGTGAAAAATAATTGATTGGGGCATTTTGATGATACATAATGTTGAGGAAAGGGAAAAAATGAAAAAAATAAAAAGGAAAACACTCCAACTATGGAAGGAAACAAAAATAAATAAAAATTGGCTAAACATGTGTAGGGGATAACCTACTTTCATGCTTGAATTGTTTGAGATATTTATTTCTCTAGGGAAATGGAAGATGTGCACCATCTAGATAGCCTAGGAAGTGGGTATTATCTCCATGGAAGTGATGGATCTTGAAAGGACACATCCACAAAGAGTTGAATTTTCATGACTTCCTCTTGTTTCTTTTTTCTTTCCCTAGATAAGAGCTAGGTAGTAAACATAAGAGCCCATTTTTGGGATATCTTGTCAAAGAGCTCTTTTACTTTACCTTGATGTTCTCTTATTTTCTCATCAGTAGTGATCATTTCTTCTTCTAAATTGTTGAGGTATATGATTCTTTTGTCTAGAGAAACTCATAAATTATCATCTTCGATTGCTCTTTCCAATTGTGAGTAGACAATTCTAATGAAATGATAATTTCAACATTTATCCTATATAGAAACTAAAGAGGAGGGACATGTCGATAGTTCTCTTTAGAGTTATATAATCTATGCACAATGCGTCATGCATTTTCTTAAACCAATTTCATTAATTTTCATCTATGATTTTGAAACTTATTATAACAATATTCTAATTGCTTGATTTGGCTTGACTATTCCCTCATGGATAGTTTTTGAACAAGCGAAATGAAGGTATCCCATACTTGTATTAAACCCCGATATCTCAACAAAATAAAAAATTAAAATATTGTCTCTGTCAATCTTCTATGGCACACCAAAGCTAAACAATTTTCTCTTTGATGAAATTAAATATCATAGTTGAAGTGATTTTCTTTATGGGAATCACCTCAACCTATTTTGTAAAATATTACAATGAGGTGAAGACATGGATGTGACATGTCTTTGGAATGTAAATTCAACATGTAACCAATGAAGCATAAACTCTATTGTTGGAAAGGGTCTTCAATCACCACATGGTTAATGGGAGCACCTCAAATTTTGGACTTCCAACAATGTTTTGGCACATCTCACACCTTGAAACCCATTCTTTAAGAATCGTTAAATAGATTATGCCAATAATAATGGTCTCTCATAATATTATATGTTGTGACAGTGAAGAAAAATTGCCACCACATGCTTAGTTGTAACATTCTTCTAACAAACATTGTCATATGCCTCTAACAAACATTTTTTTGGGTTCTTTGTCAACACATCTCAAGAAACAAGGTCATTAAACCTTTCTTAAAAAGTGTATAGTCCAAAATTATCTACTTGGTTGCTCTAATATTGATTTCTCTTTCCTCTAGGAGAAGTGAAATCATCTCATCAACATTATAATTTTTACAATCTCTTGATTTGGTTTTCATTTATTTTATGAAGTTAATAAAATTAGTTTGATCTTTAGGATAAGTAGGTGGGAATGAAGAGGGGTTTTGTGATTTTTGGTTTCACTCATGTTTCCTTTGCCCACATTTTGAGCTAGAGGGTATTGAGAAGGAATATTTTTTGGTGTATTTCTATATCAAAAATGAAGACATGCATAAAAATTAAATTGAAAACTATTAATTAAACCTTAAAAAATTTGTAAAACTCAAAACGTAGATTAAAACACAAGAAAACTAAACAAACAATAAATTTTACTACCTAAGTGTTATGAAAGTGTTCTTAATAGGTATATAGATCAAAGGAGGTAGTGGAATGGATCAAACGAGAATGCACAAAAGTGTGAGGATCTCACTTGTAGCAAAAAAATGCAACAAAGTGAGAGTAAACTATATGGTAGGGTTTTTTTTTATTTTGAAGTTTTAATAACTGTACACATGTATGTTTAGACTTGGTAAATACTAATATTAAACATGTATGCATCATGATGGTTTAAGTTATATAGGTTTTTAGGAAATTGTAGTATTTATTTTATAGCTAAATATAAGCCTTTGTCAAAAAATATAAATTTTATGAGGGATCTCTTGGTTTGGAAAGTGGGCTTAATACACAATATTGGTGTTGAACAAATAATTCCCAAATTATACGATTGTGAGATTCTAAATAAGCTAATAATATGACTTAATTTTAAGTAAATGATAAAATAGTAATAAAGTATTAGGGAATTTAGGTTTTTTTAGGATATACCTAATTTCATGTAATTTTGCAAGTGTCTTCCATAAGACCAAGGAAATAGGTCTAGGTATTACTAGGAATACCACCTAGAAAAAAACAATATGTGAAATTTCTTATGACTATTTATGCTAGACCTTGGACATTTTGCACTGATGTACAAAGGGTCACCTTCTAGAAGAATTTTTTTTTTACATGAATAAAGAAATATGACTTGGACGACTATGTTTGGTGTTTTATAATGTGCAAAATCCTAACTTAGAATATCTAGATTACTTGTAAATCAATATATTTTATGTAAACCTTAAATCAAGTTTAATACTTGTTGTCCTCTCAATTTTCCCCGAATCTAATTTCGTGGAAATTGGAGCCTTGCTCATGTGAAGGGGAAAATTTCTAAGTTAAGGCCCGTAGTCAATCAAGAAGGGACACATGGCCTACGTTGAAAAGTCAATGATAGAGGCATGGAATTTTGGGGGAAAGATTGGAATTTTTCCCCTTTCTCAAAATAGATAAAGTCTAAAGCAGAAGCGCATCCCTGCAATCAATCACATGGTGCCACGTGTCCACGTTGAAAAGTCAAAGTGGGCTGGTGGAGGTTTTTGAGAATTTGAGCCTTTTTGATAAAAGAGTTCAAATGGTAGTTTCGACCCGCATTTCCTTAGCCACTCAGATGATGCCACGTGTCCGGCCTTTGGTGGAGTTGTGGGGGGCGGAGAAAATCGAGAAAATGTGCTTTTTCTCCCAATTTTCAGAAATGTGGATTTCTTCCCGGGGTCATCGCTTACTTGGATCTTGCCATGTGTGGGGTCCAAATTTGAAGGTAAAAGGGGGAAAAGATAGCCAAATGCACTCATCTAGTTTTTAACACCATTAACGAACTAGAGTTCTACAAGACGCAAAAATGGATCATTCTTCATTCTTTTTCTCGTATTCTTCTTGTTGTTTATTCATGAGATGCATTTTTGGTTTATTATGGAGCCAAATCGATAAGTTTAAAGGGATGTAAATTTTGGTTATCGAGAAAATGGAGTTTATCGAGCATACGTGATAAAAAGGGAGAAAACTTACCAAGTAAGTGCTTGAGTGCTTATGAAAGTGGTTAAAGGAAGAAATGGTAGGACCATGTGAAGAAGAAAATCATGACATGCCCCTGTTAAAATAGTCATGCTCGAACTAACAAAATATTTTCCTTTTGAGCCTCGGTTTTCATGAGTGCGTTCATTTCATGTCACTTTCCAAAAGTGGATCTACAACAAACATTATTCCTTTTGGATATTCTTTTCTTGGGGTCAAAGTATGGATGTATACAAATTGTTATAAATATATGTCTTTGGCCACGGAAAAGAGATTCTAGTTTTTGGGAAGGTTGTAAATTTGGAAGTAATTCAATATAGAAGTTCTTTCTTTCTTATTTTCCTCTATTATATATTTCTCTCTCCTCGTTTGATTCAATGGATCATTTATTTTACAATCAATAGAAACTTTGTGTTCGGGTTTGTGTAATCTTTAGAACTTTGTGTCTGTAGATTTGCATCGAGTGGTAAAGTAATTGATCCTTTTCTATATTTTCTTGGTTTAATGTGAGTAGGAGATACTCTGCTATCTATATTTCCCTAAAGCATTGTTTTTTTCTTCCTTCTTCTATCCCTTTATTCTTCCATTCCTTCCGATTGATAATATTTTAAGTATGAAAACATTCCAGAATATTAGTGGTCCTAACATTGAGAGTTGTATATGTGTACATTTTTTTTCCTGCTTTCAATAAGGGAACCTCTCCTATTAAATATGAGGGACTTGTTGTCCCCGACCATGGTTTCAATCCATGTCCTATTATGAAACCCAATAGTTTTTGGCAACTGTGACCGCTAGGGAATTCATGCAAATGGATTCAAGTTTTTGAATAACAACTTTTTGATCATCTTTGATCTGGCGACTCCAAGATACACTTGGGGTAGAAGAACCCTTGGGGAAGAAGAACCTCATTTCCAAATTCTAGATTATCAAGGTTTCTCCCTCCCTTCTTCATCAAGAAAAAATAAGAGGAACAAGATTTGCAAGCACTCCTCTTACATTAGAGACATAAATTTTGGGAGTGACATCCCTGAAGATCAAATTGGTCCTAATTTGCATGCTTTCGATTCTCATTGGTGTTTCAATTTCTCTCTAAATAATATTTCCAAGGATGGCAGCTCCTCTACTTTGGGGCCAAAGGGTTGGGCCTCTTTCTCTTCCCCAACCATTACATGAATTTCCTAGAGGCAATAGAAAGAATTTCCCTAAATTTAGAGGTGATGGGAAGGTTCATCTAGATGAACATATTACAACCTTCATTGTTGCTTGTGGTGTTCTCGGGGTTGAACATGAGGATATCTCTGTTAGAATTTTTGTGGAGACATTACAAGATAATGTTGCTGATTGGTTCTATCATCTCCCTGCTAGATCCATCACCGATTGGAACACCATGATGACCCAGTTTGAACAACGTTTCAAACATGCTGAGGATGTACATGCCCTCTTGGCCCAGATTTCTCAAATCAAGAAAGAGTCACATGAGCCCATGAGGGAATTTGTGGCCAAATTCAACAGGCTGGTTAATAAGATCCCACTAAACACACACCCTGTGGATCAGATTCAGAGATGTTTCTTCCTTAATGCCCAATTACCTGAAGTGAGCTATGCACTTAGGAGAGCCAATCTTGCCACCTTGGATGTTGATAAGAGATTTTTTGTTAGTGTTGAAGATGATCTGATCATGTCTGGCAAGCTAAGGAGAGATTCATCCAAATCCAAAGCATCTCCTTCTTCCACATCTTCTCCTGGAGCTAGTGTAGATCAATTGGTACAGAAACTTGCTAATGATCTTATTTCCCTCAAGAAGTAGTTTACCCAGCATGCTCCTTATCAGGATGTTCCTAGGAAGAATTTTCAACCCAGAAATTGGTTGCCCTCTACTCAGACCAGACTAGTAATTGAAGGTCCACCTGTTAAATTTCTAGTCAATGCAACATGTGAAGTGTTGGAGCCTGATGATGAGGAAGAGGATGGAATTTGTGAAGAACATGAAGAGGAAGCTGATGAATAATTAGAAGAGTTGAATGGATCTCATGTCCATTTTCTCACCACTGAAGGTATAGATGAAGAGGATGATTATGAAGAAAGAGTTACAGAGATGAACAATGAATCATATGCTATCATGACTCATGAGAAAGCCAACAAGAAGGAGAAAGTGGTGCATCCTGCTAAAAGATCTAAGGATCCTCCTATGGTCATTCCAGTGATTACAAAAAGAGGAGCTCTTATTCCAACTTCTTCCACATCTAAGGTAATTTCTGTTGTTCCTTCCTCCTCTATTTCTACTCCTAAAGCTTCTTGCCCTTCAAATGATAGAGTTGATAAGTCAAAATTTTCATCTACTCCTATCAATGTTGCTCCATCTACCTCTAGTTCTTTTGACATTATTGACCATCTTAAGAAAACTAAGATCCAGATCTCAGAGGTTGAATTCTACCAAACCCATCCCAAGGCCTTCACTAAGATGGTAGACTTTGTGAAGTACAAATCCAAGTCTTCATCCTCTAGTTCCAAATGTCTCTTACCCACTCCATCTCCTTCATCTCAACCCAGCCTTGTGGCTATAGTCAATTCATCTGATGGGAAGATCAAACCATTTTATGTCACCCTCCTCATAGCTGGCCAAAAACTCAACAATTGTGTTATTGATTATGGTGCTTCAGACAATGTGATGCCTGCTAAGGTAGCTCATGCCCTAGGCTTATCCCTAACCTGTGCTTTTGGCTCATGTTACTCAATGGAAAGTAGATAAGTGCCATTTGTTGGAAGGATCAAGGATGCACAAGTAGCCTTTGTTGCTTTTCCAGAGAAGAGAGTTTTAGCCACCATTTTGGTAGCTGATATTCCCCCTTCCTACGACATGCTATTGAGTAGAAATTTTTGCAAAAATGTGGGAGGAGAAATCATGATGGATTGGTCACATGCTCTTATTCTAGTGAATGGGAAAATGAAGAAGTTACTACCTGAGAAACAAACTAAATATATTGTGTAAAAAATAGATGATCCAAAAGCACAAATATTATATGCAGATATCACATGTGGTAATTACATGGTTATGTCACAAGGTGAGACAAATCTAGTGGGAAGAAACTCATCCAATGGATTTGGGATACCTTGCAACAAAAAAGAGAACATTCAAGTTCTTAAAACTACTCATAGTGATTCTTCACACCTTCAGGTATTCATTCCTCAGCATTATCTTAATCTCACCAATGAATGTCTTCTTAATGCCCCTCATGATGCATGCCAATTTGGTATTTCTTCCAATGATGAGGAAGATAAACAACTTGAGGCTTTGTTTCAACCTAAAATGGAGTTTATGGAAGATATGTCATGTGCTAGGATTGGATGTTCTTGTTTTGAAGGAAATAACCTCATGCTGGTAAAAGAGGAGGTGCATCACAACAGAGTGAATGGGTTTTCTCCTTCTCCTGTGTTTGAGGGATTCCAATATACTGAGATGGAGATCTCTGTTGACCATTCTCTTGCTATTTTAAATTACCTCAATGACAAACAAGTGCCTCTACCTAAAGAAAATGGAGTTAGTTGGAGCAATGGTCCACTTGCTATGTTTATAAATGAGATGAGCACACATACATCTTTTTACAACCCTTTAAAACAAATAGAAGTTGATGAGCCACACCTGGAAATTTTTCTTCACAATTATGATCGATCCTGGTTCAACTCACCCTTTGGGATGCAAACAAGAAGAAGAAGATGATGTGATTGATTCATTTTTCCTAGTCTATCAACTTTCAAATTCCCTTCGAATCATGAAGACAAATCAGTAGTGAAACTCGCACCCAAGAGCCAAGATCTCCTAGAAGTGGAAAACAAAGTTGTTGAGTTTGCAAAGGCAGCAGAGATGTTTCTGATGGGCATGGTAGAAATTTCTCATCATGAGGATAAATCAGAAAATGTGCAAGCGAAGGAAATGATAATGATAAATCATTCAGTGTCTCTTTCCCATTTCCTTTTGAGGATTATTACAAGAAAGATTTTGTGTGAACATATGGGTCTCAAGGTATATTCCATGATGATTGCCAAACAAATGTGATTGGTAATTCACTAAAGCAAGAAGTTGGTGTTATAAGAATTGGATTTTGTCATGAATCCAGTTGTCATAATTCAGTGGTGTGCAGGGATCAGTGTGGAGGAAGTCAGGCATTTTTAAAGCTTAAAAATGGCATTACTCCTTCACAAGAGAAAAGCTTTGATAGACATTCAACTCTTCACAAGGACTGAATGTTTTTGGTCTTGGGTATCATTATCTAGACAGTTTTCTTTCCTCAGGTTTTCTTTTCAAACCTTGTAATGTCCCCACAGTGATTTGGTATGCCCAACTACCTATTTTCAAATCCAAGGTGCCTGATGCTTTCAGAGTGTTGTTTCACAAGGGTACATTTTTCTCTCAGCTGGTCTCTGGGGTTGTATAGTTTCATACAGTTCTTTCTTTCTCCCCTGTAAATATCCTTTTCTTTTCTTTTCTTTGTAAATTTTGTATAGCATTTTTTTCTTTCCTTGTTTTTGTTTTGGTTGTTTCCTTTTTACATTCTCTTATGTGTTGGTTTTCTTCTTTTTGACTCCGTTGCCCATTGGCTAAGACACTAATTTGATATGATTACCAAGAATTCTCTAAGGTTATTGATTTTCCTCTTTCCTCTCGCCAAATCATCCCTAGAAGGAGCAGTTGTTGTCCTCTCAATTTTCCTGAATCTAATTTCATGGAAATTGGAACCTCGTTCATATGAAGGGGAAAATTTCTAAGTTAAGGCCTGCAAGTCAATTAGGAAGGGACACATGGCCTACGTTGAAAAGTCAATGGCGGGGCATGGAATTTTGGGGAAAGATTGGAAATTTTCTCCTTTCCAAAATAGATAAAGTCTAAAGCGAAAGCCACCCCCCGCAATCAATCACATGGTGCCATGTGTCCACGTTGAAAAGTCAAAGCCCCGGTGGAGGTATTTGAGAATTTGAGCCTTTTGATAAAAGATTTCAAATGGTAGTTTGAACCACATTTCATTAGCCACTCGAGATGATGCCATGTTTTCGGCCTTTGGTAGAGCTGCGGGGCAGAGTAAATGAGAAGATGCACTTTTTCTCCCAAATGTCGAGAAATGTAGATTTCTTCCCCAAGGTCGTCATTGCTTGGATCTTACCACATGTGAGGTCCAAATTTGAAGGTAAAGGGGAAAAGATAACCAAATGCACTCATCTGGTTTTTAACGCCATTAACGAACCAGAGTTTTGTAAGATGCAAAAATGGATCATTCTTCATTCTTTTTCTTCGTATTCTTGTCGTTTCTTTATGAGATGTGTTTTGGTTTATTATGGAGCCAAATCGATAAGTTTAAAGGGATGTAAAGTTTGGTTATCATAAAATGGATTTTATCGGGCATACGTGATAAAAAGGGAGAAAACTTACCAGTAAGCACTTGAGTGCTATGAAAGTGGTTAAAATGTGGAAATGACAGGACCACGTGAAGAAGAAAATCATGAGATGCCCCCTGCTAAAATAATCATGCTCAAACTAATGAAATATTCACCTTTTTGAACCTCCGGTTTTCATGAGTGCATTTGTTTCATGTCACTTTCTAAAAGTGGATCTGCAACAAACATTATTCCTTTTAGATATTCTTTTCTTGGGGACAAAGTATGGATGTATACAAATTGTTATAAATATATGGCTTTGGCCATGGGAAAAGGGATTCTAGTTTTCTAGGAAGGTTGTAAATTTTGAAGTAATTCAATACAGAAGTTATTTCTTTCTTATTTTCCTCTGTTATATCTTTCTCTCTCCTCGCTCGATTCAATGGATCATTTATTTTGCATTCAATAGAAACTTTGTGTTCTAGTTTGTGTAATCTTTAGAACTTTGTGTCTGTAAATTTGCATTGGTGGTAAAGTAATTGATCCTTTTCTATATTTTCTTGGTTCAATGTGAGTAGTGAGATACTCTGCTATCTATATTTCCCAAAGCATTGTTGTTTTCTTCCTTCTTCCATCCCTTTATTCTTCCATTCCTTCGATTGATAATATTTTAAGTATGAAAACATTCCGAATATCGTGGTCCTAACATAGAGAGTTGTATATGTGTACATTTTTTTCCTACTTTCAATAAGGGAACCTCTCCCATTAAATAGGAGGGACTTGTTGTCCCCACTATGGTTTAAATTCATTTTCTATTCAAACCCAACAATACCTCACCACGCCCATTAAAATAGAGGATATTAATGGGGCCTAAGTTATTCCTCAAAATTACTATTAAGGCCTTGGTTTCGAACATATTCTCCATCAATACTTATGCAATTTCATAAAACAAACTTATGATCCAATCCTTAGCTTTACATGCTTACATTAACTAGTATTGTTTGGAATGAATCTATTAAATACTTGACTTAGGATTTCGTTATGGGAAGGATTCATATTTATGTGAAAGGTTATGTTATTATAACTTCACTATCACTCTTGTGAAAATAACATAATATTTTATCATTTGTATGTTCGGGTAAGTGTATGAAGATGGGTTACAAAAATGGGGTCTTAAGTGGACATGTTTTCTTGAAAATTGAGAAACTTGTACTTTTATTGATTATTTGAGGTACTTACACTCAAAATTTGAACAAGGTATAAAAACATGAATTGTTGCATTTTGAGTCTAGTTTTCAAATCACTATTTTATAAAAATGGTGAAGTATAGGTGGTAGAAATTGTTAAAATTCAAGTAAGTACTCCTATTTTTTAGATAAAACATAGTTGATAGTTGACCATTTTCCTCGCTTTTTAAAACATTGTTTAGTATTTTTAAAAATCCTTTAGTGGAAAGTTAGATAAGGTTATCTAGTATGTTACATATATATTTTTAAATTTTTATTGTAAATATATATTTTAATGAATTTTACTAGTAAATAGGTCTTGAATTTGATTTAAAACATAGAGTTGAGTATTTTCCCCCATAACTACCTAAAAATTAATTTAAAATTAGATTTTTGATGTGTATAGAATTAGGTCTAGTATGCGATGGTATATATATTTTAATTTGGATGCGAGAATCAAAATTTACGTGCAGAAAAAAGTTAGACATGTATTTTATTTCTATATAATGGCATAAGAAGATATGTTTGCAAATTTAAAGTTATTATCTTTATAGTTGTCAAAAATTCAAAAAACGTATATCATCGAGAAAGATGACAATTTTCTCTTCATCGTAGTCATGATTTGATGAAATTTGTCTATGGAATCCATAATACATGTTATCACCAAATTACAACATCCCCTGAATGGCACGATATGTGGATGTGGCATTCAAAGTGCAATTTTTGTAACATTGGGTCATCTCTCAAGTTGTGGGACTTGCGGGCTTGAGATAACCCTCTAGAGAAGGTTGGTTCCTGCTCCTAAACTACCTACCACAATCTACTCCTAATGTAGGAAAACAAACTATCTAATCCTAATCTAATCATTACTAAGGTACCATGGAGAGATTGAATGAAATTAAAACATACAAAAAGAGTGGTGATACACCAGAAAAGGAGGTGGTTAATCACAATCCAACTGCCTAAAATGGAGAGAGGTGAGCAATGGAGAGGGTGGAAAAGATGCACCATAGACCAAAGATGAGATTCACATAGAACACCACTTCAAACCCATTAAACATAGCTCTCAAAACCTGCAATAAACATCAAGAGTATGCATAGTATACCCTATAATGGAGAGAGGCAAGAAGAGACAACAAAATATGTAAAGGATGGACAAAATGTATCAGAAAACATAGTTTATTGTTCCATGAAGTATGCACATTACAACATTAGTGGGAAAGAGGAAAGAAAATTCCATTAAAAATCTTGGAAAGGAGGCTTAAGCTCCACATTCAACCCTAGTAGAGAAGAAAGAGAGAGGGGGCGGAAGAAAAATGACTAACTCCTTTACAAATGAGCCCAAGATTACAATTTATAGAATTTGAGAAGAGAGAGAAAGAACAATCCCAAAATTTCCTTTTAAACCACTTACAAGATGCAATCAATGAGGGAAATGATGGTATTTTACTTGCAAAAGGATCCCCATGCTGTCCCATAACCTACAACAGAGAAAGAATGATGGCCATGCCTATTAAATGCACTTTTCAACCACTTTCCAAATTGTCTCTTTGAACCGAGCTTGTTTCCTATGAAATTATCTATCAAATATTCATCAATATCCGAATTTATTGATTATTATGCATTGGAATCAAAACCATAATTCCAATGAGACCAATTTTGTGTGATTCTGTTAAGGGATGCAAAAGTTATGGCCATCCGAATGCGGCATAATTATTTTGAGTTTACCTCCTCCAATATTTCCTACCTTGATTTAAAATTTCTCCATGGACCCACTATTAATTATTGCTTTGTAATGAAGGGGGTTGATGTTTTAAAACAGTGTATTGCCAGCTCGGCTGAGATGGCTGTTTCTTAGTATTGCCGACCATTCCAACTCGACACTTTAACTGGTGGCTCACCACCTACTCATTGCATTGGGCCTTATATTTTGTATTGGATGGATCTTATAACTATACCTCGACCCCTTATTCTATCGACCTCTTCGTTAAATTTCCATTTTTCCCATATTATTTCATCAACTCTCACGGGCCGAGCCCATCCTTCAATCCACCTAACTATTTGTATGTATGCCGAGTTGGCATTACTTGTTTCATACCTTAGGTTCAACCCTTATTTACTGCCCCACCTCAGTCCTCTTTCATGGGTCTTCGAGCTTACTAATTTTCCCCAACCCCCATGCAACTTTGGGACCTCCACTCTCCCTTGGCTTTTGAATTTGCACTTAGGGGCCATGTGTTAGCCCCAGTGTAATGGAACTCACTGCTTTGAACTCAACTCGGAGACACCTGAGTTGGTCTAACGAGCCGCTCAATACCTTGCCTTTGTGGATTTCGACGAGATCCTATCCTCGCCTAATATGCTTTCCTCTTGAGTAGCTCAGTTTTCTGCTGCTTGCTCAAGACCCGATCTGTTCTAACTCGTTTGATCTAATCTCATGTCATGACTCCATGTCAAACCTGCCTCTCTCTGTAACAGTTTCCTCCAAGTGACTTGGCTATAATCGATTCATCCATTTTGTGTCGATGTAATAGTCTCTATTCCAGAGGCCCAACTCCATTTTCATCATGCTTTGTTCACAGTCAAGTTTTCTTTTCTTAAGCCCTGGCATATTCAATCCTTTGCAAAGGTTCGCAGAGTCGAGCTTGAATCCCTTTGGATATCACCATGCTTACTTAGCTTGGTATGATTTCCACAAGAACTCAGTCGATTTGTGCTAACTTGACTTCCTTCTCGGCTCAGGCAACTGGTTCAATTATTCCATATGCATGGCTTGATTCCTGCGCTCACACTCCTCTATAAGTTGTTTACATATCATCCAATTTCCTGGATCACCCTCAATTTCTATAGGCTCAGCTTCTCCTTATTTTGTGAGGCTCGTTGTGATGTTGATCAAGCCGTTTGCTTAGGTGTTCTACTGACCTTGTCGAGTTTCTCCTTTTCCTCTCTGCTACTCAACACTCCCATGCTAACTTGATTTCTTCATTATATGGCCCGAAATTTTCACGATGGATTTCCTCGCTTCAACATGCAAACTTGATGATCATTAATTACATAGATCAGCCTGAGATGCAATGACTTGGTGAGAGATACCAAGAGCTTGGTTTCATTGTAACAATTGAATTCGCCAATGTTTCCAGTTGCTCATTTTTTCCTTTATAAAGCATGGCTCAGTATTGGCATTAAATGATGAGCTTGGTGGCCATATTACACTACTCGGCCCCCACATTACCAATGTAACTTGATCATCATCTATATTGTAGCTCACTAGTGTAAAACAGAGTTCGACATGATGAATAACTCGATCCTCCATTAGGTGAGCTCGACCATGCATCAAAACAGCCTAGTGATTGCTAATGTAACTTGGTTTAGCTTGAATATACGAGGTGTGAGTTTGATTGCCTTGATATAGATCGATGAGTTTTGGTAGCTTAGTCACTCATGTGCCAGCTTCCCTGAGATCGAGATGGAAACTCTAAACCTTTTCAACCCTTCCTTCCTGGCTTTATACATTTTTAAGATTTTAGTATCCCAAGAGGTCTCATGAAATGTTTGGAAGTAGTCCAAAACAAATTACGGAGTTTTGCCAATTTTTAAAGAGATCGGGTGCCTTTGCAATTACCTTAATGCAAGCTTTCCTATTGTCTAATTTCACCAAGGTAGTGAAATTAGATAACAATTTGGCGACTCACGGGGCCATTTTCCTACTAAATGGAGTATGACCAGTTGCATGTAGCTTATCCATTGGGCATGCGATCAGTATGATCATCAAGCGATCCGAACTTTGAAATGCTTGACCCGTAACACCTAAAGTGTTGTTGCTTGATTTTGGAGCCATTTCCCACTACTTACATTTTATAGCCTCAATAAGAAAATCTTGGAATTTATTTTGTGAGAGTAGAATTTTTTTTTAAAACTTAAATTCCATCTTTCCCAAAGAATTGCAATCCATGAGGTTGAATGAGGAAAGCTGAAGATGTAACATTCCCATTTTAAGAATTCAGAAACAAGGGAATTTTTTTTTAAAATATAATGTTCACTATTTTAAATAAAGCATTATTTAGAACAAACATTCCATGCCAATTGAATTCAAATAGATAACCATATGCAACTATAATGACTTGGTGATCCACCGATCTATTCATTCCATAACTTGGTAAGCTACCGATCTATCTTAAGTATTGAATACATATTGTATACTTCGTATACTTGGTTTTCCTACCCTACACCGGTCCGAGTGATCTGTTAAAAGAACATATATGAATATTTGTTACCAATATTCATTTGATATCATGTTGTTTTAAACTTGGTGACATAGGACAATGCAACCAAGACTTGTGATACTTTGGCCAAAGATTTACAACATACTATGTATGTCACTATTCCTAGACAACATACTCATCATATTGGAATACATCCTTCACCTCACTCCTCTATTATCATGATTGGTCTTTACTGACTACCGTCAGTCCACTTGCCCCAAGTTTAACCCTAGCCCTAATTAGAAACATAACTTATTATAGGAAGACACTCACAATGGCTTAGGGTAAATGGGCATACTCGGTTGACATAAGTCAACCGGATGTGCCAAGGTACCTTGAGCCATTGGAAGCTACTTCCTATCCTAAATATGCCACTAACTTGACCTAGAGAGAAACTAAGTTCAAGTCCAAGTTCTTATTGTGTGTAGATCTGGATGATCAATGTGGAAGGGTGATGCCACATGTCAACTACAACGTTGTATTCTCGAGAATACCCAAGTCTTCTAAAAATATAGCCCTGTAGTTGGCGTGTGCCAACATCCTACAGAAACTACCTCAGCGAGATGTACAAACCCCAAGGAGATTGTTATTACATTGTTAATTTGGATTATGTCTTGATTACAACAATCCTGCTAAACCCTAATCCAACACTCCATAAGTTCTTTTCTAAATTTGTTTCATTTAGTCCATGAAGAACTTCCTTAACTTATGATTGCTTTATAATGTTCATTTTCATAGTTCAACCAATAGTTAACCAAAACAGGACAATGATATCATAAGTTTCATTAAAATGTACTTTTAATTTTTAGGAAGGTTTAACAACCACATATATCCGATTAAAGTAGACTTCATACAAAATGAAGTCTAATAATTAGTAATCATATCTCCAAACCTTTTAGGTTTATATTCAATTGAGAGAGAGAATGAGTCTTCCTCTAAATGATTAAGAATTAGGGTTTATTATTCCCAATATCCATAATTCTTACTTCATGTTTATTACACAACACATTACTATATTAAATTGTTTAGATAAAACACATTGTATTATGTAACTCACAAGTTGCTTCATTATAAGGAAAATTGAACTAATTCCCATTATCCATTTTATCAAAGATAACAAGATAAGAATAACATAATATAAATAATATCAATAAGATGGAACTTCCATCTTCTTTTAAAAAGTACGAGATAATTTACACAACCAATGCAAATAAATCACAACTCGCAATTCATCATTACAACTTATAAAATTTACAAGACTATGCACTTTAGGCATATTGTATAACAACATCCCTCATTCTATAAAGTATACAACTTTTCTTTTACAATACAAAAGAATGAATAATAATTCTTTACTAAGAATTAGACATATATCACCCAATGCATCATATACAATTTTTCCTTCTTTTACCACTTACATCGTCCATCTACAAAAATAGCTAGCACGGTCAGGTTCAATGAACTAAGCATGATAAGCACTAATCATTAAAATGAAGTGTATTCCACTAATTATTTAATTAAAGTAACACCGCTTTAATGAGATAATTAAATCATCATACAATCAAAGCATAAGTGATAACAAATGTAAAGGAAGTACATTAATAAATCTATGTAACACTCTGATTTTGTATGTTAACTTGGTGAATGTTTTACATACTGTTATAGCTCTTGGAATGAAAGCAAACATGTTAAGATATGTTTTGATCTTAAGAGAATGTGTTGCTAATTTGGATTCTTGCATACTGTGATTTATTGCATGGGACAACAAATATTGTACTTGTGTGTTTGCTGATGTGACGACAGATTGTCGTATAATTGCTTGCTCTTGTGCTGATTGACAGCATACCCTGAATCAACTCCATTGATTCAAGTATGCTGAGGTCCTCTTGTGTTTTCTATGTTAATTCACACTTGAACTGGACTAGGATTATTATGAGCGTGCAGCGCCTGATTACAGGTGTGAATAGCTAGCACGAAAATGCCAACGACAGGGGTTCGATTCTTGAACCTGTCTTCGTCAGTCGGGACCTCGTGACCTCGTGGGGCGAGAAACGCCTGGACACGGGTGGCCTTGGCTGTAATCTGAAGGACGGAACGTCCTGCTCTGCGTTAACGTGAATGTTAGTAAGGGGCTGGAAGGAAGTTGTTAGTGTTAGTGGTTAGTGTGAATTAAACCTAAACTAACCCTAAGACCTAACATACATCCTACACTACTATCCTAAGTGGATTTTTAAATTAAAAAAAAAAAAAGGGGAAAAATAAATCTAAATTCTAAAACCTAAGGTTTAACTAAGACCTAGGTCGAATGAGTTATGTAACCTAAACTAATCCTAAACTAAGGGGTACGCAGACCCTTGGGAAGAAAGGGATAAGGATGGGAAGGAGGCATTCATTGGAATTAAATGAACTGTCCCTTCGTGGACGGCGCCAGTTTTGGCGGGGCAGGTAAGGAATTTAGGGGCATCTATTTTGAAATAGAGCCAAGTTCAGTTTGGCTTGGAAAATTTGAAACTTAGAACTCGCCAACCCAAGTGGCGGTGGCGCGGAAAGTGAGGAAAAAGGCAAAGCCTTTAATGCATTGATGGTTTTCGGTCCTCGCGACCGGTTCGCCTTGGAAACAGCATGAGGAAAAAATTGATTTTCATTTTTGTGGTTCGAGCCTTTTGAAAAGTTGCTCTGCATTTGGTTTTTCTGACCTGGTTCGGTCGAACCAGCTCTTGGCATTTGACATTTTGTGGAGATTTGGAGGCTGTTGTTAAGCCTGAAGAAGGAAGGAAGTGTTGGAGAGATTGTGCTGTCGCTGTGGAAGGAAAAACGCGGCAAACAACGTTTTCTTCGAGCTCTGGAAAAGAGGTTTCAGGCATGTTAAGCCCTTCTCTTTAAAAATCTTTGCTTTGATTAAGTGTTTCATTAAAACAACCCTGCTCTTGGGTTGGGATTGCATGATTGTTGTTGAGTTGATTTGGAAATGGATTTTGTTGGTTCTTGCTTCTTTTCTTTGGAAAATGATAAGGGATTTGCTTCTAGTTGCTCTGCCTTGATTTGTTTTTGCTCGAATCATGTTGGAAATGATTTACAGTATTGGTTGTTGACTGTATAAATGGTTTGAAATGGATATTCCTTTCACTGTTCGTGTTGTTCGAAATTGGAATAGGCTGTGCAATCGCTCCTTATAGTGAAATTGTTTCTTTAAGTGTAATCTTTTCTTGCTGTTATATGGGGAATTGTCCTTGCATGTAAACAAAAAGAGAGAAGTGGAGATACAGCCGTGTATATTTCTATGAATTGGGTTGCATTGAATCTTGCTGTCATTTTGGAAACAATAAGGAAATATTGTCTTGACTGCTGAGTTTTATTGTCTTGTAATTCTCAAATGATGTATCTTCCTGTGTGCTGGACGTTTGACAGTAATGGGAAATTCACCGTAAATATCTTGTGACTGTACACTTATTATGAGTTGTTTTCACTATTGAACAATCGTTTGTTGCTAACGAACTGGAAGGAAGGGAATATTAGTTGATGAAGTAGTTCTTATTGAAATTTTCTTTAAGAAAGTAGATCCTTCTTCTTGTACTGTTTTGGATTTTGGATGGAAGTGGCATTCGGGTTTACTTTGAGTAATTGAGCTCGAACTAAAGGAAGTTTAAGCAATATTATCATTGCTGTACCTTTTCAGGAGTAGAAACTAAACGAATACGTGTTGGGTATTCGTGAAATAGGAAAAAGATAACTGTTTTTCCTTCTTAAGTTATCTATGGATTTCGTTTCTCCTTGTTGAAAGAATAAGGTGGTTTCACCTTGTGTTATAATGTTGTTTGGTCTTCCTATACGGACTGTTGATACAATTACAACTTGATTGTATTCTGTGCAAAGAATGATTAAATTTCTTGATACTGCAAAGGAAAAATCGATTTCATTGCGTCTTATATTTGAGGTTTACCCTTCTGTTTGGAACTGTTTTGTGAATGCAAACTTGACTTGAATTTCTATTTTGAATTAATGGAAAAATTTTGGGTTCTAACTTGTCTTCTGAGTTTGGCCCTGGCTGTACCGAGCTCATGCAATTAACACCCGGTGCGGGTTTGCTTTGATAAAGGAATTGACAATTGAATATGCGTTGTTTGTGGTATTAGATTGAAACGGTACAGGCTATGAGAGTTTGTTTTTCGATAAGAACGACTGTTCTGTTATCTTATAATGAGCTGTCTTGTTAAAGATGAACACGGGTTGGGTGTTTGATTTCGTTTTGAACAAAATGATTGTTTCTTAATGAAAATATAGGGAATGAATTCTTCTCTTTTGCTATTTTTGACTCTGAAAAATAATATTGGAGCCTTACGGTGCATAAGAATTTGGTTTCGCTGTAGGTAACAGCAATGTATAATTTGTTATTATGAACTGTATGCGTTCATGGATATAGAGGGTCATATGAGTAAGTGACTGCGTGGTTGTATAACTGTTTGTTTGGTTAACAATACAGTGAAAGAGGTATGGGATCTTCTAGTACAGTAAATACATAGTCTACAACTTGATATTGCTTGTTCTATGATGAATTCTTCCCTGTTTTCATTTTAAGCGGATTATAAATGAAATTATTCTTAACATGGAAAGTGAATTCGAATGGATTTTGTAAGTTTGAATTGACTTTGACTTTTGGGTTTCTTTGTTAGGACAGTCGTGTGGAAGGAAATAGAGATATGAATGAATGTTTTAGAAAAATGATCTTTCTCTTTCATTCAGTTGGAAATCTGGAATTCGTGAATGATGAATTTTATAGTGTTTGGATGGGAGCTACTATATGCATTGCTGTTCGCTTTCTTGTTTGAACTTGAATGCTTTAAATTTAACATGCTTCATGAACGGAAGGGAAAGTAATGGATTTATATTCAGTTAGTTTCATCCTTTGCATTGGTTATTAATGAAAGGCGTGGAAAGGATAACTGTATGCTATATAGGCAGCAAACTACTTGTATTCCTAACTTGACAAATATTGTAAATTGATATTTGCATTGATTATGTGGAAACGGGACAGCAGTCCCTTGGCTGATTGTGATGATATTTGTGATAGCTCAGTGGTTATGCTGATCTCTCTTTTGTGCCTTTCGAGATTGATGTTTTGCTGTTGTTTCATAAAAGCAGGGTTCTTTTATTGAAACAATTTGTTGAAGCATCTTATTTTAAGGATAAGTGCTTAATGTGCTCAGTTCATTGAACTGACCCGTGCAATTCATTTTGCAGATGGAATTTGATTAGAATGAAGACTTGGCTGTCTTCTGATGCCTCTTGATTAGGTGTAAAAATAAATTGTAATTGTTGCTTTTATTCCTCTTCGAGGAATTGTGAAAAGAAGAAACTATATTCTTCTGTCCATGAGTTGTATGGATGTTTTGTATAAACTATGCCCAATCGGTTGGATTGGCAATGTACTGATTGTGACTTGAAATGTTGAATACAATTACAAGTGTGATATTTTCAATAATTATATCAGTTTGATATTGATGTTTAAATTGGGAATATAATGTTATTTCTTGATTTGGATTTGTTATTTGTCCTTGGATGGATGCTAAATGGAACTGATATCTATTCTTACTTAAATGCAACTTTTAAGTTGAAAATGCAATTAATTCATACTTGGATAAAGATGAATTTTTAATTGACATTAAAAAGGATTAAGAAGAATATGATTCCATAATCGGAAGGTATTCAGGATTAGCTTAGGAGCTAAGGAATATCAATTCAACTTCGGAGTAATCGAACTTCGCTTTCGAACTCCATTAATGATCCCGTTTGATAAAATTCAGAATAAAGGATATAGGATACATATATCCATAACTAATGATCCTTAACTATATAATGTTAAGGGGAACAAATGAATTCATTTCTCGAAGATTAGACCTCGTTTGAATGACGTCTAATAAGTTAATATTCTGAAATTAGTTGCAGTTGGAAACATCTTGGCTAAGTTTAATAGGTTAAACTTATTATGTCCGTTGGTACGGACTGCTTAATCCAATGATTAAGAAATAAACCAAGTAAGGAAATGTAGCCCTTCGATACGAAGGAGACGATACTTGGCAAACTAATGGACAGTTTAGTCCCTCTTAGTTATATACAACTGCAACGGAAACGAGGATCAAGGGATCAGCGCGGATGCTGAAAGTCGTTTTTAATTATTACTCGTAGCTAAGTCACTTGAGCAGGATGTGTATTCTCGATGGGTGGATTCTGCAGGACATTGGCATACGCCAGCTACAGCAAGGTGTCTTCATGAAGACGGGGTCTTCATGACGACACAATGTTGCAAACTGACATATATAGCAATGCCCTCTCCGAAGTAAAACATGTAGAATACATAGGCTGAATGTGTAGATCTTAGCTGGGGTGGGGATAGGGTATGATCTGGTATACGGAGTGACTCCGGAATACTAAAGATAAGTAGACACACGGAGTCGTGGGGTAACGACACCGTATGTCTGCGTATCTTTAGTTACCAGGAGTGCCTTCCTATACCCGTTCATATTACTAGTTGGAATTGAAAAGTTTAAAACTGACCTTAAACGATGAGGACTGGTAGGAGCCAGGAAAGACCATTCTAGATAACAGGTGAAGTGAAGTGAAGGACGTATTCTGTAGATGTGTATCACATCCAGGAATATGATCATGTAAAGCATGTGAAAATATTTGGCCAAAGCATCGAATTGCTTGTTGCGTTGTCCTTATCACTTAATTTAAGATGCAGGATGTCAGATGAATATCAGTAACAGATATTCAGATAGGCTTCTTAAATGGATCACTTCGATAACCGGGGAAGGTTATGAGAACAAGTATATAAAATATACTATGCATAAACAAACATGAAGGATCGGTTGTTGCCGAGTCATGTACATGAAGGATCGGTTGTTGCCGAGTCATGAAATGAAGGATCGTTGAAACTCCGAGCCATGAAAATGGAAGGATCGGCAGTTCATCGAGTCATTTACAGCAGCATATAGAATCTGTTATAAGATTGAATGGCATTGAATGTGTGTTCCATATTGTAAATATGTGAACAGGGAACATTCGTTTTAAAAAGAAATTGTATGATCCAAACTGTGTTGTTTGGGCAGAGAACAATTATTAAATCTTGAACGTGTGTTTGAATTTTATAATTCATAACAGAGAACGTTATATATAAAAAAAAAAATTTCCCTTGTTCTGGTGTTTTAAAATGGGGATGTTACAATCTATATCCACTTTAAAGAGAAGAAGCAGAATATAATAAATAATATCCGCCTAAGATCTTAAAGTCTAATAATCCTATCAATGGATTGAACAAACAATAAATCATATCATCACATTGTCTCCTAATTCTATTCTAATAGAATACCACTTTTATCTTTTCTAAGAGACAAAACAAATGAATACAACATGGTTCATTCTAGGGTTATTCATTTATATCCTAAGCAAGAATAAGAAGAACTATTATGTACCATGCCCGAACCTATAACATCTAAAAAATAGACCAGATTAATAACACGAGTCACCTATTCCTTTTCGTAACAACCTTGCACATTCAACATTAGAATATATATCAAAACATAATTCCATAACAATACAAGAAGGTATAGAAAACCAGAACAGTTCAACTACAATTCCAATTCCAACTCTTCATGTTAGAAGTTATCAATCAAAGATCGAAAATAATGTTCACAAACAAAGCAGCCAAAAGAGGAATTAATCTCTACTCAAGCTCTTCACAAAGGATAAAGAGTACAAGAGACAAACCTACTCTTTTCCATAAAAACTAGGCAAGACTAGTCAACAACATTCAAACCCATAAGTATCAACTTACTTAACAAAGAACCTTCCCGGCTACTATCTCTCAACATTATTTCAATCAATGATTCAAACAAGGTAGACCAATAGGTCATGAGAAATCACTATCTCGAAATGGAATCGAGTACAAAAATTTCAAACAATGAGCATATTCAAGGACATAGGAATGGTAACTTAATACGGAGAGAATCAATGATAAATTGTATCATTTCAATGAATAAGAAGTTCCAGTTTTCAAACCAATTCAGGATGAAATCCTCACGTAGATCCCAAACCAATATACTACTCACAAAAGAATACATATATATATATTTTCTTTCTCAAAGAGAAACCAAGGTCTTATTCACTATATCAGTCAAGAATAACATCCCAAGACAACAAACGATAAGGTTCAGAATTACCTACGAACCCAAGACTGGGACTTACAAATGCCTCTCCACTAAATACAAAAAGGTAAGTAGTAATTCAAAAGAATCAAACTCATTACAACTAAACGAAGAAGGAATCCTTCCTGATAATTTTAGTGTCTAAGGTAATAACCCAAATCTTCCACTAAGGCCCAAATTTATTTAAAGAGATAGAAGAGAGGGAGAGCTAGAACCCAAAATGCCCAATACAGAAGTTGTCTCAGTCTTAAATTCCAAAGCAACAAGAATAGAATATCAAAACAAAACTTCACAACCACAAAATTGTGACAGTGGTGCCTTAGTACAAAATAATATAGTCAACCCAGAATGTGGGTTTCTTCCAAACAGCGGGGAAATAACACTTCCTCCAATTCCCATGCTCATACCATCTCAAGAAGTCGATACAGTCATAGAACTGAAGTTATACATTTCTTAAGCATGATATTACCAGTTCCAAATCTTGAAGAGATTTCAAACAACTGAAACAACTTGAGTCTCCTAGTGAGTGAGTTGCTAAAATAAAGAGTTATAAGCTAAACCTTTTAACAACCGAATAACCTAATACAAAATGCCCGAACAAAATCAAATATATAGACCAAAATATAAGCTCATAACACTCAACTATTAAATCGAGTTCAAAGTGTCGGACCCATGCTTCTCACACAAATGTTCATGACTACACTAGCAAAATAATGTGAGTACAGTGCTAAATACAAACTCCATGTAACAGTTCAGCAATGCATAAGTTTCCCAAATAGTGGTTCCAATCAAAACAAAGCTCCAACACAAGCTTAATAAAAATACAAAGTTCCAACACAAGTCTGCATCCAAAGAACGCAACCCATAAGAAAAATAAAACAGAACTCAAGTTTCCCTAAGCTCATGTCCTTATATTGTCACGAAAGTCAGTTCAAAGCACATTAACTTCGAATACAAGATCTAGAGAGCAAAATAGAGATACAGATCAAGTTTCTAATACCATTTTCACTTGCATGCAGGTCATAAAACTTACATGTAAAGGCGGTTTCAAACATCACTATTGTTTCGCCATGGATACAAATCCAAACAACACAAAGGTTCACCAAACCCAACAAGCACAAATAACCAAAAAATCATGAAAACATAAATCTCATGAGATTAGATTTTTTCTAATGATTCATTTATAAGAATGCAAAGAATTTTAATAGTTAGAGCCTATCATGCTTAATAGTGCTTCCACCAAAGCGAAGGATACTTCTAATTGAGCTTCCAACTCTTTTTCTCCTTCACGAAAGATCAACAATCAAACTTCTTTTCCTACTATGCCTCATATATTTTCCTTCAATAAAAAATAGGCTGAAGAAACCAAAAATAGCTTTGAAGTGAAGGTCGAACTCATCGGGTTCAAGAACTAGTTAGCTCCATGCGAGCAAAATCCACCATGCATGCAAAACCAAATGAACTCCTAAAAACCCGCCTCCTAAGTTTCCAAGATGGTTTACACACAAAGACCGAGGCTCATAAATGTCACAAATTCCATTCATTCGAAAATTCACACTTATCTTTCCTTTCCACCACCTCCTAAATTTGGTGAATGCCAATTCAACACAAAAATACAATTCCATCCTTTAGCGGAGCTTCCACATAAGCCTCTACCAAGTCTACTAGCCCCTGCCAACCGCGCAAGACTTCCTTGATTTAAACCCTTTCAACTCAATTAAATTCCATTGGAACCATTGCCCTTGTGACATGCGACCCCTTAGGTTCCCTTAATAGTTTAGGATAGATTTAAATAGAACTTAGGTTAGTTTAGCAAATACCAACATAGGTCTTAAAAACATTTGCCATTAGAATTCGCCACCTTAGGTTAGGCTCAATTCATAACCCTTTAGTATTAGGTATTAGTTAAAGTAACCTAGTATACCTTAGTAACCCTTCTCTTATCCATTTAGCACAATGCTTAGGTTAGGTCACCAACCCAACAATAGAATAAGAGGCTTAGGTTAGAACAGAATTCAAATAAGTAAACATAGCTAGGACATAGCTGTTCTTACCTAGCTTAGGTTACCGTTAGGATAATCCTTAGATTCTTAGGAATCCAAACTCATCCTTAGATAATTGAATTTTTCTTTAATCCTTAATATCCTGCCAAGATCAATCACCAAAGACCCAAGCACAAACATACATCTAAACGAAAACATATTCACACAAGACCACATAATTTGTATCACACAAAGTTTAGTCTTCAATGTCCCTTTAAAATACTGAAAGCCAATTTATCATTAAGTCTATGAAGAGGATTTGAAACATTCCTTGGATCACTAAAATTGATCCAAGGATGAGTCAGAAGAAGAAATAAGTCTGCAACTCTTAAAACCAGATTGCAACTCATCTTTCCAAAGTGAAAATGAATTCTTGATAACCATATAATTTTAGTCTAATGATTTTAAGAACATAAAAGATTTATCCTTATCAAGCATGATCTTCAACAGTCAAAAGAACACATATTTATCCAGAAAATCACATGTCAACACTTGAATGCAAAAGAGGAATATATTGGTTGTCAAGGGTGTTACAGATAAACACCGTAACCACTATCTCAAGGCTAATTTTATTGACATCATGGAACTCTATTAAATTTTGATATTCTTTCTTCTTCCGAATGTCCAATTTTGAATATGTTGCCTTGTGTGATTTTTTGAAGGCCATAGCTGATTTTAAGGGGTTGTTGGGTTCTCTTTTAATGTTTTCATGGCATAGGGCTTGAAGTGCAAATTGTTCTAACAGAAAATCATCAAGATCTCCTCCTTAACTAATTTTAGTTGCTTCCGCATTTTTTTGGATTTGAGATTTGTAATTGTTACATACAACTATAAATTTCTTACTACAATGACTCGGAGGACGTGGTGCATTGTAATGGCTGGAGAAACATGAAAAAAACTAAGGCAGTCACATTTTTCCCTCTCACAAGACTTGTTCACAAAAGCACCCAAAATATCACTTTTATATGATTCCCTTCCTTCAAAATCAAGGGATTTTGGTCATAAACCTTTTTCACTACCAATGAATCATTAATACATACCTATACATTCATTAAAATAGTCACATATGACCCATATAGGTAGGGTATTCCCAAAACCATCCAACTTGGGCCAAAAGGCTCAAAACCCCATCACTAGGATGAGAAAAATCCACTCATACCAAAACCATGATTATTCAAGATCCAAAATTCACCATACATGAGTAATATAACATATAAGTACCATAAATGTCTTACATTTACTTGGACCAATCAAATAAATTATTAAATAGGCCCACTGGCTCAAATCTTTCACCAAACAATTGTTTCCAAAGACCCTATTTTTACCTTGAGGCATCAAGACCACTCAAGATGAACTGAAATATGGCATGTGACCACTCTATGGAATTATAAATAATTTTAAATCACTTCTATGTAAGTTATAAATCATGAAACATCCATATTATCAAATCACAACTTTCCTCTTCACCAAATCAAGTTACCCAAAAACTTGTTTTACAAACTAAAATATTTAGCACCCTTTCTCGCCACTTTAAAGACATAAAAAGTCCTTTATTAGGAACTAAATTAATCCCTCTTCACTCTCTCTAGGAGATAGAAATCATCATCCAATCCATTACATGCTTCAACCAACTCTTTCTTTCAGCCTGAGAAATCTTGTCTTGAAATTTAACATACCTTCTTCACAAATTGACCTTACAGAGCCATTAAATCAAATCACAAAGAAAAAAATCCACATATAAATGGAAATATATATGAATTATATTTCCAGAACATATTTTAACTCATTCCAACTCTAAGTGAAGGCTCTCAACCAAGTCAATCTATGTTGACTATTTTTTATGTCTTATAGGACTCAAGAACCAAGTATGAAAACAACATACTCCATCACTCAAAAACACGCTAACACGCTTGAAAAATCATGGAACACCCTTATACATGATTTATAAACACTCAAAAACCTTTACAAAAAAATAAGAACTCAAAAACATCACCTTACCTCATCAAGTCACTTGACACCCTACTAGAATAAACATCTTTCAAACTTAACCTTCAAAGAAAATATTATAACTTTGTGATACCATATAAAAAAAGTTTGATATACCAATGGAAATATCTTTGAACCATATTCACAACAAAACTTTAATCATATCCTAACTCATCTTGTATCTCCTACAATGTCACTTTTACTGAAAAATGCTCCAAACTACCCCAAAAATGGTCTTCATAAATAGGGCACACTTTGCGCTTTTTCTTCACAACCATAACCTGAAACTATCATGTAAATTTATAAAAAATTTAAGGCTAAAATAATTTTTAAGTTATTCTTTAACTTCTTTGGGAAACTTCTTCTTAAACTGTAACTCTTCATAAATAATCCATTTCAGACAGGGTCCACATATCGCCACATGCTCTAATATACATTTCTAGAAATATGGAAGAGTAATATATAACATCCAATCATAAATTTTGAAAAATAATCAAAATAGGATCACTATATTCATTCTTCTACAAGTCACTCATAGCTAAGGTTTAGCTAGGTTTCAAACCACTTTATTTTCTTAACAATCGTTCATAAAAATGTGAAAATCAAACCACCTCATTTTTTTGAAACCTTCATAACTGACCTAAGAATATATTCTAAATATATCAGGTCCCCATTCAAATCACACAATTCACAATGAGCATTAGAAGGTCCACATATGCTTTAAAAACACATTGTTACTTACCCGGTTTTGCCAAAACTTGCATATATTCAAACATCTTCAACACTTTAACTGAAATTTGTCATGAAGCATCATGAAAACCTCCTCTAACTATTTGTACTCACCATCTAATCCAAATATCTCTCAAATTCTCCATCCAATCTCATTTACATGTTCTTATTTTCATGTTTCTCACTATTTACTTCCCAAGGACCTCATACATGCACTAAATCAATGAATGTTCACCTCAAACTCACCATACACCTCATGTACACTACCACCATGCTACTACCATGATAAAACATGACTGATTTGGTCAATATCTCATACCTCTACCTCATTTTACATGCATCAGGGCTAGAAACAAGAATAAAATGACTTGACTCAACCATGACACACCATGAACTGACCATGTTTACCTCATATAGACCCATATACACTCTCCGACACATCATATGAACCATTTTTTACTTCATGAAACACTCTAACTAGATCAAGAGAGATCATACCATGACTAGGCCTACTCGACCATACACCAAGACCTCATAAGACTTCACCAAACTTAGACACTACAAATCAACCTTCATTCTTGACATATGACTAACACCATATGGAGACTCACGTGACACTATAATGCCCTTTGCCATCAATATAATTGACATCAATGAAAACATAAACACACAATGGCCAACAATCTCCCCCTTTGTTATTGATGGTAACCACCTTTAGAAACATTGATGGAAACCAACAAGAACAACACACCTACTTGAATCATTTCCATGTTTCTGATTCTTCTCTCCCCTTCGACATCTATAAAAAGGCTATACCGATTACTATACATGGAAAATGACATCACATGACAAAAATACAAGAAGCAATGCAAAGACTCACATACTTAACCAAAATGCTCCCCCGAGAGTGTAATTTATTTTCTTTGACTCCTTTAGTAGCATAAGATGATCTTTTTTTTTTATATAACATTCTCTCGTTATGAATTATAAAATTCAAACACACGTTCAAGATTTAATAATTGTTCTCTCGCCCAAACCACACAGCTTTGATCATACAATTTCTTTTAAAAACGAATGTTCCCTGCTCACATATTTACAATATGGAACACACATTCAATGCCATTCAATCTCATATAATGATTCTATATGCTGTAAATGACTCGATGAACTCGCCGATCTTCCATTTTCATGGCTCTGAGTTTCAACGATCCTTCATTTCATGACTCGCAACAACCGATCCTTCATGTACATGACTCGCAACAACCGATCCTTCATGTTTGTTTATGCATAGTATATTTTATATACTTGTTCTCATAACCTTCCCTGTTATCGAAGTGATCCATTTAAGAAGCCTATCTCGAATATCTCATCGATATTCATCCGACATCCCGCATCTTAAATTAAGTGATAAGGACAACGCAACCAAAGAATCGCGATACTTTGGCCAAAGATTTTCACATGCTTTGCATGATCATATTCCCGAATGTGATACACATCTACGGAATACGCCCTTCACTTCACTTCACTTCGTTATCTAGAATGGTCTTTCCGGTTCCTACCATTCCTCATCGCTTAAGTTCCGTTTTAAACTTTCGATTCCAGCCAGTAATATGAGCGGGTATAGGAAGGCACTCTGTAACTAAAGATACGCAGACATACGGTGTCGTTACTCCCACGACTCCGTGTGTCCGATTATCTTTAGTATTCCGGAGTCACTCCGTATACCAGATCATACCCTATCCCCACCCCAGCTAAGATCTACACATTCAGCCTATGTATTCTAAATGTTTTAATTCGGGAGGGCATTGCTATATGTCAGCTGCAACAATGTGTCGTCATGAAGACCCCGTCTTCATGAAGACACCTTGCTGTAGCTGGCGTATGCCAATGTCCTGCAGAATTCTCCCAACGAGAATACACATCCTGCCCAAGTGACTTAGCCACGAGTTAATAGTTTAAGCAATTTTCAGCATCCACGCCGATCCTCGATCCTCAAGTTTCCGTTGCAGCCAGATATAACTAAAAGGGACTAAACGGCCCATTAGTTCGTTATGTATCGTCTCCTTCGTATCGAAGAGCTACATTTCCTTACTTGGTTTATTTCTTAATCATTAGATTAAGCAGTCCGTACCGACGGACATAATAAGTTTAACCTATTAAACTTAACCAAGATGTTTCCAACTGCAACTTATTTCAGAATATTAACTTATTAGACGTCATTCAAACGAGGTCTAATCTTCGAGAAATGAATTCATTTGTTCCCCTTAACATTATATAGTTAAGGATCATTAGTTATGGATATATGTATCCTATATCCTTTAATCTGAATTTTATCAAACGGGATCAATGATGGAGTTCGAAAACGAAGTTCGAATACTCCAAATTTAAATTGATATTCCTTAGCTCCTAAGCTAATCCTGAATACCCTCTGATTATGAAATCATATTCTTCTTAATCCTTTTAATGTCAATTAAAAATTCATCTTTACCCAAGTATGAACTAATTGCATTGTTCAACTTAAAAGTTGTATTTAAGTAAGAATAGATATCAGTTTCAATTCAACATCCATCCAAGGATAATGAAACAATTCCAAATCAGGAAATAACATCATATTTCCAATTTAAACAACAATATCAAACTGATATAATTATTGAAAATATCACACTTGTAATTGTATTCAATATTTCAAGTCATAATTTGTACATTTGCCAATCCAGCTGATTGGGTATAGTTTATACAAAGCATCCATACAACTCATGGACAGAAGAATATATTTTCTTCTTTCACAATTCCTCAAAGAGGAATAAAAGCAACAATTACAATTTAATTTACATCTAATCAAGAGGCATCGTAAAACAAGCCAAGTCTTCATTCTAATCAAATTCCATCTCGCAAAATGAATTGCACGGTCGGGCTTCAATGAACTGAGCACATTAAGCACTTATCCTTAAAATAAGATGCTTCAACTAACTGTTTCAATAAAAGAACCTTGCTTTTATGAAACAACAAAAAACATCAATCTCGAAAAGCACAAAAGAGAGATCAGCATAACCGAACTATCAAAAAATCATCATCACACCAGCCAAGGGACCGCTGTCCGTTTCCACATAATCATTGCAAGTATCAATTTACAAAATTTGTAAAGTTAGGAATTCAAGTAGCTTTGCTGCCTATATAGCATACAGTTATCCTTTCCACGCCTTTCATTAATAACAAATGCAAAGGATGAAACTAACTGAATATAAATCCATTACTTCCCTTTCCGTTCATGAAGCACATTAAGTTTTAAAGCATTCAAGTACAAACAAGAAAGCGAACAGCAATGCATATAGTAGCTCTCATCTAAGCACCATAAAATTCTTCATTCACGAATTCCAGGTTCCTAACTGAATGAAAGAAGAAAGATCATCTTTCTAAAACATTAATTCATATCTCTATCTCTTTCCACATGACTGTCCTAACAGTGGAATCCAGACGAAAGACAAATCAATATAACAGTTCAGAGTGAAACTTACAAAATCCACTCGGAATTCACTTTCTGGCAGCAAGAATAATTTCATTCATTTCCAGTTCATATGAATGCCAAACAGGTTAGTAAGACATTATAATTATCGTGGAGCAAGCCATATCAATATGTATACTAGGTATTTGCTATACTAGAAGATTCCTTACTTCTTACACTGTATAGCTAACCAACAACAAATTTGCAACCACGCAAGTATATATATTCATATAATCTTTTATACCTCTGAACACATATAGTTCTTAATAACAAGTGGTACATTGCTGTTACCTACAGCAAGATCGAGTCATAGGCACTATAATTCCAATGTCACTTTCAGAGTCCCAAATAGCAAAAAGAGAAGAATTCATTCTCTACGATTTCATTAAGAACAATCATTGTTTTAGAATGAAGTAAAAACATTCAATCACGTTTTTCTAAGCAAGACAACTCAACTTAGACAAGATAATAACAGTAAACGTTCTCATTGATAAGCATCTCACATAGCCAGTACAGCTGCAATCCAACAAGCTACAAAGCAATGAACATTCCAGCCAAATTTGCATTCTCAAGATAGTAAAAACAAAATAATATCAGAAGGTCAAACTTCATCGCTGACGCAATGGGATCATCCTTCATTACAGCAAGAAGAAATTATAATCATTCATTGCACAGAATACAAAACTAGTTTATAATTGCGTCAATAGTCTGATTAAGAAGACCGAACAGTATCAAGAAAACACAATAAAACCATCCTATTTTCACAGCAAGGAGAAAATATAATCCATCAATAACTTTAGGAAGGAAAATATTACTTTTCCTATTTTCACGATACCATATAAAACGTAATTGCTCATTTCCTATACAAGAAAAGGCACAAGAAATGTTGCCATTTGAATTCAATCCAAAAGTTCAATTACTCGAGAGAGAACCCGAATGCCACTTTCAAGAATCCAAAATGAAAGGAAGAGAATCTATTTCCTTTAAAAATTTCAATATGAAACAACTTCAACAACCATCGCTTCTTTCATTCATTAATCAACTTCATCAAGAGAAAAGAACTTATGGTTTCAAAAGAGAAATAACTCAATTAAAACGCACACTCCGTGATACATATGACAATTTTTCCCAATACATCATTAAACAACCAAAGACAACAGAAAGCATTTCATTAGTGGTAAATACAACCATAATTTCACTTCAAGGAATATAAAATCTATATTTTGAATATCATTTCCAAAATGACAACAAGATTCAACAGAACCCAAATTACAAACAATATATGCAAATCGTATTTCCATTTCCTTTTCTTCAAAGAAACTTCCACATAAAAGAAAGAAACGATTACACTAAATGGAAAACCATTTTACACCATAAGGAGTTCATTACACACTGACTCCACTTTCAAAAAACAATTAAAAAGTGAAAGAATTATATCTATTTCAAACACCATACATCACAACAAACCAAACGACGTCGAAGAAGTGTTTCCAACCAATCAAATGCAAGGACGGATTAACCACAAGCAAAAGGGGACGATGTATTTCCCATTATTTCCAAAAATGACAGCAAGAAAGGAAGGAAACCCATATCATAGCAACATAACATGACTGAAATTCCATTTTTCTCTTCACATGTAATAGCAGTTCCAAGCACAACATCAAGGAGAACGATTACATTATAAGAAAAAGTTTAAACAGCCTGTCCACTCCATACCACATGTACAGAGGAAGAAAATGTTTATTTCTTTCTACAACACTGTCAAGCAACCACAACGGTAATTCTATTCCAACCAAATTTAAGCAACAACAAATCAAGGCCGAGCAACCAGAGCGCTTTCTTATCATTTTCCAAGAAAAGAAGGCAAGAATCAACAAATCCATTTCCAAATCAACTCAACAACAATCAAGCAATCCCAACCCAAGAGCAGGGTTGTTTTAATGAAACATTTAAATCAAGCAAAGATTTTAAAGAGAAGGGCTTAACATGCCTGTTATCTCTTTTCCAGAACTCGAAGAAAGCTTCGTTTTGCCGCGTTTTTCTTCCACAACGGCAACACAATATTCCCAAAGACTTTCTTCCTTCTTCTGGCTGATCAATGCCTCAAAACTTCCAAGAAAATGTCAAATGCAAGAGCTGGTTCGACCGAACTGCACTCAAGAAACCAAATGCAGAGCAACTTTTGCAAAAGCTCGAATCAACAAAAATGAAAATCAATTTTTCCTCATACGCTTCCAAGGCAAGCTGGTCGCGAGGACCAAAACCATTAATGCAATAAAGGCTTCGCCTTTTCCTTATTTTCACGCCACCTCCACTTGGGTTGGCAAGTCTCCAATTTTCAAATTTTTCCATGCAAATGAATTTAGCCAAGCTTCCAAATGGATACCTCTATCTCCTACTACCCGTCCCGCCAAAATCGGCGCCGTCCACGAAGGGACTTTTCATAAATGCCAATGAATGCCTCCTATCCATCCTTATCCTTTTCTTCCCAAGGGTCTCTGCGTACCTTTTAGCTTAGGATTAGTTTTAGGTTACATAGTTCATTCGACCTAGGTCTTAGTTAGACCTTAGGTTTTAGGATTTAGATTTATTTTTCCCCCTTTTTTTTTTTTTTATAATTTAAAAATCCACTAGGATAGTAGTGTAGGATGTATGTTAGGTCTTAGGTTAGTTTAGGTTTAATTCACACTAACCACTAACACTAACAACTTCCTTCCAAACTTCCTTACTAACATCCACGTTAACGCAGAGCAGACGCTCCGTCCTTCCGATTACATGCCAAGGCCACCCGTGTCCAGCGTTTTCGCCCCACGAGGTCCCGACTGACAAGACAGGTTCAAGAATCGAACCCCTCGCCGTTGGCATTTTCGTGCTAGCTATTCACACTGTAATCGCGCCGCACGCTTATAATAATCCTAGTCCAGCTTCAAGTGTGAATTAACATAGAAAACACAAGAGGACTCAAGATACTTGAATCAATGGAATTGATCTGTGGTATGTCATGTCAATCAAGACAAGAGCAAGCAATTATACGACAACTGTCGTCACATCAAGCAAACACACAAGTACAATATTTGTTGTCCCATGCATGCAATAAGCCACAAGATGCAAGAATCCAAATTAGCAACACATTCTCTTAAGATCAAAACATATCTTAACATGTTTGCTTTCATTTCAAGAGCTATAAAAGATGTAAAACATTCACCAAGTTAGCATACAAAATCGAGTGTTACATTCTTCCTCCTTAAAGAATCATCGTCCCGATGATCGATTTACAAATCAAGGAGTTCATAGGACAAAATTCAGTTATTGTCCTTTCATTCATAAGTTCATACCAAAAAATGATTCTCTCTTAAAAACAACGTTTTAAGACAACTGCATAATAGACTAATAATTGTCTAAATTTGGTAAAATTTTCAGTTCTTCAATTTCATATTCAAGATTAAATGATGTGGAAAAGTAGATCTCATTTCTTCGAGATTCTCCCAAGTTGCACTTTCGCCGAATCGGTCCCACTGACCTTACATTGGTTCACTTCGCGATTTCTCAAGTACAATCAAGCGAGTTCCCAACACTCGAATGGGGTAACCACGATTATTCCCGGGTCTTGACCGCAAGGAATTCCAATTTAGCACATGTGATAACTGTCACGTATTTCTTAAGCAAAGAAATATGAAAAACATCATGCATTTGAGACAAAGCAGAGGTAATGCTAGACGATAAGCTACTGTGGTTGATTATTTCAATAATTTCAAAAGGTCCCACGTAACGTGGTGACAACTTGGCAGCTTCGCAAAGGTTATGGAGCTCTTTTTCGGCTTCACCCAAGAAAGACCTTCTCTCCAAGTTTATAATGCCTCACAACCCGCTTCAAGTCTCGATAGCTCTTTCGCCTATGGCAGCCTCCTTTAGATGTTCCCGAATCATTTTGATTTGCTGTTCCATTTCCATAAGGATTTTCGCCCAATTACCTCTCTGTCCTCAACGCTGTCCCACTGATGTGGGTTCTCGCATTTTCTTCCATACAATGCTTCAAAGGGCGCCATTTTTAAAGAGGCATGATAGGTGTTATTGTAAGCAAATTCTACCAAATGGGAAGGTATTCCTCCCATTTATACCGCTGGTCCATGCAATACATCCTCAAAGATGTCCTCTAAAACTTGATTAACTCTCGGCCCTGGTCCATCCGTTTCTCGGATGATATGCAGAATCGAAGTTTAATTTAGTTCCCAAGGCCGCATTAAGCGCTTGCCAAAACCTTGATGTCATCCTCGGATCTCTCGTCCGATATGATTAATTCCGGTATTCCATGCAACCTGAAGATTTCATGCACAAATCTTCTTGCTAAAATCGGTGCATCGCCCTTCAAATTACCAAAGCAATGAAGTGTGCCACTTTGGTCAATTTGTCGACTACAACCAGATAATGTCATGTTTATTTCTTGACATAGGCAATCCTTGAACGAAATCCATCGTTATCACTTGCCACTTATATCATGGAATGTCGTGGGGATACAATAATCCGTATAAGGGTGCATATGTTCCGCTTTAACACGCCGACATTCCAAGCAAAGTTGTGTTACAAACTCTACCACATCCTTTTTCATTCCCTTCAAAAATATTGCCGCTTAAGATCAGCAAGCATTTTTGTGATGCCAGTGGTGTCCGTAAAAGGTGAATTATGGAATTCAAGTGAGCAATTTCCTCTTAAGTCATTTGCCACATGTGTACATATACCCTGTTTTCGAACCTCGTAACTCCTTCGTTATCAAAACGAAATCCCTTATACCGCTGCCTCGGGTCCAAAGCAAGTGCTGATTTGACTTGTGAAAATAGGGATCCGATTCTAAGGCATCTTTTACCTCATCCTTAAACTGAGTTCTTAACGTTATAAGAGCAGAGATATGCTTCCTTCGACTCAGAGCATCTGCTACTCTATTTTCCTTGCCCTTAATGTAGCTTATATCAAAATCATACTGAGACAGAAATTCTAACCATCTTCGTTGCCTTGCATTCAGATTTGGCTGAGTAAAAATATACTTCAGCCCCAGATGGTCTGTTTTTAATTCAAAGGGCTTGCCAAGAAGGTAATGCCTCCATATTTGAAGCGCATGTACTATGGCAGCGAGCTCAAGATCGTGTGGAGCATAGTTCTGTTCATGTAACTTAAGCTTTCTGCTTTCATAAGCGATAACATGGTTATTCTGTAACAAAATACCCCCAAGGCCTTCTCCTGAGGCGTCCGTTACAACCATAAAATCTCCATTTGGATCAGGTACAGTCAAAATAGGTGCTGTAGTTAACTGCTCCTTTAACTTTTTAAAGGCAGATTCACATTTGTCTGTCCAGACAAATTTCTTTTCTTTCTTTTGCAACGAAGTGATTGGGGCAGCAATTTTTGAAAAGTCCTTAACGAACTTTCTATAATATCCAGCCAAGCCCATGAAGCTCCTCACTTCGTGCACGTTCTTAGGCGCAGGCCACTCAGTTATAGCTGTGATCTTTGAAGGGTCAACAGCTATCCCGTCTTTGCTTATAACGTGTCCCAAATAATGCACCTCTGCATCATAAAAGGAACATTTGGACAGCCCATACAACTTCCTCTTTCTTAAGATTTCCAGCACTATCCTGAGATGTTCTTGGTGCTCTTCGACATTTTTAGAGTATATAAGAATGTCGTCTAAGAATACAAGCACAAACTTGTCTAAGTATTCTTGAAAAATGTTATTCATTAGATTCATGAAGGCGGCAGGTGCATTAGTCAGCCCAAAAGGCAACACCGTGAACTCATAAGTGCCCATACCTCGTTCTAAAAGCTGTTTTATGAATATCTTCCTCTTTTATTCTCAGCTGATGGTACCCTGACCGCAGATCTATTTTTGAATAGACTGATGCTCCTCGCATCTGATCAAACAGATCATCGATTCTTGGAAGTGGGTATCGATTTTTAATGGTTGCTTTATTCAGCATTCTGTAATCAATGCACAACCTCAAGGTGCCATCTTTTTCTTTACAAAGATTACCGGCGCTCCCCAAGGTGAGACGCTCTGGCCCGATCAGCCCCTTAGTCAAGTTCTTGTAATCGAGCCTTCGGCTCTACCACCAATGGTAGTCATTCTATAAGGTGCCTTAGATATGGGTTCCGCTCTCGGTTTGATCTCTATAATAAGTCAAACTCACGCTTGGGCGGAAGACCTGCAATTCCTCCGAAACACATCACGAAAATCCCTCAACAATGGATACCTTTCCATGAAATCATTATCTTCCACTTCATTTTCTGTCATTTTTACCGCATACAAAGTGCAGCCTCTGTTTTTAGCCCTCTTTAGTTGCATAGCCGTCAGTTTCCTAACTGCAACTTCCCGTTTTACACCTTGAATGACTACTGCTTTCTGCAGGTCATCAAGGCAACTGATTTGTTTTTCATAACAGTCAACCTTTGCTTTATGTTCAGCCAACCAATTAACTCCAATAATGATATCATATGATCCTAGAGGAGTGACATACAAGTCAACTTCGGTGGAGAAACCAGGCAGGTCAAGAATTGCCCCAAAAAGGCACATTTCAACTGTATGGACAGCATTATTCCCATAATGCACTGTCCATGTTTTATCCATTCTCGCAGCCTTTCTTTTTAATTTCATAGCAAGTTCAGTAGAAATAAAACATTCTGTAGCTCCAGTATCAAAAAGTACAACTACAAAGTTTATCGAATAACTTACCAAGTAACTCTATGGGCGTCACTTGCTTTTCACTTGTCTGTTAGACATCGCAAAGCATGTATCCTATGTCATTGTCCGCGATCATCCTTCTTCGAGGACAAGTGATTCGCATAGTGGTCTTTTTCCACGCTTGAAGCATCCTCCACTGGCCCTTTTCTAGGTTCAAATTTATTACCACTCTTTAAAGTTATCGTTTTGGCTTCCATAGGACTTCGTCCAATGCCATTAACTTTTGGGAAGTCAGCTCCGCACGCTATTTATGTGTCCTGTTTCATCATGTGTTTCTTGTTGTTATCTACAACAATTTTATTTTTCACACCAAACCTTTTCCAAGGTCCCCTTTTTGGTGCAAGAGACGAAGAAGGATTTGGGAATCTTCTTCCTTATCTCTTCCCCGTGAGCAGAGATTGCTCTCAATTTTTGTTCTCTGCCTCGATTGCCTTTTCGACAACTCCATCCATGGTGGTGGGCCGTGGACATCCACTTCGCCACCAATGATGGGATTCAGTCCCATTATGAATTTCCGTATTCTGAACTTCTCGTCAGCTTGGTATTGCGGCACATACTTAAGGAGTTTAGTAAACCCTTCCCAAGATTCTCGTCACCGACAATGCCTTCTCTTGCGACCGCTTCTGAAATTCACCATTTTCCTATCAAAATAGAGTTGAGGCAGCCATCTTTGCCTAAAATATCCCTTAAATTGATCCCAAGTTATGTCTGATTCGACAATATTCAGCTCAACCTTACGGTTGTCCCACCAGGATGATGCTTCATGAGAAAGCTGATATGCTCCCCATATCGCTTTAGTCTCTTCAGAGAAGTTTCTTATTGCAAAGTATTTCTCCATTTCACCGAGCTGGGCTTTTTTCAGCTCCGTCCCCAAGAGTTGTTCCATCAAACTTTGGAGGACTTATTCTCTTTATATCATTCGTAAGTTCAGCTGCTAATCTTGCCCTTTTATTTTCAGGGGGATTAGGAGCAATTACGTTATTATCATCAACACCCGGATTCCTCCGTTGATGTTGTCCATGGAGGCAAATGATCATTTATTTCAGCTTCATTCCCTCCTCTTCATTGCCCATTGATCGCTGTTCCAAGATACCAAACGATCCCTCGATTCAAGTAGGGCAGCAAGGATTTCATCCAGCTTTTGGGCGCTTGCACGCTTCTCCACCCCGCAACGGGTTATTCGCAAAGATTCCTCTTGTCCCGACCATTTTCTCGCTCAATAAGAAAATGTAAACTTTATTAATAACGTGGACTCATTAGGTCCAAGAGCGCAACCTTCACTCGATACCAAGATGTAACATCCCCATTTTAAAACAATTTAACAAGGGAATTTTTTTTTTTTTTTTTTTATATAACGTTCTCTCGTTATGAATTATAAAATTCAAACACACGCTCAAGATTTAATAATTGTTCTCGCCCAAACCACACAGCTTTGATCATACAATTTCTTTTAAAACGAATGTTCCCCTGCTCACATATTTACAATATGGAACACACATTCAATGCCATTCAATCTCATAATGATTCTATATGTCTGTAAATGACTCGATGAATCGCCGATCTTCCATTTTCATGGCTCTGAGTTTCAACGATCCTTCATTTCATGACTAAGCAACAACCGATCCTTCATGTACATGACTCGCAACAACCGATCCTTCATGTTTGTTTATGCATAGTATATTTTATATACTTGTTCTCATAACCTTCCCTGTTATCGAAGTGATCCATTTAAGAAGCCTATCTCAATATCTCATATCGATATTCATCTCGACATCCTGCATCTTAAATTAAGTGATAAGGACAACGCAACCAGCAATTGCGATACTTTGGCCAAAGATTTTCACATGCTTTGCATGATCATATTCCTGAATGTGATACACATCTACGGAATACGTCCTTCACTTCACTTCACCTGTTATCTAGAATGGTCTTTCCTGGTTCCTACCAGTCCTCATCGTTTAAGTTCCGTTTTAAACTTTCGATTCCAGCTAGTAATATGAACGGGTATAGGAAGGCACTCCTGGTAACTAAAGATACGCAGACATACGGTGTCGTTACCCCACGACTCCGTGTGTCTGATTATCTTTAGTATTCCGGAGTCACTCCGTATACCAGATCATACCCTATCTCCACCCCAGCTAAGATCTACACATTCAGCCTATGTATTCTAAATGTTTTAATTCGGGAGGGCATTGCTATATGTCAGCTGCAACATTGTGTCGTCATGAAGACCCCGTCTTCATGAAGACACCTTGCTGTAGCTGGCGTATGCCAATGTCCTGCAGAATCCTCCCATCGAGAATACACATCCTGCCCAAGTGACTTAGCCACGAGTTAATAGTTTAAGCAATTTTCAAAGCATCCACGCGATCCTCGATCCTCAAGTTTCGTTGCAACAGATATAACTAAAAGGGACTAAACTGTCCATTAGTTCGTTATGTATCGTCTCCTTCGTATCGAAGAGCTACATTTCCTTACTTGGTTTATTTCTTAATCATTAGATTAAGCAGTCCGTACCGACGGACATAATAAGTTTAACCTATTAAACTTAACCAAGATGTTTCCAACTGCAACTTATTTCAGAATATTAACTTATTAGACGTCATTCAAACGAGGTCTAAACTTCAAGAAATGAACTCATTTGTTCCCCTTAACATTATATAGTTAAGGATCATTAGTTATGGATATATGTATCCTATATCCTTTAATCTGAATTTTTATCAAACGGGATCAATGATGGAGTTCGAAAACGAAGTTCGAATACTCCAAATTTAAATTGATATTCCTTAGCTCCTAAGCTAATCCTGAATACCCTCTGATTATAAAATCATATTCTTCTTAATCCTTTTTAATGTCAATTCAAAATTCATCTTTACCCAAGTATGAATTAATTGCATTGTTCAACTTAAAGGTTGTATTTAAGTAAGAATAGATATCAGTTTCAATTCAGCATCCATCCAAGGATTATGAAACAATTCCAAATCAAGAAATAACATTTATTCCCAATTTATATAACAATATCAAACTCGATATAATTATTGAAAATATCACACTTCAGAATCGTATTCAATATTTCAAGTCATAATTTGTACATTTGCCAATCCAACTGATTGGGTATAGTTTATACAAAGCATCCATACAACTCATGGACAGAAGAATATATTTTCTTCGTTCACAATTCCTCAAAGAGGAATAAAAGCAACAGTTACAATTTAATTTACATTTAATCAAGAGGCATCAGAAAACAGCCAAGTCTTCATTCTAATCAAATTCCATCTGCAAAATGAATTGCACGGGTCAGTTCAATGAACTGAGCACATTAAGCACTTATCCTTAAAATAAGATGCTTCAACTAACTGTTTCAATAAAAGAACCCTGCTTTTATGAAACAACAACAAAACATCAATCTCGAAAAGCACAAAAGAGAGATCAGCATAACCACTAAACTATCAAAATATCATCACAACCAGCCAAGGGACTGCTGTCCCGTTTTCACATAATCATTGCAAGTATCAATTTACAAAATTTGTAAAGTTAGGAATTCAAGTAGATTGCTGCCTATACAGCATACAGTTATCTTTTCCACGCCTTTCATTAATAACAAATGCAAAGGATGAAACTAACTGAATATAAATCCATTACTTCCCTTTCCGTTCATGAAGCACATTAAGTTTTAAAGCATTCAAGTACAAACAAGAAAGCGAACAAGCAATGCATATAGTAGCTCTCATCTAAGCACTATAAAATTCTTCATTCACGAATTCCGTGTTCCTAATCGAATGAAAGAAGAAAGATCATTTTCTAAAACATTAATTCATATCTCTATTTCTTTCCACATGACTGCCCTAACAAAGGGAATCCAAACGAAAGACAAATCAATATAACAGCTCAGAGTGAAACTTACAAAATCCACTGAATTCACTTTCTGGCAAAGCAAGAATAATTTCATTTATTTCCAGTTCATATGAATGCCAAACAAAGTTAGTAAGACATTATATTTATCGTGGAGCAAGCCATATCAATATGTATACTAGGTATTTGCTATACTAGAAGATTCCTACTACTTACATCGTATAGCTAACCAACAACAAATTTGCAACCACGCAAGTATATATATTCATATAATCTTTTATACCTCTGAACGCATATAGTTCTTAATAACAGGTGGTACATTGCTGTTACCTACAGCAAGACCGAGTCATATGCACTATAATTCCAATGTCACTTTCAGAGTCCCAAATAGCAAAAAGAGAAGAATTCATTCTCTACTATTTCATTAAGAACAATCATTGTTTTCAGAATGAAGTAAAAACATTCAATCACGTTTTTCTAAGCAAGACAACTCAACTTAGAAAGATAACAACGTAAACGTTCTCATTGATAAGCATCTCACATAGCCAGTACAGCTGCAATCCAACAAGCTACAGCAATGAACATTCCAGCCAAATTTGCATTCTCAAGATAGTAAAAACAAAATAATATCAGAAGGTCAAACTTCGACTGCCAGACGCAATGGGGTCATCCTTCATTACAGCAAGAAGAAATTATAATCATTCATTGCACGTAATACAAAACTAGTTTATAATGCGTCAATAATCCGATTAAGAAGACCGAACAAAGATCAAGAAAAAAACACAAAAACCATCCTATTTTCACACCGTAAGAAGAGAAAATATAATCCATCAATAACTTCGTAAGGAAAACTATTCCTACTTTTCCTATCACGAACATTGATATAAAACGTAATTCTCATTTCCTATACAAAAAAAGGCACAAATACCATGGAAATGTTAATTTGAATTCAATTCGAAGTTCAAGGGAGAGAGAACCCGAATGCCACTTTTAAGCAATCCAAGAAAATGAACAAGAAGGAAGAGAATCTATTTCCTTTAAAATTTTCGTGTGCTTATAAAGAAAACAATTCAACAACCATCGCTTCTTTCATTCCACTTCATCAAGAAAAAGAACTTATGGTTTCAAAAGAGAAATAACTCAATTAACACATACATACCCAAAACGCACATATGATACATATGACAAGAGCATTTTCCCAATAGTGGTGTTAAACAACCCAAAGACAACAGAAAGCATTTCATTCTAGAAATACAAGAATGACAACCAATTCCAAACTCAAAAGAAATGATTTTGTATCATTTCCAAAATGACAACAAGATTCAACAGAACCCAAATTACAGCAATATATGCGACTGTATTTCCATTTCCTCTTTTCTTGCAAAGACAGTTCCACATACACAAGAAAGAAAGATTACACTAAATGGAAAACCATTTTACACCATAAGGAACATTACACACAATGCTCCACTTTCAAACAAATATAACAAATGAAAGAATTATATCTATTTCAAACACCACATCACAACAAACCAAAGACGTCGTGGAAGTGTTTCCAACCAATCAAATGCAAGGACGGATTAACCACAACAAAGCAAAGGGGACGATGTACTCCCATTATTTCCAAAAATGACAAAGCAAGAAAGGAAGGAAACCCAAATCATAAAGAACATAACATGATCAAATTCCATTTTTCTCTTCACATGTAATAGCAGTTCCAAGCACAACAACAAGGAGAACGATTACACTATAAGGAAAAGATTAAACAGCCTGTCCACTCCATACCACATGTACAGAGAAAGAAAATGTTTATTTCATTCCACAACACTGTCAGCAACCACAACGGTAATTCATATTCCAACCCAATTTAAGCAACAACAAATCAAGGCCGAGCAACCAGAGCCGTTTTCTTATCATTTTCCAAAGAAAAGAAGGCAAGAATCAACAAATCCATTTCAAAATCAACTCAACAGCAATCATGCAATCCCAACCCAAGAGCAGGGTTGTTTTAATGAAACATTTAAATCAAGCAAAGATTTTAAAGAGAAGGGCTTAACATGCCTGTAATCTCTTTTCCGTAACTCAAGAAAGCTTCGCTTTTGCCGCCGTTTTTCTTCCACAACGGCAACACAATATTCCCAGCACTTTCTTCCTTCTTCTTGGCTGATCAACAGCCTCAAAACTTCCAAGAAAATGTCGAATGCAAGAGCTGGTTCGACTGAACCAGACCAAGAAACCAAATGCAGAGCAACTTTGCAAAAGCTCGAACCAACAAAAATGAAAATCAATTTTTCCTCATGCTGTTTCCAAGGCAAGCTGGTCGCGAGGACCAAGAACCATTAATGCAATAAAGGCTCGCCCTTTTTCCTTATTTTCTACGCCACCTCCACTTGGGTTGGCAAGTCTCCAATTTTCAAATTTTTCCATGCAAATGAATTTAGCCAAGCTTCCAAATGGATACCTCTATCTCCTACCTGCCCCGCCAAAACTGGCGCCGTCCCCGAAGGGACAGTTCATAAATGCCAATGAATGCCTCCTATCCATCCTTATCCTTTTCTTCCCAAGGGTCTCATGTACTCCCTTTTAGCTTAGGATTAGTTTTAGGTTACATAGTTCATTCGACCTAGGTCTTAGTTAGACCTTAGGTTTTAGGATTTAGATTTATTTTTCCCCCTTTTTTTTTTTTTTTATAATTTAAAAATCCACTAGGATAGTAGTGTAGGATGTATGTTAGGTCTTAGGGTTAGTTTAGGTTTAATTCACACTAACCACTAACACTAACAACTTCCTTCCACTCTCTTACTAACATCCACGTTAACGCAGAGCAGACGCTCCGCCCTTCCGATTACATGCCAAGGCCACCCGTGTCCAGCGTTTTCGCCCCACGAGGTCCCGATTCGACAAGACAGGTTCAAGAATCGAACCCCTCGCCGTTGGCATTTTCGTGCTAGCTATTCACACTGTGTAATCGACGCCGCACGCTTATAATAATCCTAGTCCAGCTTCAAGTGTGAATTAACATAGAAAACACAAGAGGACTCAAGATACTTGAATCAATGGAATTGATTCAGGTATGTCATGTCAATCAAGACAAGAGCAAGCAATTATACGACAACTGTCATCACATCAAGAAACATACAAGTACAATATTTGTTGTCCCATGCAATAAGCCACAAGATGCAAGAATCCAAATTAGCAACACATTCTCTTAAGATCAAAACATATCTTAACATGTTTGCTTTCATTTCAAGAGCTATAAAAAGATGTAAAACATTCACCAAGTTAGCATACAAAATCGAGTGTTACATTCTTCCTCCTTAAAGAATCATCGTCCCGATGATCGATTTACAAATCAAGGAGTTCATAGGACAAAATTCAGTTATTGTCCTTTCATTCATAAGTTCATACCAAAATGATTCTCTCTAAAAACAACGTTTTAAGACAACCGCATAATAGACTAATAATTGTCTAAATTTGGTAAAATTTTCAGTTCTCTCAATTTCATATTCAAGCTAAACAGATGTGGAAAAGATCTCATTTCTTCGAGATTCTCCCAAGTTGCACTTTCTTTCGCCGAATCGGTCCCACTGACCTTACATTGGTTCACTTCGCGATTTCTCAAGTACAATCAAGTAGTTCCCAACACTCGAATGGGCTTAACCACGATTATTCCCGGGTCTTGACCCCGCAAGGAATTCCAATTTAGCACATGTGATAAATCACACGTATTTCTTAAGCAAAGAAATATGAAAAACATCATGCATTTGAGACAAAGCAGAGGTAATGCTAGACGATAAGCTACATGTGGTTGATTATTTCAATAATTTCAAAAGGTCCCACGTAACGTGGTGACAACTGGCAGCCTCGCAAGGTTATGGAGCTCTTTTTCGGCTTCACCCCAAGAAAGACCTTCTCTCCAAGTTTATAATGCCTCACAACCCGCTTCAAGTCTCGATAGCTCTTTCGCCTATGGCAGCCTCCTTTAGATGTTCCCGAATCATTTTGATTTGCTGTTCCATTTCCATAAGGATTTTCGCCCAATTACCTCTCTGTCTCAACGCCGTCCCCACTGATGACAGGGTTCGTCGCATTTTCTTCCATACAATGCTTCAAAGGGCGCCATTTTTAAAGAGGCATGATAGGTGTTATTGTAAGCAAATTCTACCAAAGGAAGGTATTCCTCCCATTTATACCGCTGGTCCATGCAATACATCCTCAAAGATGTCCTCTAAAACTTGATTAACTCTCTCACCGCCCATCCGTTTCTCGGATGATATGCAGAATCGAAGTTTAATTTAGTTCCCAAGGCGCATTAAGCGCTTGCCAAAACCTTGATGTCATCCTCGGATCTCTGGTCCGATATGATTAATTCCGGTATTCCATGCAACCTGAAGATTTCATGCACAAATCTTCTTGCTAAATCGGTGCATCGTCCTTCAAATTACTAAAGAATGAAGTGTGCCACTTTGGTCAATTTGTCGACTACAACCAGGATAATGTCATGTTTATTTCTTGACATAGGCAATCCTTGAACGAAATCCATCGTTATCACTTGCCACTTATACTGCGGAATGCTGTGGGGATACAATAATCCAGAAGGGTGCATATGTTCCGCTTTAACACGCTGACATTCCAAGCAGTGTGTTACAAACTCTACCACATCCTTTTTCATTCCCTTTCAAAAATATTGCCGCTTAAGATCAGCAAGCATTTTTGTGATGCCTGTGGTGTCCGTAAAAGGTGAATTATGGAATTCAATGAGCAATTTCCTCTTAAGTCATTTGCCATGTGTACATATACCCTGTTTTCGAACCTCGTAACTCCTTCGTTATCAAAACGAAATCCCTTATACCGCTTGCCTCATGGTCTCGCAGCAAGTGCTGATTTGACTTGTGAAAATAGGATCCGATTCTAAGGCATCTTTTACCTCATCCTTAAACCGAGTTCTTAACGTTATAAGAGCAGTAGATATGCTTCCTTCGACTCGAGCATCCGCTACTCTATTTTCCTTGCCCTTAATGTAGCTTATATCAAAATCATCATATCGAGACAGTAAATTCTAACCATCTTCGTTGCCTTGCATTCAGATTTGGCTGAGTAAAAATATACTTCAGCCCCAGATGGTCTGTTTTTAATTCAAAGGGCTTGCCAAGAAGGTAATGCCTCCATATTTGAAGCGCATGTACTATGGCAGCGAGCTCAAGATCGTGTGGAGCATAGTTCTGTTCATGTAACTTAAGCTTTCTGCTTTCATAAGCGATAACATGGTTATTCTGTAACAAAATACCCCCAAGGCCTTCTCCTGAGGCGTCCGTTACAACCATAAAATCTCCATTTGGATCAGGTACAGTCAAAATAGGTGCTGTAGTTAACTGCTCCTTTAACTTTTTAAAGGCAGATTCACATTTGTCTGTCCAGAAAAATTTCTTTTCTTTCTTCTGCAACGAAGTGATTGGGGCAGCAATTTTTGAAAAGTCCTTAACGAACTTTCTATAATATCCAGCCAAGCCCATGAAGCTCCTTACTTCGTGCACGTTCTTAGGCGCAGCCACCTCGCTTATAGCCGTGATCTTTGAAGGGTCAACAGCCTATCCGTCTTTGCTTATAACGTGTCCCAAATAATGCACCTCTCGCATCATAAAAGGAACATTTGGACAGCTTTGCCATACAACTTCCTCTTTCTTAAGATTTCCAAAGACTATCCCGAGATGTTCTTGGTGCTCTTCGACATTTTTAGAGTATATAAGAATGTCGCCTAAGAATACAAGCACAAACTTGTCTAAGTATTCTTGAAAAATGTTATTCATTAGATTCATGAAGGCGGCAGTGCATTAGTCAGCCCAAAAGGCAACACCGTGAACTCATAGTGCCCATACCTCGCTCTAAAAGTCTGTTTTATGAATATCTTCCTCTTTTATTCTCACTGATGGTACCCGACCGCAGATCTATTTTTGAATAGATCGATGCTCCTCGTGATCTCGATCAAACAGATCATCGATTCTGGAAGTGGGTATCGATTTTTAATGGTTGCTTATTCAGCATTCTGTAATCAATGCACAACCTCAAGGTGCCATCCTTTTTCTTTACAAAGATTACCGGCGCTCCCCAAGGTGAGACGCTCGGTCTGATCAGCCCCTTAGTCGAAGTTCTGTAATCGAGCCTTCGGCTTCTACCACCAATGGTAGTCATTCTATAAGGTGCCTTAGATATGGGTTCCGCTCTCGGTTTGATCTCTATAAATAAGTCAAACTCACGCTTGGGCGGAAGACCCTGCAATTCCTCCGAAACACATCACGAAAATCCTCAACAATGGATACTTTCCATGAAATCATTATCTTCCACTTCATTTTCTGTCATTTTTACCGCATACAAAGTGCAGCCTCTGTTTTTGGCCCTCTTTAGTTGCATAGCCGCCGCTTTCTAACCGCAACTTTCCGCTTTACACCTTGAATGACTACTGCTTTCTGCAGGTCATCAAGGCAACTGATTTGTTTTTCATAACAGTCAACTTTTGCTTTATGTTCAGCCAACCAGTTAACTCCAATAATGATATCATATGATCCTAGAGGAGTGACATACAAGTCAACTTCGGTGGAGAAACCAGCAGGTCAAGAATTGCCCCAAAAAGGCACATTTCAACTGTATGGACAGCATTATTCCCATAATGCACTGTCCATGTTTTATCCATTCTCGCAGCCTTTCTTTTTAATTTCATAGTTAGTTCAGTAGAAATAAAACATTCTGTAGCTCCAGTATCAAAAAGTACAACTACAGGTTTACCGAATAACTTACCCGTAACTTCTATGGGCGTCACTTGCTTTTCAGCTTGTCTGTTAGACACTGCAGCATGTATCCTATGCTGCTGTCCGCGATCATCCTTCTTCAGAGGACAGTGATTCGCATAGTGGTCTTTTCCACAGTTGAAGCATCCTCCAGCTGGCCCTTTTCTAGGTTCAAATTTATTACCAGCCTTAAAGTTATCGTTCTGGCTTCCATAGGACTTCTGTCCAATGCCATTAACTTTTGGGAAGCTGTTCCGCACGCTATTTACAGGTCTGTTCATCACAGGTTTCTTGTTGTTATCTACAACAATTTTATTTTTCACACCAAACCTTTTCCAAGGTCCCCTTTTTGGTGCAAGAGACGAAGAAGGATTGGGAATCTTCTTCCTTATCTCTTCCCTGTGAGCAGAGATTGCTCTCAATTTTTGCTCCTCGCCTCGATTGCCTTTTCGACAACTCCATCCATGGTGGTTGGGCCGTGGACATCCACTTCGCCACCAATGATGGGATTCATCCCATTATGAATTTCGTATATTCGAACTTCTCGTCGCCTTGGTACGCGGCACATACTTAAGGAGTTTAGTAAACCCTTCCCAAGATTCTCGTCACCGATGCCTTCCTTGCGACCAGCTTCTGAAATTCACCATTTTCCTATCAAAATAGAGTTGAGGCAGCCATCTTTGCCTAAAATATCCCTTAAATTGATCCCAAGTTATGTCCGATTCGACAATATTCAGCTCAACCTTACGGTTGTCCCACCAGGATGATGCTTCATGAGAAAGCTGATATGCTCCCCATATCGCTTTAGTCTCTTCAGAGAAGTTTCTTATTGCAAAGTATTTCTCCATTTCACCGAGCAGCTTTTCAGCTCCGTCCCCAAGAGTTGTTCCATCAAACTTTGGAGGACTTATTCTCTTTATATCATTCGTAAGTTCAGCTGCTAATCTTGCCCTTTTATTTTCAGGGGGATTAGGAGCAATTACGTTATTATCATCAACACCCGGATTCCCTCCGTTGATGTTGTCCACAGGAGGCAGCTGATCATTTATTTCAGCTTCATTCCCTCCTCTTCATTGCCCATTGATCGCTGTTCCAAGATACCAAACGATCCTCAGATTCAAGTAGGGCAGCAAGGATTTCATCCACTTTTGGGCGCCACGCTTCTCCACCCCGCAACGGGTTATTCGCAAAGATTCCTCTTGTCCCGACCATTTTCTCGTGCTCAATAAGAAAATGTAAACTTTATTAATAACGTGGACTCATTAGGTCCAAGAGCTGCAACCTTCACTCCGATACCAAGATGTAACATCCCCATTTTAAAACACCGTAACAAGGGAATTTTTTTTTTTTTTTTTTTTATATAACGTTCTCTCGTTATGAATTATAAAATTCAAACACACGTTCAAGATTTAATAATTGTTCTCGCCCAAACCACACAGCTTTGATCATACAATTTCTTTTAAAAACGAATGTTCCCCTGCTCACATATTTACAATATGGAACACACATTCAATGCCATTCAATCTCATAATGATTCTATATGCTGCTGTAAATGACTCGATGAACTCGCCGATCTTCCATTTTCATGGCTCTGAGTTTCAACGATCCTTCATTTCATGACTCGGCAACAACCGATCCTTCATGTACATGACTCGCAACAACCGATCCTTCATGTTTGTTTATGCATAGTATATTTTATATACTTGTTCTCATAACCTTCCCGGTTATCGAAGTGATCCATTTAAGAAGCCTATCTGAATATCTGTTACCGATATTCATCTGACATCCTGCATCTTAAATTAAGTGATAAGGACAACGCAACCAGCAATTGCGATACTTTGGCCAAAGATTTTCACATGCTTTGCATGATCATATTCCTGAATGTGATACACATCTACGGAATACGTCCTTCACTTCACTTCACCTGTTATCTAGAATGGTCTTTCCTGGTTCCTACCAAACCCTCATCGTTTAAGTTCCGTTTTAAACTTTCGATTCCAGCCAGTAATATGAGCGGGTATAGGAAGGCACTCCTGGTAACTAAAGATACGCAGACATACGGTGTCGTTACCCCACGACTCCGTGTGTCTGATTATCTTTAGTATTCCGGAGTCACTCCGTATACCAAATCATACCCTATCTCCACCCCAGCTAAGATCTACACATTCAGCCTATGTATTCTAAATGTTTTAATTCGGGAGGGCATTGCTATATGTCAGCTGCAACAATGTGTCGTCATGAAGACCCCGTCTTCATGAAGACACCTTGCTGTAGCTGGCGTATGCCAATGTCCTGCAGAATTCTCCCAACGAGAATACACATCCTGCCCAAGTGACTTAGCCACGAGTTAATAGTTTAAGCAATTTTCAAAGCATCCACGCGCCGATCCTCGATCCTCAAGTTTCCGCTGCAGCCAGATATAACTAAAAGGGACTAAACTGTCCATTAGTTCGTTATGTATCGTCTCCTTCGTATCGAAGAGCTACATTTCCTTACTTGGTTTATTTCTTAATCATTAGATTAAGCAGTCCGTACCGACGGACATAATAAGTTTAACCTATTAAACTTAACCAAGATGTTTCCAACTGCAACTTATTTCAGAATATTAACTTATTAGACGTCATTCAAACGAGGTCTAAACTTCAAGAAATGAACTCATTTGTTCCCCTTAACATTATATAGTTAAGGATCATTAGTTATGGATATATGTATCCTATATCCTTTAATCTGAATTTTTATCAAACGGGATCAATGATGGAGTTCGAAAACGAAGTTCGAATACTCCAAATTTAAATTGATATTCCTTAGCTCCTAAGCTAATCCTGAATACCCTCTGATTATAAAATCATATTCTTCTTAATCCTTTTAATGTCAATTCAAAATTCATCTTTACCCAAGTATGAATTAATTGCATTGTTCAACTTAAAGGTTGTATTTAAGTAAGAATAGATATCGCTTCAATTCAACATCCATCCAAGGATAATGAAACAATTCCAAATCGAGAAATAACATTTTATTTCCAATTTATATAACAATATCAAATCGATATAATTATTGAAAATATCACACTTGTAATCGTATTCAATATTTCAAGTCATAATTTGTACATTTGCCAATCCAACCGATTGGGTATAGTTTTATACAAAGCATCCATACAACTCATGGACGTAAGAATATATTTTTTCTTTCACAATTCCTCAAAGAGGAATAAAAGCAACAATTACAATTTAATTTATATTTAATCAAGAGGCATCGTAAGACAAGCCAAGTCTTCATTCTAATCAAATTCCATCTCGCAAAATGAATTGCACGGTCGGGCTTCAATGAATCGAGCACATTAAGCACTTATCCTTAAAATAAGATGCTTCAACTAACTGTTTCAATAAAAGAACCCTGCTTTTATGAAACAACAGCAAAACATCAATCTCGAAAAGCACAAAAGAGAGATCAGCATACCCACTAATTCATCAAAATATCATCACAACCAGCCAAGGGACTGCTGTCCCGTTTTCACATAATCATTGCAAGTATCAATTTACAGAATTTGCAAAGTTAGGAATACAAGTAGCTTGCTGCCTACATAGCATACAGTTATCTTTTCCACGCCTTTCATTAATAACAATTGCAAGGAATGAAACTAACTGAAAATAAATCCATTACTTTCCTTTCCGTTCATGAAGCATGTTAATTTTAAGGCATTCAAGTACAACAAGAAAGCGAACAGCAATGCATATAGTAGCTCTCATCTAAGCACCTATAAAATTCTTCATTCACGAATTCCGTGTTCCTAATCGAATGAAAGAAGAAAGATCATTTTCTAAAACATTAATTCATATCTCTATTTCTTTCCACATGACTGTCCTAACAAAGGGAATCCAAACGAAAGACAAATCAAAATAACAGCTTCAGAGTGAAACTTACAAAATCCACTGAATTCACTTTTTCGGCAAAGAAGAATAATTTCATTTATTTCCAGCTCATATGAATGCCAAACAAAGTTAGTAAGACATTATATTCATCGTTGAGCAAGCCATATCAATATGTATACTAGGTATTTGCTATACTAGAAGATTCCTTACTTCTTACACTGTATAGCTAACCAACAACAATTTGCAACCACGCAAGTATATATATTCATATAATCTTTTATGCCTCTGAACACATATAGTTCTTAATAACAAATGGTACATGGCTGTTACCTACAGCAAGATCGAGTCTTATGACACTATAATTCCAATGTCACTTTCAGAGTCCCAAATAAAAAAAAAAAAGAGAAGAATTCATTCTCTACTATTTCATTAAGAACAATCATTGTTTTTAATGAAGTAAAAACATTCAATCACGTTTTTCTAAGCAAGACAACTCAACTTAGAAGAGATAAAACAACAGAACGTTCTCATTGATAAGCATCTCACATAGCCAAGACAAATCAATCCAACAAGCTACAAGAATGAACATTCCAAACCAAATTTGCATTCTCAAGATAGTAAAAACAAAATAATATCGAAGGTCAAACTTCGATCGCTAGACGCAATGGGATCATCCTTCATTACTTAAAGAAGAAATTATAATCATTCATTGCACATGTAATACAAAACTAGTTTATAATCATACAATAATCCGATTAAGAAGACCGAACAAAGATCAAGAAAACACAATAAAACCATCCTATTCTACACCGAAGGAGAAAAATATAATCCATCAATAACTTAAGGAAAAACTACTTTTCCTATTTTCACGGATACCAAAACGTAACGCTCATTTCTATATAAGAAAAAAATTTTAATGTCCATTCCTTTAAAATACAAATACCAATTCATAATCCGAAAGTTCAATTAGGGAGAGAGAAATCCGAATGCCCTTTAAGCAAGAAAAGAAAAGGAAGAGAATCTATTTCCTTTCAAAATTTCTTTTATGAAACAATTCTGTCAAGAAAACAATGCTTGTATTTCATAATCAACACATCAGAGAGAGAAAAGAATTATGGTTTCAAAAGAAATAACTCAATTAAAAACGACCTTAAACTGATACATATGACAATTTTTCCCAACATCGTTAAACAACGAAAGACCAACAGAAAGCATTTCATAGTGGTGAAATACAACCATACAAAACTCGGTTCAGATATAAAACTCTAAATAGTGATTTTGTATCATTTCCAAAATGAAAAGAAAGATTCTTTTTAATTCCAAATTAAAGAATATATGCGATCGAACAAAAGATCTCATTTCCTTTTCAATGAAACTTTCTCAAACAAGCCAAGCCGCTCACACCGCCTTCACCATTTTAGAAACGATTAGTTAAATGGAAAACCTTTACACCATAAGGAACGATTACACACCTGCTCCACTTTCAAACAACTGTTCCTATAAGTTGAAAGAATTATATCTATTTCAAACACCATATCACAACAAACCAAAGCACGTCGAAGAAGTGTTTCCAACCAATCAAATGCAAGGACGGATTAACCACAACAAAGCAAAGGGGACGATGCACCCCATTATTTCCAAAAATGACAGCAAGAAAGGAAGGAAACCCAAATCATAGCAACATAACATGACTGAAATTCCATTTTTCTCTTCACATGTAATAGCAGTTCCAAGCACAACATCAAGGAGAACGATTACATTATAAGAAAAAGTTTAAACAGCCTGTCCACTCCATACCACATGTACAGAGGAAGAAAATGTTTATTTCTTTCTACAACACTGTCAGCAACCACAACGGTAATTCCTATTCCAACCAAATTTAAGCAACAACAAATCAAGGCCGAGCAACCAGAGCCGTTTCATATCATTTTCCAAGGAAAAGAAGGCAAGAATCAACAAATCCATTTCCAAATCAACTCAAAAACAATCAAGCAATCCCAACCCAAGAGCAGGGTTGTTTTAATGAAACATTTAAATCAAGCAAAGATTTTAAAGAGAAGGGCTTAACATGCCTGTAATCTCTTTTCCAGAACTCGAAGAAAGCTTTTTGCCGCGTTTTTCTTTCCACAACGGCAACACAATATTCCCAGCACTTTCTTCCTTCTTCCTGGCTGATCAACAGCCTCAAAACTTCCAAGAAAATGCCAAATGCAAGAGCTGGTTCGGCTAAACCAAACCAAGAAACCAAATGCAGAGCAATTTTGCAAAAGCTCGAATCAACAAAAATGAGAATCAAAATTCCCTCATACACTTCCAAGGCAAGCTGGTCGCGAGGACCAAAACCATTAATGCAATAAAGGCTCGCCCTTTTCTCCTTATTTTCACGCCACCTCCACTTGGGTGGCAAGTCTCCAATTTCAAATTTTTCCATGCAAATGAATTTAGCCAAGCTTCCAAATGGATACCTCTATCTCCTACCCGCCCCGCCAAAATCGCGCGCCTCCCAAGGGACTTTTCATAAATGCCAATGAATGCCTCCTATCCATCCTTATCCTTTTCTTCCCAAGGGTCTCATGCGCCCTTTAGCTTAGGATTAGTTTTAGGTTACATAGTTCATTCGACCTAGGTCTTAGTTAGACCTTAGGTTTTAGGATTTAGATTTATTTTTCCCCTTTTTTTTTTTTTTTTTTTTATAATTTAAAAATCCACTTAGGATAGTAGTGTAGGATGTATGTTAGGTCTTAGGTTAGTTTAGGTTTAATTCACACTAACCACTAACACTAACAACTTCCTTCCACCCCTTGCTAACATCCACGTTAACGCAGAGCAGACGCTCCGCCCTTCCGATTACATGCCAAGGCCACCCGTGTCCAGCGTTTTCGCCCCACGAGGTCCCGATTGACAAGACAAGACAGGTTCAAGAATCGAACCCCGCTATCGTTGGCATTTTCGTGCTAGCTATTCACACACTGTGAATTCACGCCGCACGCTTATAATAATCCTAGTCCAGCTTCAAGTGTGAATTAACATAGAAAACACAAGAGGACTCAAGATACTTGAATCAATGGAATTGATTCAACCTACGTGGTATGTCATGTCAATCAAAGACAAGAGCAAGCAATTATACGACAACTGTCGTCACATCAAGAACACATACAAGTACAATATTTGTTGTCCATGCAATAAGCCACACAAGATGCAAGAATCCAAATTAGCAACACATTCTCTTAAGATCAAAACATATCTTAACATGTTTGCTTTTCTTAATTATAACCACTGTTTTCGATCATTGCCACTCGATCTTGAACGACATAGGAAATTTTCACCGCCACTAGAAGATGCCTTTGATCTGTAGTCATTTTAAGTGTAGAATGGAAATGGAACATTGGTGTCAAGTTCCCCCACAATGTGAAATTTCCACACACAAACACTATGAATCAAACTATATCGAATACATACAATCGATCGGATCTTCGCTAGTTAGATCTTCGCACATGGTCACCATTGCAAATTAACATATTCAAAATCTTACCATCTTCCAAAAAATTATGGAAGTTTGAGGATCATTATAGTGAGAGGATCACTAACAATCATTTACGCTCCAATGCAACTCTTTTTCCATCATCCAAAACCATACAAAATAGGAACATTGAAAACACGCTACAAAACTGAAAGAAAATACTCACACCACAAAAGTGCCACCATAGTAAAATGCGGCCCTCTCATTGGAAACTAATGAGAGGTCATTGATTGACCTCCAACCTTTGATGCCTTTGTCCTCTAGTTATTCTATTGCTAACTCAACCAGTTTCGATCATGAAGCTCAATCGCAACCTGGACATCGATTACTCTAAAAATACATCTCGTGAAGCAATTTTTTTAAAATATTTTTTTGTACTTTTTACAAGATATCATAATAAGAATTCATAATAAGATCACATATTAATAAGATCACATATTAAAAACATAATTTTACCGAGATAATGGCATTGACCTTTTGACAATTTAGACTTTAGACACTTTGGTGACATAAAATAACTTTCAAATTTATGATACATAATATAGAGTGACTCAACACTTTTGACTCGAATGAGAAAACAACACAAAGTTATAATTTAATGCTAATGAAAAACTAAAAGAAAACTACATAATAGAAGATAAAATAAAATGACTTCGACCATAGGCTTGAATTTAATTCACACAACATAAATAAAGAACTATAATTAGAATCATGACACATAATCGCATGGATGTAATCGACATACCATATAAATTAAAGATTATATGATGGAAGACACTTTGACTTGAAATCCACGTAATGAGATAAAACTAAACTAAATAACATGGACTTTTTTGGATAAATTAATAACACATTAAACTCAAACTACCTATTATAGTTGTAAAACCATGATTTTACAAACTGAAACCACTCTCTTGGAAACCAAAGGGTGGATGATGAAGGCAAGTAGTTCATTGTGCTAAACTAATTTCAGCTATGAAAGATCAAGAAACTATAAAATTACACACTGAGATAGTGGATGGATTATCATATTTCATGAAGGTGAGAGAGAATTAATCAATGCAAATAAAACCAATTATAGGTCTACATATTTAGCGATGATATTATTAGGATTGATAATTTTGTAAAGAGAAGAAGTTGTATGGGATTTCAATGATCTATGAAAAATGAATATGAACACAAGAATGTGGAAATATGTTAGCCTTCCAACGCCTTGAGGTTAATGATAAAGGTTGGATGCACGATAGGGTTTGGATGGAAATTCTTGGTAATAGAGAAGAACTTCATTTACCATTCATATGCACACACAATCATCAAATATAACAAGCGATCATGATGATGGAAGAGTAAACTTCACTCCCTTCTCCGGAATGTAAACACATTCTTCTATGTTACATAAATGATAATATATGCTATGATACCAGATGATGAATATGCTATAGATTTATAGAGAGAGGTCTGAAAATAAGAACAAAATACGAATGATATTCTCAATAATCTTACTTGTAAAATTCAAGACATAAACACCCATATAAATAGGAAATAGCTTCCCTATAATTTATGAGGTAGCTATAAAAAAATTTAACCCACGTGAGTTGTTAAAAGAACTCATAACAATATTAGTTTCTACCCATAATAAAACTAAATGGAGCACTAATATAGTGATTTCCTAACACTATATGTGTAAACACGACAAATACTTCCTTTCTAACTTCTTTGGCATCTTTTCATTCTTGCTATATGATCAAGATGGGCTCCCACTATCTTCATGACGTTTCTCATACATGTGGTATATCATAAAAGTTTATAGCTTACCACAATGACTTCAAACACTTGATTATCTCTTCTTTGAAGAAAACCTACAACAAATCATGAACACTGCCATACAGACCTCCTACCTTTCCTTTCAAGCCACTTAGACACTTTTCACACCTGTTGAAAGTCATAACAAACTCCCCTACTCTAAGATACCCATACAAACCTGTAGCATATAATTTTATGCACTGATATCATGCACTCTCTACTTCAAGCAAGAAACTATCCATACAACTCTGCAATCTCCATAATTCTACCTTCCTATCTTCTTAACACCTAAAACACTTGTTTGGGATCAAAACTAGCTCCCCCTACCTTGATAGGCCATATCAGACCTGTAGCATACCATATATCCTCATACACAGACCTACAACACTCATATGTAGGTGTATGTGTTAAAAATATTATATAAAAGTTAGAAATAAAAACACAAAGCAATTGATTCCTAAATCTAATCTATTCAACAATACCTCAGATTGAGCTAGATGGAAGGGAGAAAGAAATGAAATACCTACACTTAGGAAATAAAGAGCTCCATTGATGCTTTGATGTGATCAAGATGGTGGATTTAACTTGTTTGCTTCAGATTTTGGAGACACTTTGCAGCACCCCCCTTGATTGTTACTTGATGATTGCTTGATCGAAGGATGATTTGATTGGATTGGATTGAAGATGAATGGATTGATTGAGTGTATCAAGATAAAATGGATGAGTGATGGAGCAAATTATCAAATTTTTTTGTGTTTTTGAGATGGATCTCATGGAGGAGGAGAGCTAGATTTATAGCGAGGAGTGGAGGATTCAATGGCTAGGATGAAGCCATGTTGGATTTGGATCAAGGGTGGAGGATGCATGAGAAGAATGGAGGATTCTAGAGTGGAAGGCTCTAGAATTTGAATTCAAAATTCATGGAGGGAAGAAACTTCTATTGAATTAAAAATTCAATAGAAGGAGAAAGTTAGAGAGGCTTCTAGAAATAGAAGCCTCTAGATTTAGAGGTGTGAGGATGTGATTAGGATTAAAATTAGATTAGGTTAATAAATTATGATTAGGGGTGAGGTTACATGAAAAGGCTAGGTGTAGGGATGTGTAGGGTAGGTGGGTAGGTAGATGTAGGAATATTAAATTCCTATAAAATGTCAACAAAGGATTAAAATAGGATAATATGATATAATAAGGAAATAAAAGGGATTAATGATAAGATGTGATATAATAATAGAATAAAAGGATTTGGGATAAATGATAAATGATGATAAAATGATAAAGGGGTAAATATGATAAAATGGATTAATAATAATAATTAATTATTATATGGTCAATGTTGGGATATTTGTGGGACATGTTAATCACATTTAACCATGTCAAAATTTTAGATGTCTATAATAGGCTTGACATATTGCACATCAACTTAGAATCCCAATTTTGTACCTGTTAAAAAGTAGTAGAAACATAGTTAAAATGCAACATAAAATAAAGATTACCCCGCAAAGTAATTCAATCTTGATTTCTCATACATTTATTCCCTGATCATCATGGAACTTGTCTCCCCCTACTTTAATAATCCTTTATTGACTATTAGCTTGTTATTTCACACCTTTAAAATTCCAATAACTTTCCAACATACCTCTTATATAACCTCTTTGCATACTTGAGTTGTATCAAAAATCAGTACCTAAGAGTCCACCTCATTCTTTCAACTCTAATTTTTCTCCTCACATACTAGATATGCATTGAAAAACCTCTTTTCTGACTTGTAGTTCATGATAGAACCTTTTAATGCTATCATCACCATTTAGATCTCCTCAAATCCTCTTGACACTTTTTTATCATTGCAAGAAATGGTGCGATAGATCTCTGATAGATGATTACAAATTTAATTCAAGACCAAGAATCAACTTTTGACACATGTAGCTTCTCATTTCCCATCATTTAGAAACATTAAACCTTGTAACACCACTTTATGCTTGATGTCTTGATGAGCTAGACTAGCTTCCTTTCTTTTACAAGACTAAAACTTAGAGACTGAATTATTTCCTTTGATCGAGACACCTTTTGATCAAATAACACTGGACTCTTCTCCTTCATGAAAATATGATGTATGACAATAGGCTTTTCTTCTTATTCACTTGACCACATGAGACTCATATGACTAATAAATCAACCATAAACAACATATCACTTGTGTTTAGACTACATGACAAACCACTTATGACCAAAAACACCTTGAAGAACTTTGACATTCAAGACTAGATCAGGATACTTGACTCAGACAATGACAAATTGATAATAAACCCTTAAACTCAGAGACTAGCATACCATGGACACACAAAGGATCATCAACACATTTATGGACCAATAACACCTAACATAGGCTCCTGATGCATGACAAGACCTGACCAACTCAAGACAAAGAACTCACAATATGATGAGTACGCATTTCTAATAGACTTCATTACAAGATATGAATTTGAAGAGTGCACCCATAGACATTGAGAAACAAAAATACAAAAATCTAGATCAAATATAGTCAATATCAGGACATTAAAGTACCTAATTGCTTTATCACAACTTCAAACTTAGACTAAGAATTTTGAATTTTTGTAATATATACTTACTCATGACACTAACTTGAAACACATGGACTAACAACTCTTTGAGACCTAACATATCGAAACCTATCGAACAAAGACTCAAGAACTCGTGAAGAGGTTAATTCACATACCTTATCACACTTGAAGTGTTCCAAACAACCATTTCCTTTAACGTCTCATGTATCTTGAAGCATCAAAACACATATGATCTTCTTCAACTAAAGAAAACATCCCTCCTTGAATGAGTTTATCTGCTATCTTGATGCCACTAGAACTCTCCTTGAAAAACTTCATTAGATTAGGCTTCATGATATGTATTTCAGACTTTGAACCAAATCTCTTGACATATTTATCTTGAACAACATCCTTCTTGACCATAGGATCAGACCTTATAATGAACCTCTTCTTACTTTGACAAAGCTTGCTATATGACCAGATTTTTGACAATTGAAGAAAACAACATCCTTCTTTCCTCTTGGCTCAAATACACTAAGATTCCATCCACAATCTTTGGCTCTATGACCATACTCACAACATGAAAAACATTCACCTTTGAAGAGAGATTCACCATTCCTAGGAAACCTCCTTTTGCAATCTCTAGCTCTATGACCAAAATCATGACACATAAAGTAATATCCATTCAAGGACGTACTCATAATTCATAACATTATGTTGTCTAACTAAGTTATAATTTCTCAAATCACCCTTCTTGGTCACCTTCTCATTAGATTTAGAACTTGGAATAGCTTAACCATCATTCTTCACATGTTTTCCTTTAAACCCTAGGCTATTTTTTTCACTATCCACTCTTTGGCTCTCCAAGATCCCTTTAAGATTTTTAGAAATATTATCTAACCTTTAATAATTATTCAACCTATTGGATGCATCTAATAAATCAGATTCTAGGGATTTCAAACTTTCTTCATAACTGGAGCAAGCTTCCTCTTTATCCTTTAGGAATTTTGACATACTTTCAAACCGTGACTCCAAAACGTTGATGGCTAAACCATGCTCTATCTCCATATCATTTCTCTAATCTTGTAAAGTACTAATCACTAACTAAGAAAATTAATTACTCTTCCTTGATGCAACCTCAATATCTAAAGACTTACCCATTGCTTATGCTTCTAGAATCTCCTTCAAGTTGTTAGAATTGCTTCTCAAGGACCTTCTCCGATACCATTATTGAGAGAAAATGGACTAAGAGGGGGTGAATCAAGTATTAAAAATATATTACTTCATTTACCATTAGTTCCAGTAACCATTAACATCCATTCAACCATATACATTCAATGAGAGCTTATTAAGTGTGCACCATACATTAAAATGAACATAACACATGAGAGAGAACACATAGACACAAGATGTAAGTGGGAAACCCTAAAGGGGAAGAAAACCCACTGAATTTTTTTCTGATATTTCACATAAAAATACTCAAGTGAATATTACATATCACAAGATATTTCTTTAGTGAGGCACCAACCCCTAAAAACTTGTTGATATTACTCACAACAAGAGACTTGCATGAATATGAATCATCACACACTAGTTATATAATAATATCAACGATAAAATTATGCAACAACTTGGCTGATGGTGATCACAAAATTCAGCTCCAAATTCCTTAAAACCCTTGTTCAAACCCTTGCACACTTATCTTGCTTTAACTCTTTCTTTCTTCACTTGTCTTGGCCTCAAATACTTTCACACACTCTTAAAAACATTATTCAACCTATCAAACACTTAATATACTCAATTCATATAATGGAATCTCCTTCACACCCTTAGGCATGTCACATTTTTCCCTCTCACAAGACTTGTTCACAAAATCACCCAAAACATCACTTTATATGCTTCCTTCCTTAAAACTTAAGGGAGGTCAGTCATAAAAAATTTCATGACCAATTCATCATTAAAAATACCCATAAATCTATTACAATGGTCACAAATGACCCATATAAGTTGGTCATTCCCAATACCATCCAACTTGCACCAAGAAGGCTTAAAACCCCATCACTAGGATGAGAAAAATCCACTCATACCAAAAACATGATTATTCAAGCTCCCAAATTCACCATACATTATTAATATAACATATAATAACATACATGGTCACACATTTACTTTTACCAATCAAATAAATCATTAAATGGGCCCACTCGCTTATATCCTTCACCAAACTATTGTTTCCAGCACCTTGATTTTACCTTTAGGCCTCAAGACCACTCAAGATGAACTCAACTATGGCATGTGAAAAATCTATGGAATTCGTAGGCTATTTAAATCAATTATATGTAATTTATATCTCATAAAACATCCATATGCTCAAACAACATCAACTTTCTTCTTCACCAAATCAAACTTCCCAAAATCTATTTTGCAAACTCAATCATTTTTCACCCTTGATGCCACTTTAAAGACATACAAAGGAATTCATCAGGAAAAATTTCATCTCTATTCACTCTCCATGTGATATCAAGAATCATCCAATCCATTTCATTCTTCAACCAACTCATTCTTTCAAATTTGAGCAATCTTGTCTCAAATCCACTATACCTTATTCTTCATAAATTGACCTAAAAGAGCTATAAAATAAAAAAACCAAGACATAATCCATACATCAATGGAAATATATCTGAGTTATCCTCCCATAACATTTTTTAACTCCTTCCAACTCCAGGTGGAAGGTCTTCAACCAAGCCAATCTCTCAAACGACTATTTCTTATGCCTTTTAGGACTTAAGAACCAAACATGAGTCCAACATACTCCATCACTCAAAAACACACTTAAACAATTGAAAAAATCATAGAACACCCTTATACATGATTTATAAGTACTCAAAACCTTCACCAAACAATAAAACTAAAAATCATCACCTTACCTCATTAAGTCACTGCACCCTACTGTAACAAACATCCTTCAAACTTGACCTTCAAAGAACAACTCATGACATTTTATTACCATATCAAAAACAAAATTTTGATATAAAACTGTAAATATCTATTAACCATATTCACAATTTTTTTGAATCAACTCCTAACTCATCCCGTAGTTCCTACAATGTCACTTTTACTGAAAGTTTCTCCAAACTGCCGCAAAAACTAGTCTTCATAAATAGGGAAAAAAATTGCAAATTTTATTCACAACCATAACCTTAAAATATTATAGATATATATAAAAACTCTAGGGATAAAAACAATGTCAATTTATTCTTTACCTTCTTTGGGAAACTTCTCCTTAAACTGGAACTCTTCATAAACAAGTAATTTCAAGTGGGGCCCACATATCACCACATGCTATAATATACCTTTTTGGAAATCTATAAGATTCATCTACAACATAAAATAATAAATTTTTAAAAAATAATGAAAACATTATCACTATACTCAATCTTCTACAAGTCACTCTTAGCTAGGGTTTAGCTAGGGTTTCAAACCACTTTATCTTCTTAACAATTGTTCATAAAAACGTGAAAATAAAACCACATCATTATTTTTTTGAAACCTTCATAACTAACCTAAGAATATATTCTAAATATAATAGGTCCCCATGCAAATCATACAATTCACAACAAGCATTGGAAGGTCCGCATATACTTCAAAAGTAGATGCCACTTACCCGATTCTCGCTAAAACTTGCATATCTTAAAAAATATTTAGCACTTTGACCTGAAACTTGTCATGAAGCATATTGAAAACCTCATCTAACTGTCCATACTCACCATATGATCCAAATAGCTATCAAACTCTCCATCCAATCTCATTTATCTGTGCTTATTTGCATGTTTCTCTCTATTTTCTTCCCAAGGACCTCATACATGTATTAAATCAGTAAATGCTAACCTAAAACTCACCATACACCTAAGGTACACTTCCACCATACTCCACCATGACTTATATGGTCCAAATCGCATACCTCTACCTCATTATGCATGCATCGGGGCTAGGAAAAAACCTAGAATGACCTGAATCAACCATGACACACCATGAACTGACCATGTTGACCTCATGAAAACCCATATACACCTATGAACCGTTTTGACTTCATGAAAAACTCCAACCAGATCAATAGAGCTCATACCATGACTAAGCCTACTCAACAATGCATCAGACCTCATAAGACTTCACCAAATTCGGTCACTATGCATAATCAACCTTCATATTTGACATCCGACTAACACCATATAGAGACTCACATGACACCATGATGCCATTTTCCATAAATGGACTTGACATCAATGAAAACACAAACACATAATGACCAACATAATATCTCATCGATTTATTTAATTCATTGTTTTTCATTTTAGTATTGCTCCAAAATTTTATATAAATAATGACAAAGGTTTCTTAAGAAAAAAATTCAAGCTATACATGTGGAGGACCATGAGAACCTTATTTTTATGGAAAGTGAAAGTTAGGTGCTCAAAAGTTATGAAAAAGAAGGCAAAAATGAAAAAATAATTAAACCACGTCAAAAGATAAAATTTAGAGAACAAAGGAGTACTTAGTTAGTATGGGGAGCACAATTTTTTTGGGCAAAAGTGTATGTAAAATTAGTTCAATATACTGATTAGAATAAAATTTACAATTGATTAATTTTGGACGCAAGGATGTGCTAATGTATGATAGAAGCTTCTTAACAAAGTTTAGAAAAGAGAAATAAAATGTGTTAGTGTGAAAGAAAAATGTTGTGTTGGAAAATGGAGAAAAATTAATAGAAATGTTGAACCTATATAAAGGCATAGTGCGGCATGTAAAAAAATGGATATAGAAAGGGAAAGGTATTTCAAGGGAAGCTATGGGGGCAAGGATAAGTGCACAAGATAGTATGGGTGCACAAGGAAAGCAACGTGGCCCAATAATGTAAGCCACCTAACATAGCTAAAGGCATATAGGAGAAAAGTAACACTTGTCCATAAGATTCACGATGTACACATGCAATGGGGTCATCAAATCAAGTTAAACTTAAACATAGTAGACAAATCACAAAATAAATTGTCATTAAATGTAGTTGGTGGAGGAGAAAAGTAACACATGTCCATAAGATTCATGACGCACACATGCAATGGGGTCATCAAATCAAGTTAAAATTAAACACACTAGACAAGTATCAAAATAACTTGGTATTAAATGTAATGGTGGGGAAGTCAAATTTCACACATGTGAGTGGATTGAATGCAACATTAATCATGTTAGTTTAGGTTATTATTTATCCTTTTATTTATTTATCGTGATAATTCTTGCACTTGTGTTAGCCCTACACTTGTTGGGTTAGCTTGCTTAGGTGAACTAGTTATGTGGAGTTAGCTTACTAGTTATGTGGACTTAGTTTACCAGTTGTGTAGAGTTAACTTGCTAGTCTTGTGGAGTTAACTTAACTACCAAGATTGATCGAGCTTAATGGGTTTTTTTCACTACTCGATCTAAGTAGTAATTACACTTCCTCTTCCTATATGTACATATTTTTTATTAGCAATGTAGTGTGATATAATGCAATGTAATAATGGAATATGATATATTTTCATATATGATATTTTGGCTATTATGTTTTGCAAATCTAATGTGGTGTGCGATTATCATCTAAAATCTTCGTGGCTTGGAACAATATTCTTATCATTTCTTTCCCGGTGTTAGAATGGTAGATGATGTAGACATCCATCTGTAAGTTGTTTGCAAGCGAGAGTTTATTTGTTTTCATATATTTTAGAATTTATTAGTACTTTATCGCAACATCCATTTTTACGAAATGGAGGGATCTATTGGATTCGGGAAGGCCATAAAACCCCATAAACAATCGTAAACTTGGCCATCAAGGATATAGTTTGTTTTGATTTTGCAGAGGCAGACATTGATACTTCGATTAACTAAAATAATTGATTTTAGAAGTTAATCTAAATAGTACAACAATGAAATAATGGAGTATAAATGATAGCTAATTTATTTGATATTTTAAATGAAATAAAATAAGTGAAATAGGAGGAAAAAGTTACTAACTAAAGCAGAGATTTACCTCACAGTGATCTGGAGCTATACTAGACGATGAATAGGCGGAATAGAGTATGACGACATGCCTCGTGAATTTGCAGAGATGAATATTTGAACAAAATGCTGTTCCCTGAGAGGATTAGGGGCCGTGGGTGCCCTAGTCTATAGAAAAACTTGTAACCTAATTCTGATTTGGTCACTATGTCTTCACAATAACTCACCTCTTTTCGCATGGATGTTGCACTAGCTTCGTTGATGTCATCAGAGGCCTTAAATGAATAACCTCCTACAAAACCCCACACAAAAGCATAAAACCCTAAAAAAATAAAGATGCAAATGAATGGGTTTCATCATGAAAATGATCATCTTGGTTTCCAAATGGACAACCTAGGTTAGTTAGGAAAATTATGGAATAATTTTTTTTTGATTAGAAGTGTCCACAACTGGTGTCAAATGAAGACAATAGTTGACACTATCGTGTTTGGAACAAGTTAAATTACTAGAACATACTTTTCATTTATTAACAATTATCAGAGGTCACAAGGTCCAAATTTTAGGTTAGAAGTTTCTGTTAGGTTAGGGGTAAAAATCACCATACCCACTCTCTAACAAGCTCAGAGTTTCAACTTGATTTTTCTCACACTTAATGCATTCAAAATTTCCCTAAATCATTCCCATTGGATAGGAAATTTTCTCACCTTTCCAATGATATAAAGAAGTCCTCCTAACTCCTTGTAAAACTCTAGATATGGATGGACCCACTCTCCGACTGGACTTTAGGGGTCAAATTTTCCCAAGGGGACACGTGTCTAAAAGGGGAGGAGAAAAAAATTTTTTGGTTGGGTCGGGTCGTGGGGTGGTATTTGGAAATTTTCCTCGCATGGGAGAAAATTCCCATTTGCTCCCATGCCTCCACGGGTCCTCCAAGGACATGTGTCGGGCCCGAGCCATCAAGCGAGAGGGTGAGGGAAGGGCAAAGGGTGGCGGAGGTTTGGGGAAATTTCACCAAAGGGAGAAAATCCAATTGGTGCCCACGTGCCCGTGGGTCCGCCAGGGACACGTGGTGCTCCACAAACACATGGGGGAGAAGGAAGGAGAGGAAGGGGAGGGTGGGAGAGATTTGGGGAAATTTCCAAAGGGAGGGAGAAAGGGAAGGAAGGGTGGGTGCATGGGGGAAATTTCCGAGGGAGGGGGAAATGGAAATTTTAAAATTTTTCCAACCAAAATTTCCAAAATGGAAAGGTTTGAGGGTTCCCCCCCTCCACTTTCACCCCATGCTGCCATGTGGTAGCCTATGATTGGCACATGGCCGGCTGGGGAAAAAGATAAAATTTTCCCAAATTTTTAAAAAGGCCCAAGGAAAAATGTCTGCCTCCGCCACTGCCCCGTGAGGACACGTGGCAGCCTCTGATTGGCTGTGGGGTGGGAGAGAAATTTCAAAAATTTTTCAAAAATTTTTCAAAAATTTTTCTAAGGATTTTCGGGAAATTTTTTGGGCCATGGGCCCGCCAGGGAAAATTTTCCCAAATTTTCCCGCCAAGGCAAGAAAACTTCAGAGGGCCATAACTTGAGCTAGAAAGCTTGGTTTTTGGAAAAATGAGGACTTTTTGGAAAGATCTCGATGCCCTCTTTGCACAGAATCATAAATTTTACATTTTGATAAAGTTTAAGGGGTCAATTTTACAAAAATGATCTGCAGGATTTTAAATAGCAAACTGGTAATTTCCAACTTATAAATTTGATTCAATTTGATCTCCTTCTTCACTCAACATGCCAAATAGACATGGAGGATTACTCTAGGAAGGATTTAAAGTGTTTTAGGAAGGTAAATTTTCTTGTTTGATTTTCAATTTAAATTTTTCCAACAATTGATAGAAAATGACTGTGAAAGGGATTGGGTTCGATTTTGCAATGTTTAAATTGTTTTCTTAAGTTTTCTTTGTCAATTTGAGTTCATTGATGTCTTAACATGCTAAATCATATCATTTTCAAGTTGATTATTATGTGCAGGTCCGAATCTGTACATTTTGATTGAATTTATTTTGCCAGTATTAATTTTTATAACAGAGATCCATTTCTTTTAAATATGTATATCAATTTTATCATTCAAGTGTGGCATTTCATTTCTAAACTAATCCATTACATTTAAATGACTTAAATCAAACTATTCTAAACCCAAAATGCAACTCTGATTTCAATTTTTATATATTTCAAAGAGGCAATTTACTATATTTTCCTTACATACATTTCTTTCTTTCAATCAAGAGATTTAATTAACTCTTTTCCATACAATGAAACATTGAATTCAATCCAACAATGCATATGAGAAAAGATCCTTCAACTCTTTATTGACTTCAATTATAAAACTTTACATCTTTCCATGTTGAATGCAATAACAGAATTCTATTTATTTCTTTCCAATAACAGAACAAAATATAACCATCCTTCACAATTCGAATATATATACTTCCATAATCAATTACAACATCTTTTCTTCACAAGAATACATTACAATTTTCATCCACATCATAGTGGGAAAGGATTACAAATAAATTTGTTTCACAAGGGGCTGATCAAAACTACATTTTCCTTTGCTCCAGAACAACAACATGCAAGTTTCCTTTTTTCTTCCAATTTGATCACAACAAAAGAGGGGGAAAGGCAAATGCTCTCCACCCAACCAAGACATCCAATGAAAGGAGAAGCCTTCCTTCATCATTGGCCCCCGAGCCCCAACCAAAATACAATAAGAGGTGTGATTCAACCCATGGCAACAACTGGCTTCCACAACACACAACATTCTTTCAACATGCATAATTCATATAAAATATAGTCCAAACAAAAACAATAGTTTACAACTGCATTTGAAAACAATCAAAACAAAACTCAAGCTTGATCATGCAAGCCAAAGGAGCAAGGTCTATGGGGGAAGCTACTTATGCCTCCCAAATGGGAATTGGGCATCCACCAAGTAACAAACCACCAATAAAAATTCACCACACATATCCTTATGCCCCCACAATCCCTCCTTATGCCCCCCAGATTTCCTTATGCCCCCACAAAGTAAGAAATGCAAGCTATTTCTTTTCCATGGTGGATCCCAAACCCAAACTCCCTCCACAAAATTCTGATGCCAATGGCATTCCCTTATGCCCCCACATGGATTCCCCATAGCCTTCTCCTACACCATTCCTATGGCAGTCTACCCAACCAGCCAAACAAATAAATCAAAACATGCACCATTCACACAACACAACAAGAAAATAACAACATAAAAGAAGAGTTAAACTCCTACCTCTCCATGGTAGCTTTTGTTTCCAAACAACAAGCTTCAATGCCAAAAACACAGTCCCAAAACAACAATCTCCAAGCATGCAAAGTTTCTCCAAACTCCTTCCAAAAGCAAGAGCTCCAAACACAAGAAAATGTGCCCCAAAGAAGTTTGCAAAATGATTCAACAACCCAAAACAAGCAAAGAGTTTGAATTTTATAGAAGAGGGAAGAGAAGAGGATGATGTGGATCCATGTAGGATGCCACATCACACATCCTCAAATTCAAACACAAAAGACAAAATTTCATTCTCCCAAGCACAATAAAGAGGTGGGTGAAAATATGACAAATTACTTGCACACTCCAAAAGCCCACACCCCAAAGGACTGCAAAATTAAATAAAATGTAAGAGAGTGCAATCAAAACTTGCAACATGATTAATAAAATGCATTATAAAAGTCTAAAATCACCCTCCAACCATAAGTATGGTTGGTAAATTAAATTGAGAGGTATGGGACAAGTTTTACTTGTCCCACAAGCCTCCAAAAACAGCCCCAAGGACAAATTCGAATTTCCAAGGAGGTGGAGTGTTTCATACTCCAAAATATGACTTACACAACTCTTACACAACTTACACATCCCTTACATATTTAATACAAAGAGCCAACAACTTCCATTATTACTTTCCCATATCCCAATTTAATTTATTTAAATTTTAACCATATGATTTCTCACATTAATCTACCACAATTTAATTAAATAAAAGAAAGGAACACATTCACTAATAAAATACATACAACAATAATAAAATTTAACCACATTAATAAAATACACAAACCCATGGTCACATATAAAGGTGATCCCCCATGGGAATCCCTAACAAAAAACACACACACACACAAAAAACAAGTTGCCATGGTGACCTTGTGAATTCACCTAGAATTCCATTGTGGTTGGTCTCCAATCCCCGATGTTTGTTGTGATATTTTTAACCTGCAAAACACAAATACCTCCTTCGGCCTCGTGGCCATATCAGAACATCCAAAATGAATATAAATATAATCACAAAATCATCTAAATATGTGAATCACAACAACATCAAGGCAATTTAACATTATCACATACAATTTATATCAACAACTATATCATCATCATATAATATCCATTTTCTAGATCTACTCATAATATCCAAAATCACATGTCCGAACAACATCCATAAAACATCCATGTCAAATAGTATATCATCATCCACATATGAGTGTCTCTAATAATCATCATGCATCATAACCAAATCAAGATCAACAATAATCCATGATCAAATGTCTAACATCATACTAAATCAAAACATAATAATGTCCATAATGAAATCAACAATATCAAAATAAGTATCAAAGGTGTCAAAGGGAAGTGGGCACTACATCCCCTCCCCTTAGACTCGACTTCCTCCTGGAAGTCACTGGAACAAATGTGGAAACTGAACTCGTAATGAAGTAGCATCCTCCCATGTAGCTGTAGTCTCATCATATCTGTCCCACTGCACCCGAACCTGATCAACCTCTCTGCCTCGAAGGCCCAAGGTCCATCTAGATGTGAATGGGCTCCACCATCACCTGCCCCTGATCCTACACCTGCAATGATGTCAATCTAACACATGAGAAGGATCTACAATATATCTCCTGAGAACTGAAACATGAAAAACATCATGTATGCGAGACAAGTTGGGTGGCAATGCTAGATGGTAGGCCAAAGGGCCGATACACTCCAAGATCTCAAAAGGACCAATGAATCTAGGAGCTAACTTAGAACCTTTTCCATAATGGATAGGGCTCTTGTGTGGCCTAACACATGAAGGAACACCTTCATGCCCACATCGAAACTATATCGATCCTATGTTGATCCGCATACTTCTTTACCCATGTCCGTGCCTCCTGCAATCTCTGCCTGATCAACACCACCTGCTGCTCCATGTCCTATAGAAGAGCTGGTCCAAGAGATACTCTATCCTCTAACCTGTCCTAACTAAGAGGTGTCCTGCACTCTCTACCATACAAATCCTGAAAAGGAGCCATGCCTATGGAACTCTGAAAACTATTATTGTAGGAAAACTCCACTAAGTATATGTACTCCTCCCATTTAGACTATTGATCCATCACATACATCCTGAGCATGTCCTCTAAAATATGATTCACCCGCTCGCATCTATCCATCTATCTTAGGGTGATATGTTGTGCTGAAGTTGATTCTCGTCCGAGGACATACTGCATGGTAGTCTAGAAATGTGAAGTGTACAAAGGATCACGGTCACAAATGATCTTCCATGGAATCTTGTGTAACCTGAAAATCTCATCCAAATATACCGTGCCACTGCTCTAGCTATATAAGTGGTCTTCACTAGAGAAAAGTGAGCCACTTTTGTCAATTTATCAACCGTGACCATAATGGCATCGTGGTGATATCTCGACATCGGTAGCCCAATAATGAAATCCATGGAAATGGTGTCCCACTTCCATTCGGTATAGCATGAGGATAAAGAAGGCTGTTAGATGTTGATGCTTGGCCTTAACTCTCTGGCACTCTAAACATCATGACACAAACTGGAGCCACATCTCGACGAAGTCCTCTCCAATGATACAACTATCTCAAGGTGGCGTGCATCTTCTTCACCCCAAGATGGGCTAAATAGGGTGCACGATGTGCCTCTACCAAGATGTCCTACCTCAAGCCTCCATCTCTGGGAACATATATCCTAGCCCTGTGCCTGAGAAGACCATCTGCCTCTAAGGAAAAACCATCAAACTTCCCCTCAAGGGGTCTCTGTGACTCGATCTCTACTCGTACTACAATGTAGAAGCTATCAAGAGGAAGTTGTTGAAGAATCCTGCTCTGCAAATCTGTGCTCACTGAAGTGGCCATAGCCACATGTCTCCATCTACTGAGAGCATTTGCTACCACATTCTCCTTCCCCTTCACATGCTTATCTCCATGTCATACTCACAAAACAACTCCATCCAATGCCACTGATGAGCGTTGAGATTGGGCTATGTGAAGAGGTGGCAAAGACTCAAATGATCTATCTTGAGTGTGAATCTCTATCCAAGAAGAAAGTGTCTCCATCTAACCAAAGCATGCACAACTACCGCAAGCTCAAGATCATGGGTTGGATAATTAAGCTCATGATCTTTGAGTTTGTGAGACTCAAAAGCCACTACTCTACCCTCCTACATCAACACACCTCCAAGTCCTACTAAAGAAGCATCTCGTGCAAACAAAGAACTCACCCTATGGATCCGACACTGCAAGAATAGGTGTTGTAGTGAGGCACTCCTTTAGTGTCTTGAAGGCCTTACTCACATTTGTCTGACCAAAAAACTTCTTCCCTTTCCTCTAAAGGGAAGTGATAGGTGTGTAATCTGAGAGAAGTCCTAAACAAATCTCTTGTAGTAACCTACTAATCCCATGAAGCTGCACACCTCACGGTCACTATAGTGGGTGCTGGCCAATCCATAATGGCTCTAATCTTGGAAGGATCGACTATGATACCTTCCCCAAAAATGATATGACCCAAATATTGCACTCTATCTGAAAGAATGCACACTTCTCCAAGTTCTCGTAAAGTATGCTTTGCTCACGAAGACATTGAAGAACCTGGTGAAGGTGCCCTCGTGCTCCTCATGTACATGAGTATATCAAAATGTCATCTAGGAAGATGAGCATGAAGTGATCTAAGAAGGTCCTGAATACCCCATTCATCAAACTCATGAACACTGTGGGGGCATTAGTCAAACCAAAAGGCACCACTGTGAACTCATAGTGCCCATATCTCATGTGGAAGGTGGTCTTATGAATGTCCACCTCCAAAATCCTCAGCTGATGGTACTCGACTTAAGATCAATCTTAGAGAAAACTATGGCTCCCTTCATCTGATCAAACAAGTCATCAATATGAGGAAGGGGATAATGATTCTTGATCGTTACCTTATTCAATTGGTGGTAATCAATACACAACCACAAGGATCCATCCTTCTTCTTCACAAAGATCACCGGTGCACCCCAAGGGGATACACTAGGATGGATAAGGCCTTCTCCAAAAGGCCCTCAAGCTACAACTTGAGCTCACAGAGCTCTGGGGTGGTCATCCGATAAGGTGCTCGTGAGATAGGCTCTCGCTCAGGAACTAGATCTATATGAAAATCAATCTCACGTGGGGTGGTAACCCGTAGCTCCCCTAGAAAGACATCTACAAACTCTCTCAAAATGGGATGATCATCTAGCGATGGTCCACTAGACCCATCCTCTGATCTGTCACTAATTGTAATAACATACATTTGACAACCCCATCACACACACCGCTTAAGCTACATAACGGAGATGGTGTGAATAGAAATGGGTCTCCTGACCCCCGAAATCACCGACTCAACTCCCAAATCATCTACACAAGATATAGTCTTGTGGTAACAATCCATCTAGCCTGTGTGTAGATAACCAATCCATACCCAAAATGACTCCATACGAGCCCAAAGGAAGGATACAACTAAGGAGTTAATGAGATCGTGGCTCCGAAGCCATCTCGACATCCCAACAAAGACCCTCGCTTAATCGCCACACCGCATCGCTCTACTAAAGATGGTGCAATGAAAGAATCAGAAGAACCAAAATCAAACAATACAGAGGTAGGAATACCACCAATGTTTTCTATGGTCTTAATGATATCGGAAAAGCATCACAAATGATAGTGGAAATGATGTTTTTTTGAAAATGTATGTGTAGTACTTGGTTTTATCATATTTTTGCAAATTTTAGATTATGAAGTTTCTCAACGTTTTAGACCTAGACAATAGTGGTGAGGGAACTAGTGACCCTTGGGACAAGAGCACCAGCACTCACAGGCACTAGTGTCTTGCTCGGGCACCCTATCCCGCATCTAGGTGCCCTCAAGGTCTAGAATGTGTACATTTGATCTATAACGATGTAATTGAGATTTCTAGTGTATAGTAATGTGATAAATTAGTGTATTTGGAGCCCAGTGTTCTAATGTTGTGGTTGTTATCATTTTGTGGTGTGTAGATGGATATTCACTCAAGGGAGTTTTGTGGAGGCCGTCATTTGATTTTTTTTTAAAATTCCATGATGATGAGTGGGATGTTATGGACTATGCCGACTTGTGTCACATACAGAGGTGGGGTATGTACCCCAAAATATGCCTATGTTGACAACATTATGTGAGAGGTGGTGTACAAATACATGTATATTTTGGTTTCCTATGGGTGAGATGACAATTACGTTGGAGGATGTGTATCACATACTACAATTACCAACAGTGAGAGAGTAAGGGGCATGCCCTTTGAGGATATGGAGAGATAGATGTGGGCTATTATATGGTATTTTTTGGGGACTCGAGTACCTACGAGGCCCATATGTTTAGATGTTATCTTAAGATTAGGGTTTTGCACTTGTAGAAGTTCATCGCCATTATGATTTGCTTTATCTATAGAAAAAGAGGGAGGAGGTGTAGGAATATTGTATAAGATGCACGATATATATCGACGGATAGAGGAGGAGAGCACTAGATATGCATGGGAACAATGTGTGTTGGCCCACCTATATAAGGATATATACAGGTTTACTCATGATGAGCATGGTGGTGGGATAGGAGTCACCACACTATTACATGTATGTGTGTATGAGCATGTACTTGTGTTGAGGCTAGTTAGAGGTGCACTAGGAGAGTGGGATAGGCCAAAGATATATGCAAGGAGGTGGATTAATGTTCATGGGCGTAAGATGGACACAAATACTTATAGGGATTTGATAGATATGATGGGGCCTGATGCCATTATCCTGGAGGCCATACCATGACAACTAAGGTTGGCCTAAGGATACTATAGGGATTTGATGTATTCATAGGACTATGTGGTTGGAGGATCAATTTCTAGGAGTGGCTGAGCTATTTCAAGTAGAGAGAGTATCACGATAGTTTGGCATGGCTCAATGACATGCCCCCAGAGCCATATATATGGTTGTGAGTGATTAGAGCATCGAGGAGGTGGGAGGTAGAACATGGTCCACAAGAGAGTAGCTAGTAACTCCGGGCTAGATGAGGTAGACGCGATGATAAAGCTAATAGACTCATATGATATATGGTGTACAGGGGAGTATCACACATGGTGGGTGACACATCGATGGGTACTCTTGTTTCCATTGTTCTAAAATGTAGTAGGGTTACCACAGGAAGAAGAGAATAGGGGGAATACCATGCCTTGATAATGTAGTAGCATTTATAGTTGAGCGTAAGTATTTATATAGTTTTGTTGTGTAATTTTTTGTTTTTGTATATTATAGCAATGGTTATCTAAGTCATTGTGTTATTTATTTTTAGGTGACGTGTATTGGTCCCCGATAAAGTAGACACATCCATCTACACATTGACGTGGAATGTGCCAATCAATGTACTTGGTGGAGGGATACTTGAGCATGTGGATGATATCACAGGTGAGCATGCCCATTTATTTGAGCCAGCGACCATAGTAGTGGATACATGCACTATTTTATCATGCGAGAGGGACAAGGAATGTGAGGAAACTCGATGAGCCAGAGAGGTGGTGGGTGGTGGTCCCTTAGTGCAGGATGTATTTGCATGATAAATGTATTTGTAGCATCAGTTTTCATAGAATTATATGAAGGTTACCTTATTATGAAGATAGGTTAAGAGGTATTGAGGCAGTGAACAATGGCACAAAGTTAGTGGTGAGGCATCTAGTTCTAGGGATCTCATAGTACCCAAGAGCGATAGTGATGATGAGATTTGATTGGTATTATTGTATATGATGTGGGGAGTTTCCCCCAGTGATGAGACATTTTTGTAATGATGACTGTATTTGATATATATGGATAGATGTTATTGATATATGATGAGTTTATTTCATTTTTTATCAATGGCGAGTGTGACCCGATGTTTTTGTTATTAGTATGTTGTATATCGTTTCTTGCATATTAATATAGAATCGCACTATAATGTTGATAATGATAGATAAAATGTGTAATGTGAATGATGATAGATAACGTATGTAATTTGATTGATGAGTTATATGAAATGTTTTTGAATGGAATTTATAATGCGTGGTTAGTGTAGTAGATAATGTATGAGCACAAAATTAACATTTCATAATGAAAGATAATGCAATGGGATCATAATATGTTAGTATGATGAAACTAGGGGAGAGGTGGAATTAACTATGCCCCCATCATGTGAATGAATATGCTCATTTAGTTAAATCCTCTCGGTGAGTCAAGAATGATCCTCCTAAGAAAGAGTGTGGCATCGAGAAATGATTGAGTGTGCTAGATGAATTGAAGAAGCACATGATGAGAATTTCTTATAGAAAAACCATCAACAATTGTGTAAGAATCATAAGAACATGAGTGTATCATCGGTGGGGTAAGGTGATAGTAATCACCTACCAAATACCAAGGTAACATGAAGTGGTGGAAGCATGTGGGATGGAAATATCATGAGTGTATGAACCAAACTCGAATGTCATATGGGGCTGCAAAGTGGGATAGAAAAATGTAGAGGGTTGTGGCAGCCTGAGCTAATGTGAAGCAATAACATGATGTGATAGATGACAAGTATGAAGTGGATGCGATGGTGTAGTGATGGATGGACATGGTGGAGAGCACGCATGAGTGATAAACCATGGTGGTGGATGCATAATAACCTTAGCATTAGATAGAGGAGACAAGTCAACGTGGGTAGAAACATGCCTTTGACGTGGTAGAGGATAGATGGACCACTCACCGAAAGAGAGCCAAAGGAAATGATTCCCTTATCCTCTAATTGTTCCAATCTATCATGAGGGGAAAACAATCACCTGTTCTTATGGCTATTGATGCAATGATAATTAGAATAGGGTTGATCTCACTAACATTGTAGATGATGTTGATTAGAGGGTAATAACATTAGATGCTAATTAAGTAAAACATGTAACACATCATGTGGTCAAGCGTGATGAGAGAAGTGTAATTCCTCACATCGAGACAAATGGAGTAGGTGGGGAAGTAGCTTGCACGGAGGATGAGAAGAAGTATGATTATGTGATAGATTAGGTTGAGCTTTTTTGCTAGGTCAAGAGGAGACTATGTAGGACACTAAACTGATGTTAATGGAGGAGAACTAGATGATGTAATAGAAGTGGAGGTATATGGAGGATCAATGACATGTGATGAGAGAATATCTTGTTTGAGGTCTATGAATTTGTAGCACAAGAGAGTGAATGAATCATATATATCATATTGTAATCTTTTCTTAAGTGCCGGAATCAAATCATGATAGAAAATGAATTTGTTCTCTAAATCAATGGGTTAGAATACTAGTTGATGCATTCAAACATTGAGCCATAAGATATGATCCGTGATAGATTCTAATAATCCTTGGTGTAAAGTAGGTAGGTGGTCATAAGTAACTCTAGGGCCATTTTTTATGATAAAATGATGAAGGAAAGCATCCTCCATGTCATAGTAAGTACTAATGGACCCAAAGGGAAGATGAATGTACCATTACAATGCCTCATCGGTAAGACTATGTCAGAAAGCCTTAAGCAATAACCTATCATTAGAATAGGAATTCATAGCCATGCGGTAATGTAGGAGATGAGCATGAGGGTCACTAGTACCATCAAAACATGTGAATGTAGGCATGATAAAGTCCTTATGAAATGTCGAGTTATGAATCTTCTTGGGAATAGGGTTACCATGTAATGAGTTGTTATCAATAGAAGCATAGTAAGCCCTACTTTATAAAGTGAGAGACTGAACCTGAGATTGTAATTGACCTATGACATGCATAAGAGATAGGATATCCTATGAAGGAATAGTAGAAGATGGCAATAATGTATTGAGCGGTTGTAACTTGCCATTGTGAGTGACCATAGGAATGTCAAGAGAAGATAAAGGAGATTCCAATGTTAAAGGCACACTAGGAGTGGGTGCCAAAGAAGCTATAGTAGATGATATAGATGGAATACCCATAGTAGTGGTAGGACTAGCATCGAAAACATCCCTAAGAGGTGAAGCCACCGATGGAGATACAATGATAAGAGGAGATGGAGCAACAAATGTAGATGAAGTGATAGGAGAAGATGAAATGGTAGGAGAAGAAGAAGTAATAGATGGAGGTGACTCATGCACAGTGCTAGATGCAATCTCAGGAGAAGGTAGTGATGGAATAAGGGATTCACACTTGGTAGTATGAAAATAAGGTGAATCATGGCTATCAACCACCTCATCACCATCAGATAGAGACTCAGAAATGAGAGTGTCGCTAAGGATGCTATCAATAGGATCATCAACATAATATGAAGGAGTATACAAGATAGTATGATATGTATCATGAGAAGAAAGATCATAAGTATGAGAATAATGAGATGAAACCATGATAGTGATCTAGCTAGAAAAATAATTGGTATGCACATGTGAGTGGTTGTCAATACCAAGCATGTAATCGATAAGAGAATCATCTAGAATTTCCTTAGAAAGATCAGAAGGAGGATCACTAGTAGCCGCATAGCATGGTGTACAATGAGTAAAGGCTACCGGGTCCTCAAAAATACTAATGCCAATAGGGGAATTTTCAAAACTAGTAGGCACATATTGTTGACCATTTAAGAGTTGTTGAATATCATCTGGCATAGTGGGATTATTATAGAGAGTCGTGAGCTCGATGGCAGCCTCATCATAGATAGGGTTGACACTAAAATGAGACATGATGGGCCAAGAAGAAGATGAACTATCTTTAGCCATTAGGGTTTGAAGCGGATCCTAGGGAAAAATATTCTAAAGTATGGGTTCACCAAAATGATTAACAAAAATAATTGATTTTAGAAGTTAATCTAAATAGTACAACAATGAAATATTGAAGTATAAATGCTAGCTAATTTATTTGATATTTTAAACAAAATGAAATAAGTGAAAGGTGAGGGAAAAGGTAGTAACTTGAAGTGGACTTACCTCACAAAGTGATTTGAAATCTTGTATTGGATGATGAAGGGGAAGAATAGAGTATAGTGACACACCTCAAGAAGTTACAATAGATGAATATTTGACCAAACTAGGGTGCCCAGGAGAGGATTAGGAACATGTGGGCACCTGGTCTATAGAACAACTCGGAACCCGAATCTAAGTTGGTCACTAGGTCTTCGTAATAAGTCACCTCTTGTCACGTGGATGTCGCACTAACTTTGTTGATGTCCTTATAGGCCTTCAATGAATAACCTTCTACCAAACCCCACATAAAAGCATCAAATCCTAAAAAAGGAAATATGCAAATGAATGGGTCGATGTTCTTAATTTCCAAATCGATGGACTTATAATCGAGCCTTGCACTACATCTTAGGACCGATGTAGTTATATGTTCTTGTGTGTGCTATCATGTGCCTAGGTGCCCTAGCACCGATGATGCCTATGTAGCGGGCAATAAGCTAGATGTAAGATGCAAATGGTGGATGGAATAGAATGAATACAACCCTTCCTATGTAATGTATGATGCGAGAATAACACCTAAATGTAGTCCCTTGCCTTATGTAGATAGCTAGACCTTAGTAGAAATAGTGTGCCCTTAAGATAGTGTGTATGTTGTGTTTGTATAGGGATCTTTTACTAAAATTTTGACATTAATGACCCAACATGCTGAATAGTCACTAGGGAATGGGAGAATCTGTTATCCTGTAAAATTGACAAGGGCAATTTTACCGATAACCATACCGAAAATTTTGTTTCGATCCCTCGTTAGGGATCCTCCGCATTCAGAATATTGTAAAATCCCTTCCCGGGAAATTCAGTTTTTGAACTTAGTCTTTTTGAGCCTTTTTGGCTAGGCGCATGGTTTTGCTTTCCGCAACATCAATTTTGATGCGCCCCCTTAAAAGCCTTTGGCGCATGGTTTTCCATGTTAGCACGCTTCTCGGTGCGCCAAAGGCGCATGTATTTTCCGTGTTACACCACGTTTTGGTGCGCTAATGGCGCACATAAATTCATGTCGACAACTCGCTTGATGCGCCAAATTCGCACCCATTCTCCTCGTTGTCACACTTCCATGCGCCAAAGGGCGCATGCTTTCCTCTCTGCCGACATCGTTTTCACGCGCCTTTTCAAATGGTGGTTTTGCGCGATTTATGACAAATTTTGTTATATATACCTATGCGCGCCATGTCATTTTCATTGTTCTTTTGTCACAAGACGTGATTTTTCCGGATTTGTCACCGCCTGTCGCTTGCGTCGTGTTGTGGACCCGCTCAAGGAATTTTCGCTATATTTTAAGGTAAGAGGTTCTTCCCCTTCCCTGTTTTATGTTTTCTCGTTCTTTGGGCTTGTTTTTGTCCGGTTTTGTGTGTATGCCAACTTGCTGGCAGTTTTCATCAAAGTTTGAATGTGTTTGAGCCTTTCCACCCGTGCTGTCCTGTATCTTTTCTTCTGTTGCTCTTGCTCTCCCTCCCTCTTTCCGGATCTGCTGGAAAAGGGGTCGTTTTGTAGCTAGCTTGGTCTGTTTACAAGTTTTTTGGAAAAACCTTACTTGTCCAAGCAAATTTTGAAGTGGAAGAGAAAGAAAAAGAGAGGTTTGAGAGCTTATTTCACAAGGCGCACCGGCGCGCCAGAATAATCAAGACGCGCCCCTCGGCGCACCTATCCGACTTGCAACATACTCAAAGATCCGCGCCATGGCGCACCCTGCCATCCTGATACAGCTGAAATTCATGCGCCCATAAGCGCACCCCTTTTGCATGCTCCAAGTGTAAATCCCGCGCTTCCTCCTATAAGCCTTGGCGCACCCTTTACCCATGTTGCATCCCATTTCCACGCGCCAAAGAGCGCACCCAGTTTCGATGCAACAAAAGCCTTTTTCGCGCAAGTATAAAGATTACATAGGCGCTGGCACACCCTCCGATGCAGTAACATGATGTTGTGTAAACCCTCCATGCGCCGCGCTATATTCCTTTGGCGCATCATTCGTCCATGTTACACAATCTTTCCATGCGCCACAGGCGCATCGAACCCCAATGTAGCACGCATTTCCTGTGCGCCCTGTTATAAATGCACTTTACTTACACACATCTTCCATGCGCCCTGCGCCCCGAGCCTTAAAAGTTCTAACTCTTTCTTCTCGCTAGTATTCCAATGGAAGATCAAATGACTAATTCAAGCTTCTTGGATTGGGTTTCTCTTCTCCTACGTGCGAGATCATCGATAAGCTTTAAGAACACATGTCTACCTCAAGTAAGAGACCCGCCAAACCAAGAGGAAAAGCTAAGCTAACGAGAGGAAGAAATGAAGTATAAGTACCAAAGGGTTAGAATGCCCGAATCTCAAAGCGGAATGCAATATGGATGTCGAGATTCGAACCGGGCCACATCGACATGGACGAATTCAAAGGTGAGAACTCGTAAAGTAACAAAATGTTAAGCCCCTGGATGGATAAATTGATGGGTAGTGCTCTACATTTCACGGTGGGATTCCAACAGCGCATATTGATAATGAGTTCATAATGGTGGTTGCCCAATCTTACAACAAGGACACCAGTGTGTGTCGAAAATAGTAAGGGAGAAGTGGTCATTGACCTCACCACTCGCCATTTTGAAAAGATTCTTGGCATCCCTCATCACCGAAGCTTCGTGGGTCGTTACCCAAGAAGAATGTGTCCGGACACTGGAGGGCAATGAGGACCTATGCATGCAATTAATGAATGAAGTCTACCTCAAAAATAAGAAGGTAGTGACCGGTGGCCCCAGGACTATCCACCGGCGACTTCTCCGAAGAACTCAATGACACCATCACTTTCCCGAGCAGAGTCTTCGGGCTTTGGTGACGCCCACTACTTCCATAAATGGATGTCATGCGGTACACAGAGACGATGAACAAAAATTTGCCCGATCAGCGCCTCACTTGGGAAATAATAAGCAGCGCCATTTCGAGCAGCCTACAGGTTTGCCACAACAGAGTGTTTCATATGAACTCCTACGTAGTGTGGCGCTGCATGGCCCGAAAAGGGACTATCCAGTGGCTGCACGAAGTGGAACTTGGCCTCGTGCCAAGATATATGAATACTACCCAGAGCTAAAGTGGAGAATAGCATCCAACACTTTTCAAAAATCAATGATGCTTTCTTCTACCAAATTATATGCATGTGCGACCAAAGTTGACTCATGGCCGCACAATTAAGAATATTTTCATTGTGGAAAAGTGGGGGGCCTTGTTCACCCAATTTCCCACATTCACCTATCTGAGGGCGGTTAACTTCTTGGGCGAGCCCACTAGGTTGCCAAGGTATGCTGGACCAAAGCTGGTTCTATTGGAATTGTCAAGGCAGCTGGTCACATATCATGAGAAGTGTCCAGAAGAGAAAGAAGGGTGGAACTCCTTTCCCCCTCACAGTAGGCCGATACACTTGTTCCGGCCTATCACAAGGCGAAGGAGATGTTTGCCGAGCTAGAATTGCTCAATCTAAAGCATGATTTCCCAGCAAGGCCTACATTCGACCCGAGAGGCTGCTTGCCAAGGGCTAAGCTTGATCCTATCCATGTCCCTCAAATTGAGGACATTTACATTGACGTCATCCATGAGGTGGCACTCAGGAGACAGGATCACTCCCGCTTAGCATTGGCAGAAATTATTCAGTATGGAGTAGCCATCGTCCCCAAAGGCTTCCAAACTTCGGAAGATGAAGTAGACAAGGTGTATAATAACACAGATGGGGACAATTGGCCCTTCCCGGCTATTGATAGAAGCAAGGCTCCTCAGACAATTGAGGAGAGGGTCAAAGAAACCATGCGGAGAACGGAGCTCACAGTGCCGTATGAATGGATTGATCTACCTCGGCGTAGATTTTATAACTTCTCCTTTGGGTAATGCGCCCAAGATCAAAGAAGCCTAAAAGGCAAGGGTGCGTAGGTGAATCAAGCGCCTCGGGAGGAAGCCCCGAAAGTCCTCTTCCTGAGCTCGAACAAGTCATAACTTTGGAAGAGGAGTTCATGGAGGACGCTCCCGAAGGCCCATCCACTCGGGATGTCGGCGTTGCTACGACTACGGAGGTTCCTTCTGTCCCTTCTCCTTCTCTTCCTCTCCTTCCCCAGTGTCAAGAACCACTCCTTTGGTTGTGTCCTCTCCCCTTCTTCTACCCTTTCCCCGCCTCTTCATCCATCTTCTCCTCTCTTGCTGATTTGTCTCCTTCCATTTCTTCTCTCCTTTCAGGGCTCCCTTCCCTTCCTATGTCTTCGCAGCCCCGGTTTCCCTTCCTCCCGTGGACACCTCCGCGGCTATTCTTTCAATGCCACCGCCGCGTGTCTCCACGTTCTTCCCCTCTTCTACTGTTGCTGTCTCCCCCTCTGTCTCTGGTCCTTCTTCAATAGGACCAGCTTGGATCTCTCAGCAGCTGAGCCAGCCAAAGAGGAAAGTCCCCATCGCTCGATGGACTTTTCGGTTATTAAGCTAAAGGAGCAAAGAAGCACAAGCCGGTTACACGCTTCTCAAAGAGCGCTGCAGTGAGAGAGTCTGGAAATAGCTTACCCCGATCCCACCAAAGAAAAAGAGGATCTGTCTCCAGCAGATTTCACAGTGACCCAAGTCACGATGGGGACGTCCTCTGAAAGTCTCCAGGGGAAGCTCGTTCGCGATTGATGCACTTTGTGAAAAGCTTCAAGAAGCCAAAGAAGAGAAAAGGCCTTTGAAAGAACAATAAATACTCGCTTCAGCCTTACGTAAGAAGATGGGAAGTGCACCTCCCACAATCGCCGCCGCCGAGACTCCGAGCTGCTCACCGAGACAAGATCAATGAATATTCAAAGATCGGTGAGCAGGGCATGGCTGTTTCTGCTTGGAGAAGTCAGATTCTCAAAGATAGCGAAAAGGTAATCGCCGAATATATCAGCTTATCCCTGAACATTGAAAAGGCGAATAAGGAGCTTCAAGCATTAGCGGTCCCGATATCAGAAGAGTTAGAAAACGCTAGACTCCAACACGAGGCCTTCCAACAGATGTTCGACTGTTCAGTCGAAGATTTGGTCAAGTTCGGAGTATTCGGTCACCCAAGGACCCTCAACAAGACTATGTCCACTCTGGACTATCGGATAGATCAGCTTGAGTTTGTGTTAGAAAAAATAGATAAGGTGAAGGAAGAGGCCCTGGATGCGATGTATCAAATGGAGAAAATTGTTTTATCCATGAATCCAAGGTTGCTCTACTCCTTCCCTCACCTTAAGAACGGATGATACTATCCGGATTTTCAAGGAGTTAGCTTCTCAAGGAACAGGGCCAAATAAGTCACGTTTGATACCGAATCCATCAATAACCTCCGTCTTGCGGGGACTTCATCAGTTTCTGATTGAGGCGGAGAAAGATTATTCCAAACTTCCGAAAAGCTTGTAGAAGAGCGGGAAACTTGCGAATAATCGGTGATCGGCACAAGGATCCATCACAGGATCGAGTTGGTCAATGATCAGCAAGTTCTTGGAATACCGCGCTCGGTTCCACATCTCATCTCCGAGCAAGATCGTAGAAAGCGTGCTGACCCTTTTCGGCGCAGGACGATGATGATGACTAGCTTCTTCTTTTTCCTCTTCTTCTTCTTCCTCTCGCTATTCTCCGACTTTCTTTTCGCCATATCTCAAGTATGTTGGTGCCAACGATGACATCATCCATGTTGCATCATGGGATGATGTCATCCACTCAAAAATGTAAAAGTCAACATGACTTTAGATATTTTGTAAATATCTTGTAGATAAGTGGTTGGCTCCATTTTGCCTTCTCTCTCTCATCTTCTATAAATACAAGAATACTTGTTGTATTCGGGGTGAACATTTTTCAGATAGAAATAGAAGTGAGGAGAGAAAGACTTTGAGCTTTCTTGTAACAGAAAAGAACAGTAATACAATTATTCAGACTTTGTGCTCAATAGCTGTGTTATGCATTAGATCTTTCTTACGTTAGATCTGTATGTGTTTAATCTGTTGGATTCATATCTACTTTTCCGTCATTTGTTTATCAGTATTGCTTTGTTTATTTATGCAAGTAGGTTTGGCTCTGTTTACTACCAAACTAAAAGCATAGATCTTCTGACCCTTCCGCTTTGGAACTCATTTCTTTTCTTCCTTCGGATCTGTTCTTTCTCTTCTCCTTTTATTCCTTTCTCTCGCAGCCCGAACACTCTACCGGGATGAGATCCCAACCCCCGAAGGCGAGTAATCGTGAGACTTGCATAGGTTCCGCTAGTAGAAGTAGTAATAAACCGGTTTTCGCTTTCTTTGTCTCAAAGAGGGGCTAAGCCCGCAACACCGTTGCCCGTTTATCCATAGATCTCGTCCGCGCATGGCATTTTCGGACCAATGATTTTTGGCGACTCGGGAAGCGAGCAGACATGATCTGTCGGATCTATCTTGGTAGTAAGATAAAAAAAAATCAGAAAAATCAGCAAAGTCACGCTACTTTGCAACTCGAGCTTTTGTTGAAAATCCAAAAATTTGCAAAAGTGCCGAAAATTTT